>CM075859.1:89822077-90347077 GCA_037975125.1 Latrodectus hesperus | reverse complement strand
ATCATATTTTTAATTCTATTACATTTTTTAGATAATAGAATAAAAAATATAATACCTTTCTTTAAATTATTATTTTTTTACTAAAAGTTTGAATAAAATATCTCAGAACTTGTGATTATATGTTGATAATTAAACTAATATATATTAAATATTTTGTTTCATTATTTGTAATCTGAACTGAAGCAGTTGCTTACCACTTGTAATTCATATTAAAATGTATGTAAAGAAAAATCATTGCAATACTTTTTGACATTAAATAATTTAAGAACTTTTTCTTTCATAATTGAAAAGTCGATTTGTTATGATTACCAATGGGAAAGGACAAATGTTGGTGGCAAATATTGTTAGAACTAATAATATTGTTCTCAATCATTACTTTCTAGTAATACTCTATTATAATTATTTCTATTAATACATTACTTACATGTATACATTATAATTTTATTAAAAATTTGTGATAAATTATAACCTTAGAAAACTAAGTGATGTAAGCTAATAAATATTGAAATTGCAAAGGACAAATGTAATTGGTTGATAAAGTTCTCATAATAGTGGATATAAATTCTTTTATAAAGAAAGTGTACTGAAAATCGTTTTAAATTTTGACCTTAGTTTTCAAAAAGTTATTCAAAGAGTTTTCTGGTTTATGAAATTTAAGTGCTTGTTTTGAATATTAAAAAATTTAGAGTAAATGAAAATAGGAAAATTTGTCACTGAAAATTACTTTCAAACTTTAATTTACAGTAAAATTTGACTGAATTTTTTGCTACAATTATTATATATAAAACTATAAAATATTTACATATATACAAAAAATTGTTATTAATGCATTGTTATATAGTAGGTAATTGCTTTTTAATAATGTTTCTATACTATTCACGTGTTTGATGTAATGAAAATGATTGTGATGTTCACTTAACATATTTTGAATCTCATATTCATTAAGTAATCTCCAATCCCTAATTGAAGTACAAATACCTTGCCAATGTGCCCTATACTACACCCTTATCTTTTTATCTTTATTATATCCTAGTATTTTGTTAATTTTTTAATTTATTGTGTGTTCCTTTGTTGATTTGTGCAATTTCTTTTAAAACTTTTTCTTGTTATTTTAAGTGTATTTCTAAGAATACATGAGAGTATCAACAGGAAAAAATGGATAAGAAGCAAGACCAGACATCGGCCAAATCTGTAAGTGTAGACATAGAATTTTTTGTTTAAAAAAATTATGAATTTTAAATTACCATAACTTTTAAGAATTCTTTTCACTAGAATTATTTACTTTAAATTGTTATTAAGTTATGTGACTGCTGTGTTTTGTATTCTTTATTTAATAGTTTTGGTTTTGTGGTCAAAAATTTGTTATAATTTAAATTTTTCTCAAATTCATCACAAAGGAAGTCATCTAAAAGAAGATATTTGAAAAAATGAAATTTTCCATTGAAACTAGAAAAAAAACTACAAAAATGCTTCTGAAAATAAACTTTTAAAAATATTGTACTTTAGTCTACATTATTTTGTCTTATTTTCTTGTCTAAAAGGAGAACTTAGATATTATTTTTAACAAATTATAACATTTATTCCACTTTGTCCTCAATGAAGTTAAACACGTAAATAAGCATGAAGAGTTAAGTTTTTCAGATATTATATATATTTCTTAAAATTTCAGTTTGAATTATTTCATCATACTATTTAAAAACTATTTTTGGGGCAAAAATGTAAGAGAAAATTTTACTTTAGAATAATAAACTACTTTTACTCTCTCTCTCAAAAAAACTAAATTATTATTTAATATTAATTATAAAGTTAATTAATATCAAATTTCAAAAATTAATTTTAAAAAAGTTAAATTATATTGGATACACTTTAAAAGTAAACAAAGGGTATTCAATGAATATATTTCTAAATTCTATTAAAATTACTTTGCATAGTAAATGAATTGCATAAATATAGTGTATAATTTTCTATTTCTGTTTTTATTGATAAATGATGAAATAGTTACAAGGTTTAAAATTTTAGATTTATACACAAAATTTTATTTATCTAATTTATTTGACTAAGATTTTATATTTCATTAACCTTATTATTTAATGCTTAAAAATTTTAATAGGAACATATTTTAAAAAGTTAAATTACTGGTCATTAAAAGGTTAAACCAAAAAGAAATGCTAATAGAGAAACAATATTTACTATACAGAAATATTATACTGAAAATAATGAGCAATTAAATTATCAAGAAACTTGAACACAGATATTTAGAAATGTAAGAGTCTATCCAACGAAAGCCAGGAAATACTTCAAAAACCAGGAATTGGACTACGTATAAAATTTTTTTTCGCAAAATTGGTATATACTAAAAAATCTTCTGAAACCAAATACTAGGATGATGCCTGCAAGAAACAGCAAGATCCGTATCTAATATTCCGTATATTCAACTCTGAATCATTGATACAGTAGTATCAGAACTTCCAACCTTGTTATAAATTATAATAATCAAGAACTATACTCACCTAAATCCCAAAGTGAGGCCTTTGCAATACATTTCAGCTACGCAAAATAACATGATCCAATCCCAATTGATTATTTGGGTATAGGGAATATGATTTTGAACAACAAATTTATAATCACCAAGCTTAAATTAGACTTAAAGAACACTGGAATATCCACACCAGTGGAAGATTATTTCTGCTAAAATATTCATATCTTCAAATGAAATAAACTCACATCAGGTACTCCAAATTTTCAATAATATTTTTGATCAATGCTCTATTCTTAACAGTTGGAAATCGCATTTATCATTATACCAATTCCCAAATCAAACAAACCCCAGTCCACAGTAAATTCACATCAACCTATATCTTTAACCTCTATCTCAGCCAAAATTTTTGAAAGAGTCTTGTCATAGAATCACTAACTTCCTAATTTGCAATCAGAAGATAGAAGAACACTATCTTGGTTTCATACCCTTCTGAGACAGTCAAACCCCAATACAACTTCTTCAATATGATCTGCATCAGGAAAAAATTCAAAAGAAATTTATTATTGCAGTATCACAGGATATAGAATCTGCTTATGACGCTATTTATATTGACCGGTTTATCTACAAATGACTACAATTGGGGATAACAAGTAAAATAGCTAAATGGATTCTTAAATTCTTCCAAGACATAAGGTTAAAATTAAGATAATTAGATGGTTTCTTAATATTTTCCTTTATAAAATTGCAAATACTGGTACTATAGAATCCCAATATTTTAAATTGTTGAACATATTCTGGCTAAAACTTATCTCTTTGGGCCAACATTCTCCACTCAAAAATAGTATTCAAAATTTCAGCGATTCTTTTGAAAAGGATTATCACATACCTCTGTTTAATATAATGGATGAGAAAAGCATTATAATATTTCATTCACTTTATGCATTTGCAAATTCATTTTCTAACCAACTGCTGTATCCTCATAGATAATTATGATCCCTATTTTTTCCTCAAAATCAGTAGAATGTACTGATTTTTATTTTCTCCAAGGTTGGCTGGTATGCTAAAATTAAAACACAAAATATAACACAGGTTTCAAAATTCTTTACAGCACTTCAGATTATTTGGGTTCCAGCTCTAAAGACTTTATAATAAATGAAAAAGCAAATAAACTGCCGAAAGCAGTCATAAAGTCTAATGTAGATATAGATGGGATTCCCACAGAATATTCAATAAATATTCAATTTTTACTATTCAATAAATTTTTACTATTCAATTTTCAGAATATTCAATTTTTACTATTCAATAAAAGAGTAATATTGAAAAACCTCAAAATGAAATATTCAAAAATAGTAAATATTATCATGGGGTTGGAGATGTGAACAAATGTGCAGTATTCGATTCGCACTACAGAACTGCATGTGCGTAACTCTCCTTCTAGAACGAACTTTTCTTTCCGCTCATGATTCCTGTGCTTATTATAATTTTATGTAAATATTTATTGTCACCAACCAATCAGAAGATATTTTTACCTGTATATATAGCCTGTTGGTTTTCACTTGCCAGACAGGCAGAGTGAGATGGCAAGTGTGTTGCTTGTCTGATTTTAGTTCGCAATAAAAGCCTATTGATTTTAATTATCCTGTATTTACTTGAGCACGCTAGTTACCCACTTCAATGGTGACCCGGACATGGGAAAATGACGCACAGGTGAAAATCTTATTTCAATATACCTTTTTGTACGAATTTTTTCGTTAAAATTTCTTTTCGGTTGATTACCACTATTTTCTTATACGTAACTTGTATAAGTATTTTTCATATTACTTAGTTTTTCTGCTTTTTACATTTTTTGTCCATTGCTATTACTTGTTTTGTTACATTATGACTGCTCAGGAAAAGTCAGCAATTTCTGTTACGGATGGAAATTTTCCGCAGCCGGAACTTTCCCGTATCGCTTTTCGTCCACCGCCATTTTGGAAACAAAATCCCGAGTTGTGGTTTTGTCAACTGGAATCTTCATTTACCATATCTGGTATTACAGCTAATGTCACTAAATTTCTAAGTGTTGTTTCTGCTTTAGACTCAGACGTTCTCCAAAGTATGGCGGACATAATTAAAACCCCACCTTCAGAGCAATCTTATGCTATTCTTAAAAAACGTATTATTGACCATTTTGCGGAGACTGAAACAGCTCGTTTAAGATCATTGTTTCAAGACATTTCCTTAGGAGACAAACGACCTTCCCAATTGCTACACGAAATGCAAAATCTTGCATCCGGTCAAATGACTGACGAAGGCATTCGCGCCTTATCTTCTTCTTCTTAAGGTTGGGTTTGTATGTCATTGGGCACCTCTGCTTTTATCAGCATTTTGTACCATTAACTCCAAACCCAATGTTTCCTAGTTCCAGTTGCTCGGGTCACCCACTTTATTAATAAAGTCTGATAACCCTTTAATAGAGCCTAGGTGTAACTCTTTAATATGGATGATGCCTAAAGAAGTTAATCTAGGGAGGGCAAGAGCCTCACATTCATAAATGATATGCTCTGCCGTTTCCTCTTGCGTTTGACATTTCCAGCAGATAGGGTCTTGCTGAAACAGTCCCATCTGGTCAGAAAGTCAGTCATGCTAGGGATAGCTTCCTGGCTTTCACCAGAAGATGGTTTGGAGGTCATTTCTACCTCAAGTAAAAGATTCATTACTGCCCCTTTACAAGATTGCCTCTGAGTTCCCTTGTCTTTTTCAGCAAGGTCTACTTCAGAGGCTTCACCTGCAAATGCAGAAAGATTTGTTATTTCTTGTGTCTTTTCAGCCACAAGATAACAATTAATAAGCTCAGGTAATATAAGTCCACCCAGCATTGCCTGAGATACTGGGCAAGGCAAATTACTCTAGAAGTTTGCCAGGCAACTAGAGGCTCCGTTAAGACACCAATACCGCGGTGCCAATTAGCCCTAGGCACGGATCGCATAACACCAGGGTTTACGGGAGCTGGTTCGCGGCCTCTTATTCTATATTCAAGGCTATCCTGTCATTCCTACAGGACGTTCGGCGATCCACCACCTGCCGACGCGCCTGGTGGCTAGCTCAAGCCCCAGAGGAGTACGTATACCCCCTGGTTCCAGGATTCGCGCCTTATGGTTACAACGTTTGCCCGTGCATATGCAACAGATACTTTCTGTGAGTCTAGAAAACTTAGATGGTCTCGCGAAAATAGCGGATAAAATTTCCGAAGTTTCAGGACTTGCCGCCATTAATGCTGTCTCTCCAAATACCGCATGCAGCAGTAGTGACTGTGAAAATTCCATTAGTGTTTTAACTAAACAAGTTGCGGCCCTCACGCTTTCTGTTAACAAGCTGACACGCCAGCGCAACGTTAGTAAGAATAGGTACAATCGTCGTCGGTCTCATTCTAGACATCGTTCTCCCTCGAATGAAGCCAGGAAAATTTGTTGGTACCATAGGCGGTTCGAAGCTCTTGCAGTTAAATGCACAAAACCTTGCTCTTATCAGGAAAACTAGTAGACCCATCTGTTTCGGCGACGACAGATAACGGTCGAGGAGTCAGTCGTCTTTTTGTTTATGACAGAGTTACCGGTACTCGGTACTTAATAGACAGTGGTGCTGCCGTCTCAGTTTTTCCCCGATCAAAGATGCATACCAATAAATTTTTACAACCATCTCAACCTACGCCTTACGCCGCTAACGGTACTTGCATTAACACCTATGGCAGCAAGAAATTGAAAGTTAACATTGGGCTTAACATAACCTATACTTGGACATTTCTTATTGCTGATGTTGACCACGCCATTTTAGGTGCTGATTTCTTAGAGCGGTTTGGTATATTGGTCGATATCCGTAATCGTCGAATTATGGACCAAACTATGCTCGTAACTTCAAGCGGTAAAGCGGCACATGGCCCATCATTAGGTATTACAACACTTGCCAACATTACAAAGTACATTAAACTACTTTCGCAATATCCTAAATTAACGTTACCTTTCATTAGTAAAGACAATCAAAACTCCGCTGTAACTCACTATATACATACAAATGGTCCCCCTATAGCCTCTAAAGCACGACGTTTGTTACCAGATAAGTTAGCTGCACTCAAAAAAGAATTTTCTGCATTTATTAAACAAGGCATCTGTAAACCGTCAAAAAGCCCATGGTCGAGTCCTTTTCAGAGTGGAGTTCAATGAGTAAATCTTTTGGGTCACGTAAAGAAGATGTATTGCTGTAAAGATCCCTATCCAACTTGTTACTGACTCCTGATCTTCTTTATTACTTCAATCTGACTGATCCTAATGGATGCAACTTATGCTATGCAGTTGATACTGCTGAACATATAATTTTGTTATTTCCCCAGGCATACCATGCATCGGAAACAATTTTTGCTTAAAGTGAACATACATGGGCAGATAACCAATTATAAACAGTTAACAAAATAGTCACATCTAGCTCAACAAATGAAAGACATTTATTAAATTTCTTAAACTAAATAAGTGATCCCTATCCATAATCTTATGTTATAAACAAAATTCCGTATTTCATTTAAATTTTGTACAGTAGTTTGACCTTCATTTCATCATATATTTCAAAACATGCATCTATATATAAATTCTTTGTGGAAGCATCCCATTGCAATCCCTTTGTTTTTGTATGTTTTGACCTTATATACTTCATTTAATTTTCAAATTTTAAATAATTTATTCTTAAAGATTTTTATAACTGTATTTAAGAAGTGTTAAAAAGTTTTCATTTTTTCTTACTATACCTTTTATGTTTTCCATTCTATCTAATTATTAAATTAATATTTTTGAATGAATATTGGTTTCATTCTACTTTGATTGTTATATTTGTGCTTATTTGGAAGTATACTGAGGAGATTATTATGTTATGTTAAAATAAACATCACCAACACGGTATTATCTCCATCAAACAATTTTATTAACTGCCTTTTACTATACTCTTACAGACATTCTAAAATTTCCAATCGTTTACTAAGGGCATAGCACACTCATCACTACTGATCCCTCTTACCAGGATTACAAGAATTTTGTTCGCACGATGGCGCAAAACTCTGAGATTCACCACAGAGAATCCCGCAATGACAAAGGGCATTCAGCCCAATGGAATGATATATACCTACATATTACTTTAAAAAAAATAGCAACAAAATTTCAAAAGAACAAACAAAATTGAAAAATTTGAATAAGCATAGAAACAATCAGTTATAAAATAAAAAAAAAATACAAATGACAGAATTAATTAAAATAAAATAATTAGTAATGTAAGTGGAAAGTTTTTCTTTGGAAAATGTACACATATCCCTGATCTGGTTACAGTTTTGTGCATTTTACCAACTGATGAATTTTTATTATCAGGTATTGGTTTGCTGCTTTAGACACTGTTCAGTGGATAGATAGTTTCTGTAAGATGTGCCAGTTTGACACGGTCAAGAGAAACCGTAAATATCTTTCCATTAATGTCAATGGTAATATTCTTGTCAGTTTGTCGTAAGACTTCATGAGGACCAAAGCAAGAGCAGGGTTGGCACAATGGAGGACGCACACGATCGATTCTCAAGAAAACGTGTGTGCATGATTTCAGAGATGGATGCACATAAAATCTATCAGTACAGTGGGCGAATGTTGCAATAGTATTCAGTTGTTGCATCATGTTTCGAAGATTAGTGATAAAATCACTGTCACAGGATGGAATTACTGCCATGTCCACGATGTCACTAGGAAGACGCAAAGTAGTATCATACACATGCTCTGCACAAGAAATTCGCAAATCTTATTTAACTGCTGTTTGGATGCCCAAAAGAATGACAGGGATTATATCCATCCAATTAGCATTTTCATAAGCTTTAAT
The DNA here is from genome assembly GCA_037975125.1 of Latrodectus hesperus. Classification (NCBI taxonomy): domain Eukaryota; kingdom Metazoa; phylum Arthropoda; class Arachnida; order Araneae; family Theridiidae; genus Latrodectus; species Latrodectus hesperus. The sequence goes on along the minus strand of CM075859.1, from coordinate 90,338,721 downwards.
TGATTTTAGATGGTGATGAAATCTCTCTACAATTCCGTTTGAAATCGGATGGTAGGGAGTTGTTTTAATCCTTTCTGAACTTAACATGCGAGTAAATTCAGCATACATAGCTGAACCCAGTTAGGGTCCTTGGTCTGAGGTAATTACGGATGGACATCCAAATCGTGAAATCTAGTTGTTGAATATTTCATGACAAACAGTCTTTGCAGAAATGTCTGAAATGGGTATCGCTTCTGGTCATCTGGTGAAACAGTCAATTATTGTCACAAGGTAATTGTAACCACCAGAGGGTGGTAGTGGGCCTACAATACATGGATGTGTGAGAAATGGGAAGAGAGAAAGTACCTTAAGGCCTTTTTATGTGTCTCTGTATCATCGATTGTTCGCATGGTTCACAGCATTGAATTCACGATTTTATTTGTCGTTTCATCTTAGGCCAAACATACCCGGAACAAATTAATTTTGTTGCTGCTATTCCAGGATGAGAAATTTTGTGCAAATGATCGAAAATCAATTTGTGGAAAGAGAATGGTACAAAAGGACGCGGTGTTCCAGTTGAAATGTCACACATCAATTCACAATGGGAATAATGACAAGTTTTTAATTCTAGTTTAAGAGAGGTGGTATTAGATTGCAGAAAACTTTGTATCTCGGGATCAGTTTTCTGTGCTTTTGCATATTCTTCAAATCTTAAACTTGGAGATTTTGTAATAGAATTGATCTCAATTCTACTGAGTGCATCAGCAACCACATTCTTACAACCTTGCACATGCCTAATGTCAGTTGAATACTGAGAAATAAAGTCTAAATGGGGGCGATATTGCCGTGGAGAACATTTATTAGGGTTTTACTTAAAAGCGTGAGTTAATGGTTGTTGGTCTATGTATATTATAAAATTTCTGCCTTCTAATAAGTGTTTGAATTTTTTGTAGCAGAATAAGCTGCAAACAATTCTCTGTCATAAGTGGACCATTTTTGTTGACTTCTATTAAGTTTCATTGAAAAGAAAGCTATTGGTTCCCATGTCTTTTCTGATAGTCTTATAGTGCCTCCAACAGCAAAATCTGAGGCATCGACCGATAAGCTCAACTGAGCTCCAGGAATAGGATGTCTAAAAAGAGTGGCTTTGGCAATCACATTTTTGGCTGCAATAAAGGCTTGTTCTGCATTTTAATTCCATGTAAGTTGTTTGGATAATTTACGAGCATTAGAATGAGATTTCTTTTTATTTCTTTGTACTTCCAAAAATTGAACAATGGGCGCAATTATATGTGCGGCTTAGAAATAAAGCATTGATAAAAGTTAAACATTCCTAAAAATCTTCGCATCTGCTTTAAGGTTTCTGGTTTAAGAAAATCTAATATGCATTTAACTTAATCTTGTAGAGGTTGAATTCCTTCTACGGAAAGATTAAAACCTAGAAAATCTATTGACGAAACACCAAAAGTACATTTCGAAATGTTAATACATAATCCATATTCAGCCAATTTTGAAAAAAATGCCTTTAAATGTTGATAGTTCTCTTGGGGATTTTTAGAAGCAATTAATATGTCATCGACAAAAGCATAAACACCTGATAAATCATGTGTGACCATCTATAAAGCGTTGAAAAGTAGCAGATGCGTTGCAAAGGCCAAACTGCACCCTTGTACTTTCGAATAAACCAAATGGGGTACATATTGCGGTTTTGTGTATATCGTCAAGGTTTATTGGGATTTAATGATAAGCTTTTATTAGGTCTATGCAACTAAATATTTTTGATTCATGTAATTCTGCAGTAAAATACGCTATACAAGGTATCGGGTATTTGTCTTTAATTGTTTGAGCATTTAAAGCTCTATAGTCACTTGCTGGTCTCCAATCTAAAGTTCCTTTTTTAGGGACCATGTGTAGAGGTGAAACATAGTTACTTCTCGAAGGTCTTATATGGCCTAACTGCATCATATTTTGAAATTCAGTTTTTGCGATTCTAAGACGATCAGGAACAAGCCTTCAAGGTTTTGCAACTACAGGAAGACCTTTCGTAACTATGTAATGTAAAGTATTATATTTAACTGGCTGATTTGGATTAGGTAATTTAGTAATAGAAGAAAATTCTTTCAAAAGAGTTTATGATAAGGAGTATCTTTAAGAATAGAAACTTGAACTGAGAATGAAGATCTGTATATTTCTCTAGTGGCCAATGGATTGTAATTTCGTTTTTGTGTCTCTAAGACATTTATGCCTGAGATCTGGAACCAATTCAAAATAATGGAGAAAATCTGCTCCTAAAATGGCTGTACTAACATTGGCTACTAGAAATGTCCTAGTGAAATTTCTTCTCTAATTAAACTTTAAAGAGAGTGTCTTTTGTCCATAGACATTAATTGCTGAAGAATTTGCAGCTGAAAGTGTTTGTTGTAAAGAATTTCGTTTTTGGTAATTGTTAGCAGGAATTAAGGACACGTCAGAACCAGTATCGACCAGAAATGAAGCATTTGATGACCGGTCGCGAATGAACAGGCGAAGTGATTCGCGAGGCAAAGAATATGTCGCCTCTATTCTTTGCTGCATTCGTTTTCTTGCTATGCACAAGGCTTAACACATTTAACATCCCTACATTTATTTCCAAAACGTATGTGAAACTAGCAAATTGAGAAATTTCTTTGTGGGAATTACTTCTTTCACGACTACTTTGGCTACGACGATATGGTGAGCAACTCTCTCTGCGAGAAAAAGAAAGTTGATCAATTCATTTATTTAATTTTCCAACTTCCGCAAAATATTTTAGTTTAAAAAGATTCTTCTGTTTTGGAAACTGAAAATATTTCAACTGCAGATGGCGTAACATCGATGATGCGATGGGAAATTTCAGCAGCTTTTTCTACAGTTAGATCAAAAACTGCAGCTAAAATCGTTTGAACATTGAATGGCAATCACTGTTAAAATAGTTCTAGCATTAGTTTATCGGGAACATGATGTGATTCTGGGCGACGCTTCATATTTTTTAAAAGTTCTGTTGGTTTGCGCGATCCTAATTCTTTTCCTAATAATAGGTTTCAAATTTCCTGTTGTGATGATTTTCCCGAGCGGTTTATTAATTCCTGTTTAATCTGTTTGTATGGATCGATTGTATCCAGTTTCATAAGTACATCACGTACTAAAGATGCAGTTTCGGGTGGAAGATGGGAAACAATATAATTATATTTAGTTACCGGTTTTAGTGTTTCAAAAGAGCAAACGCGCTTTCACACATAACAAACCATAATGTGGGATCAGATCTGTTATATACAGGAATTTGAACAGCATTAACTTCAGCCATGCTGCAACGTTTAAGAACAAAATTGCATTATTTAACTGTTAGTAATAATGAAGATAAATTAAATTAAATATTAACAATTATACATATTTTAAGGATTTGTAATAATTAATGAACCTTTAAACAAGTATAAAACGTAAATAAGAAAAATGAAAGCAATAACGAAATCGAATATGATATTAGAATCAGAAAAATTCCGCATTTTAGATTCTAAGCAAAAGCACAGAATAAATAAATTAAAAAAAATCACTTATCTATGCGATTCCTCTCTTACTCTTTTCAGAACACGCCACAAGAAGACGCACCCCAGTAATATAAATCACCACCACTTGAAAAACGTTACCGCTGCACTGAAAGAGCATCAGTAGTTTTTGTTCATCTTTTTCAACAGGCAAAAATTTGCAGATAATTTTAAAGCAGGTTGCATGTTGATATCTGTATATTATAATCACCAGTGAGGAGATTATTATGTTATGTTAAAATAAACATCACCAACATGATATTATCTCCATCAAATAATTGGCCAAGCTAGCAGCCGAATGGTTAGTGCTCTTGCCTTCGGTTCAACAGTTCGTGGGTTCGAATTCACCTTGGGCATGGATGTTTGTAGTGGTTTGGAATCCACTTTAAACCGTTGGTCCCGGTCTAAGTAGCCCTCATGTGCAAAAAATGACCGTTGAGTGACCGACAAACCAAACCATCAAATAATTTTATTAATTGCCTTTTACTTTACTATTACAGACATTCTAAAGTTTCCAGTCGTGTACTAAGGGATTAGCACACTCTTCACTGCTGATCCCTCGTACCAGGGTTACAAGAATTTTGTTGGTACAATGGCTCAAAACTCTGGGATTCACCACAAATACCAAGAAAACCAAAAAATCTAACCAAATGATATTTTTTTAGTTCACTCAATTAAATTTTAAAGAATGTATAATGTAAAAAAAAATTTATCAAGAAATTACGATAAAAGCATATTGTTATTGATTAACAAAGCAAATTGCTTTAATCTTATAATTTTTTTTTAATACTTTTATTTACGATTTTTTTTAGGTTTCACTCATGGAACTAAAAGAAACTGGAAATGATGAAATTCAGGTTGTAAGCAAAGTTTTCATTTTGTATTTGTAAAGTGTTCTTAACTGCAAATTTAAAGGCTTGTTTTATGCTATATTTTAATTCATGTTTCACATTTGAAACAATTTTTATTATTAAAAAATTAAATTAGATTTTCTAAATGACTCCTTTTTAAATAGTTTTGCTATAAATAATTTCATTAATGCGTAAAGATTTGGCTGGTACTCTTCCTTCAGAAACAGGTGCAAAATTTTCAGTTTTTAGATAAATAGTTGCATGTTCTATTTTTGTATATATTTTAAATTGTCAACATTAATGTACTGTCACACATAAAGATATTAAATTGAAATAACAAAATTTGCATATCCAGAAGTAGTAAGAACTTTTAGAAAATTATCTAGTTACAAACATGCAAATATATTGTGTTATTTTTTTTAAACTAAAAAAGTATAAATTAATGAAGGAATGCAAATACTTCAAGAACTCTTTTCTTAAAAATTTTAAAATTATAAATTACCATGGTATTTTTTTTTTTAAATCTGCACAATTTTTTTAATTAACCTTCCCTATGAAAGATAATTTCTTTCATGTCTTTAAGATGTCATTGTAGAATATTATATTATATAATTTTTTTTAATTCTATTTAAACAAAAGCACATCCTAGTTCTATTTCTTGCCTGATAAATTTCTTATGTAATCAAATTTACTATTTACATTGAAGCAATATATGTTTTAAACTTTTCAAAGAATTATTTTATTTTAACAAAGATATCTTCAGTTTCAGGCTGGCGATATTTCTAAATATTTATTCATAGACATTTTGCTAGATCTTTTTCTTATAAAATTTATTGATTGTTTCAGTTAATTTTTTCTATAAATATTTATTGATTGTTATTGGAGAACAGTTTTGTTGCCAATATTTCATATTGTTTGTTTCATTTTAAAAATCTTTATTGTAAGTTTTCTTTAAAGTAACTATTTCTTTTATTGATAATTTTTAATCATTGTTTTTAAAAATACAATATGTTATTAATACATTATTGTTATTAAAAATACAAAATTAAATGTTACAATTTAATTATGTTGTCACACATATCAAAAATACTTTCATATACTGAATATTATTGTATATTTAAAGTAGTAAATTTTCCAAATCTCCTGAGATTAGTATATTGATTGTTTTTGGAGAAAAGTTTTATCCTATAAAAGTTTGCAAATATTTAATGTCATTTTAAAATGCTTATTGTTTCTTGTTTCATTTCAATTTATGAGGTTATAATTAAAATAATTTGTTTTATACTTGTTAATCATTTTACTGTATATTAACAAATTAATTATTATCGAAAAGAACTTTCTGGTTAAAAATTCAAAATAGTTTTGTTATTTACTTTGAATTGCAGACTAATGTATAAATATAAAAATCTAGTTAAATTAGAATGCATAAATATTACTCTCTACAATTTTTAAAACACATAAAGTGCCTGTGGTGTCAAAGAAATAATGTTCATAAAATATAAAAAAATGACCTATTATAGGTAGAAATAAATTTTCTTTTAAAATTTAAAATTCTATATTAGTGAAAAAGATTAAACATATATGTAACTAAGCATATTTTTACTTTATCTATTTTAATGAGTTGCTTTATTTATGGTGCAGTGTCATTAACATATTCTAATGTTTTATTTGAAATAATTCTATATTTAGTAGTTATTGAATTTTACCATAATTTAAATTACTTGTTTATGTGAAAAACTTGATTCTCTCTTAAGTTTATTTCTTTTTTAACTAACAAACTCACTGATAATATTATTTAAGGCAAAAATGTTATTGAATTACATATTTTTATTTCTTAAAATGTTTTTATCACATAATATAAGCATCTGTTTGCATATTTTAGTTGAATTAGTTCTTTCTAGTTGTAATATGGTAATAAATGTAATTAATTTACTTATGTAAATGTTAAAGTCATTAAGAAATTTGAAGATATGTCTACTTTGGTTCATATTCTTATATATTCTTATCTGTTCTATGTTGCTCGGAACTACATTAGGATTTTAATCTTTTTGCATAATGATAGATTTATTTATATGAGAATTTCTTTATGATTATTTTTTTAAAAAAGAATTATTAAAATAAATTGATTTTGCTTGTATTTAGAGGTATGTATAAAAATACTTATTTGAAAATATTGTATCTGAAACTCAGTAACTTTATTTATTATTTTTGTAAATGATTTTATTGAAGTTTTTCTCAAATGATTGCTATAATTTTTTGCTTATGTAATTTTAAAACTATTTGTCAATATCATTAATTTAATTTACAATTTTGCATTCAATGATGATAAACTGAGAAAAATTAATTTACAGAAATTTTTTAATGCGTAATAGTTTTGTAAGAACCAGTGTTTGCAAATATGTCAGGTGTATCATTATTCTTTAATGATAACACAATATAATTTAAATAAAGAATATAATTGCTACAATTATCACCTTTGTAAATTTTTGAACTACTCATATTTCGGTACATTTATGTCTTTATATTTCTTTAAAAATAAGTTTCTGAATAAAAATTATTATTTTTCAATACTTTATGATTTTATTGTTTGAAATTACTTTGAAAAATTTTTCTTATTCTGATAAAACAAGAAGAATCTTAGTTTCTTTGTCTAAATTTTTTTAAATGTCTACTCTTACATTCATCTTTTCAATAGCGAGTCTTTTTTCCTTTATTTTCAAGAAAACTGGCATAACACTAGTGATCAAAGACAATTTAATAGTAGTTTTATAGTAAAAGACAAAAGCAGCTACTAAAGTTCAATAGAAGCTTATTAAAGAAAGTAGTGGGACTTCTTACAGGAGACTGCTACCTTTGGAGACATCTCACTATAATGGGAGTATTACACGATCCTACTTGTAGGGGTTGTCAATATATGGAAGAAACTTCATTACATATTCTATGTGAATGTGAAATTTTTTCTGTGCATAGATTTGAACACTTTTAATTGAATCTTAAATGCTACAGGGTATACCTGTTAAATATCTGCTCAATTTTTCTTTATCTACTGATGTCTTAAATAAAGGATTTCTTTTTAAGGTAGAGTAGAATAAGCCATTGGTCTCAGTGCTAGATTGTTTTTGAACCCCGTTACCCTAAATTTAATGTAATATAGTGGATAAAATTTTTGAAAATTTGATTATCATTTTTTGTAAGTTTCTTTTAAGTAAGAAATTGTGAATATTTAATGACATTTTAAAGTGGTTAATGTTCATATGTTCCACCCAGTGACCTTATAGTAAAAAATAATTTTTAATTTTTTTGTATTTTTTATTATATATTATCAAAGTTAACTTCTGTGTTTTAAAACTGTTTGCCATTAGGATATTTAAAATTGCTTTTATACCAAACTGAAAGAGAAAGACATTTTGTAAAACATATAATTTATGTTTTCTGATGATAATGAATAGTATTTTTTAAAAATATGTTGTTTATTTGTTGTCAGAAATATGAGAAATTCATTAAATGAACACTTTTAGATCAAAGTGGTTTTATTTTTTTTGCTTCTAAAATTATACATTAGTGGGAAATCAAACAGTATAATTTTTTCAAATTTCTAAAATCTTCAATTTAAAAACTTTTTGGAAATTAAAAAATAGTTTTTTATCAGTTTCTTTAGTTATTGTGTAATTTCATTAGTATATGCTCATTTTTAATCTGAATTTATTCTGCTTAATATTTGTTGAATTTTACTATATTATAAATTGTCTGCTTGTGTGAACAGTTATACACACTAATTTTATTTTATTTTTTGTATATAATTTAATTTTTTAGTTAGCAGATTTATTGATAATATCATTCAATGTGCAGGCAATATTAATGAAGTCAATTTTTCTATTAACTTATAATTTTTTCATGAAATATTTACATTTGTTTTCATAAGTAAGTGTAGGCATTTCTTCTGGCTTATAATAAGATGTAGAATGTAATTAATAGCCTATATATAAATTAGAAAAATCATGTTTTTTTCATTTAGAAATTTAAAATTAGGCATACTTTATTCAAGTCTGCTTTATTTGTTGATTACGAAATAAACTGATATATTAGGATTTGCTTCTTCCATTTAAAATCTAATTCTGATAATTATCGAAAAATTGTTATTTTTCACTAATTATGTAAACTATTGTTATACTTGTTAGTTTTGCCTTAAAATTTTAAAGTTTAAATTTTCTTTTAGTCTCCGGAGAAACCTACAGAGAAAAAATCTTTAATTATTAAGGTAATTAATTTTTTTTTCACTTTAAAAATTACTGTATCCATTGCCAATGATATTCTGTGTGCTATGCATACATACAATTTGTCTCTCACGTTTTGAAACGTTTCGTTGCATACACCATAAAATGATTATTAAATTAAGGCATTAAATTGGTAACTATGATAAATTATCTAGCTTAAATGATGGAATATTTTTTTCAATTTGGCTAAATAATTTGTATTTTCTAATTTAATTTTGAATTAAATTGGAGTTAAAAACCTAATACATAAGGATTTAATTAGTAAGATTTAACTTCTGGATTATTATATACATTATGACTGATATTTCTTCCTTAAAATTTAAAACTACACTCTTAATTTCTGTATTTTTATCTTTCTATTCTTGCTTTATTAGTTATGACTTTTCATTTAAAAGTGTTTGCATTTAAAGAACTTGTCTTTCAGATAAGTTTTTATGATTTTATTTTTGCTGCAAATCTTATAATTCTTATTTTACCTGAATTTTAATAAATAATGCTTGTAAATATATAATGTGGTCAATGCAGTTTATTATCTGAACTTTGCAAAAAAAAAAAAAAAAAAGGGAATCTATTCAAAATTTACTAATATATTCTGTAAAATTTGAAAACATTAGAAAATGTATATTGTATTAAAAATTGCATTATGTTGCAAATTTACATTTTATGTTCTTTTGAAAATTTTAATCATAATTTAAATTACAATTTTTTCAGATTTCGAAAAAGCTAAACAGAGTTATTACTAAAGAAAGTGACAATTATCAGGTAATAGGTGAAAATTTTTTAAATTTATGTTTTCAAAGTCCTTTAATGCAATATTAAAACATTGTTTTATGATATGCTTTCATCTCATCATATTTTGATTTCGGGAGAATTTATTGAGAAATTTTGAATGATTCTTTTATAAATGTTTTTTAAAAGAAAACTTCACATATGTAAAACAATTTTACATGTATTGACCTATGATTTGCATGAGCAAAAATGTTCATTTTTATGTACAATGTTTTTAAATAATTAGTTTTATGTATAATGTCCATAAAAAATTTTGTTAAGATTTCTTGAATTGAACATGTGTAATTTTTAATCTCAGTAGATAATGTTATTTATAGCATTTTGCTCTAAAGCTATAAAAAAACTAAACTCTGTGAAATGACAAACCATGTGGGCTTCGGCCAACAGTGTCCATCTCTGTTTTCCTGAATGAGAGGCCCTGTGGTGTGAAGCATATGTCCTTATTTGATGGTCAGCCTAACATGAAACTCCTAGTGTTTAGTTTCTAAACATGCTTGGTACTCAGTTTATCGACCCACCGAAGGGATAAAAGGTTAAGTTGATCTTGCCCACCATGAGGATTGAACCTTGGATGTGTGCCTTGGAAATGCAAAGGCAGTAAACTAATGAGTAAATTTGAATCAGATTTTTAATAGATATTATTTTAATGAAAACAAATGCTTAAGAATTTGTAAGGCAAATCATTATTTTTTTAGAACAACACACAATAGTTTAACTGGTAAAGGTATTGGTTCTAAATGCTACTTTCATATATTTTGAAAATGTGCTTAATTCTGTACTATTATGTGTTTCGGTAAAACTGAGTTTTATGGACACAGCCTTGCCAAATTGCCGGTAATTTTTTTACCAAGTGGAGTAGACATTGGTATTGAAATTTGTCTAACAACATAGAATTGCTGTCAGTTGGCATAAGAAATTTGGGTTTTCCTGTTTTCAAATTGCTAAGCCTAACACTAAATAAGAAAGTAGATATAATAACCGTGTAAAAAATCAGGAATTTCCCATATTTCAAATTGTTAATCCTAATGGTATATAAGAAAACAGCAATCAAAATAAGAATAAATCAAAAGTTTCTATTTAAAAATATTTCAGAAGGAAAATTGAAGGAAATAAAATAGCAAAAATAAAAATATCTTAATGAAAAGAACATTTAATGATATCTATCTAAAAATAAATAAAACGAAGAATTACAGAAATAATGAATTTTTATATTTAATAAAATAATTTTAATAAATCCAGTGGTATAAAATAGAATGTTACAAATCATTAGGACCTATTTTTGAGTTTCATTTAAAAATTTAATACATTACATCGAACATTTTTACACTAAAAATGACAGTTTAATTTATTCAAATATTACAGCTTATAAATATCGTTTCATGCAGTTCCTCAAATTTAACAATTTCTGTGATAACTATTGAATTCAGAAAACAAATTTGGAATAATTTAAAAAATAGAACAATTCTATAGATCGGTTTATTATTGGAAATTTAAATACATAAAATACAATTCAAGGAATTTGGAAAAAAATTCTGTAGTTTCATTATTGAAAATTTAAATACTTAAAATGTAATTAAGAATTCTATGCCTGTAAAAAAATGATTAAAATAAAATTCTTACCTTCATTTTTTTTCCAGCACTTTACATGCAAAGCAAAATCTAAAATAAATATAAAAGACAGAATTTAATTTCTGACTTTATATTCATAGTTAAATCCAAAGTGTGTGTAAAAGACAGAATTATATTTCCTGTGTTATATCAATAGCAAAATCCAAAACGAATACAAAAGACAAGATTAAAATTCCTTAATTAATTAAAAAGGCAATATTTAAATTTTGGCACTTTACATCTGAGGAGAGTGAAATAAAAAATGAATATAAAAGAGAATACTAGAATTCTGGTACTTAACACACAAAGAGAAATCCGAAATGAAAATGCCGAAATTTCAAATTATGTGCACGTGTTTAATACACGTGCAAGGTCAAGACATTCCATTACTGTATTTAGTGACACATTTTCTGATTAATTCCTTTTGGTGAATTAATTTGGCGAGGGAAAGAAAATCACCAAATTTTACCACATTTGGCGATTTTTTGCGCTTGGCAAGCTGTGACCATAATGCTCAGTTTAACCTGTGTTTCTATATAATATACTTCTTTAGAAATATGTTTGCATATAAAAGTTAATTTCTTTTTATTCTTCAAGATGCCATTTCTGCCCAATTTCTTAGTTTTATAAAATAGGAAAATATCAATTAAATGTAGTTTTATGCTTTGTATAATAGAATTTCCTGTGGAGTATGTCCATATATGAATAATCTTTTTTAAACAGTGAATCTTTTTTATTTTCAAAGAAATTACACATAGTACTAACATAAGAATCCTTTGTCATAGATCTTGTAGTTTTCTGTCAGTAAACCACTATACCATGTAAAATTATATTAATAATGTGTCATATTTTAGATCTTTATTTAAGTATATTTTTCTTATAGTATTTGTTTTTTATTATTTTCAAAGTATGTTACTATAAGGTCATTTGTATTAAGTGATTTCATTTATTTAAATTTTTATCTCATAAAAGTGTACATATTTTTATTAATATTAAACATTTAAGTGAATAAATTTTTTAAAAAAAATTTGATTTCTATTTTTTACCAATTATTTTTTTTTATGTATAACTGCATTGTTTTGTGTAATTTTTTAAAGGGGCTATATTTATTGTATCATGATATAACTAATTTGTTTTAATTTTGTAACACTTTGCTGTTCATTATCAGTCAAGCTTTTATCATTAGAAAATTTTTATTGTAGAAATTCTGTATTATATATAATAGAATGAGCATTTTATGCATTGATAAAAATGTTTAAATATTATTATATTTTCTGCTTTTTATGTTAATTTTCATAATATTTGTTAATTTTACAATCACACTTTAAATTTAGAATTTTCTTTTAGTCTTCACAGGACTGAACCTGGAACCTACTAAAAATGTCTTTAATTATGAAGTTAATTAATTTCCCCCTGTATAAATATTATTTAATATTTTGTTAAATATTTGTTTTATGTGTTTCAAAAATGTTCTCTAAATAGTTAATCTAAAAACTCTTTTTTACTATAAGCGGTAACTTTTGTTTTTATTTATAATTGGTTTTTAAACTGACACCAATAATAAAGATATTTATTTTGTTGGAAAATATCCTTTTAGGTAAATTTTAATTTCAAATTGTTAATATGTTGGTAAAAGAAAAACACTTCTTTCTATAATTTTATATCTGAATTTAATTAAAATGTACTGTTTTTACTAAAATAATTTTGTACCATCTTTTAATCTGATATGACAGGGTAATTCTGTTTCTTTTTAGTTTACAAACACATGTATGAATCCAGTTAAAAGATTAAAATTAAACTGCCAGTGTTTAGCATCTCATTGCTCAGGTTCTGGTGAATAGATAGGAATATTAGTTACATGCATCATACACAGAATGTTTCTGTCAAAAAGAAAAAAAATAGTTTGAAAATTTGCCTTCAGATAGCATTCGAATGAAATAAAAACTTTGAAAAATCCAATGAATAACATGACATTTTATTAATCTACACACTTATTTTTTATTTATTTACATATTGTATTTCATTATCTATGTGTATACTTTGTTGGTTAAGAATATGCTTAAACTGCCATGTAAATATCAATTGCCATGTGTAATATATCAGTATTAATCAGAAAATCATAATGGGCAATGTTGTCTTACAAATCTGCTTTTTAGTGTCACATTCTTGATGAACTCTATTTGTTGGAAAAACTTGAATGCCTGGAAAAGTCTCAAAGTCAAAAGTTACTTGGGTTCAGGTCTATTAATTTCACTTTCTATGCTTGTTGGAAAGGAGTGAGAAAATATGTTAATTTGGAAATTTTGAATTGCATTGTTTACACTTGTACGCTCTGTTGCCTCGTCTTCTATGTATATTCATTCTATACTAACAAAACAACTACTTTGTGTAAATGCCATAAAAACCGCATCTTTTAGGAGTTTGCTATATCATTCACTCATGATTGTATGCTGAACAGACCTGTTCTTTCTTACTTTTCCGAATAAGAGCTAAGCTGGTTGGTTAGTGCTCTTGTCCATGATTCAAGAGTTTGTGGTTTGAAATCCCAAATTGGGCTTGAATGTTTGTAGTAGTTTGGAATCCACTTTAAACCAGAGGTCTTGGCACCTTGTGGGCAATAATTGATCATTGAGTGACAAACAAATTATACCATTTCTGAATGAGAAAGAGCTGTGTTTTTTGTGGAATGTTGCAGTTATAGCTCATATACATGTCTGAACATTTCATTCAATAACATATTATGTAGCTCCAAAGGCATAAGAGCTAGCATATTTTATTAAAAAGATTTATGTTTAAAAAAATCTAATTTTATGTTCTTTAATTTCATAAAGTTTGCTCTAATTCGATTATGATTCTAATTAGGTTATGATTTTATTTCCAGTTTTCAATAATGCTGCCTAAAGTAATTGAAGAAGGTGACAAAAATCAGGTAATCAGTGAAACATTCTTTCATTTTGTATTCAAAAAGCCATTTAACACAATACCAAGGCTTTGTTATGATTTACTTTTATCTTCATATTTTGATGATTTGAGTATCAAAATTTACTCACAATTTTTAAACAATTCATTTGTTACTGCTTATTGAAAAAACTCACCTAAAGGATTTTGCTTGCATTTACCATTTAGAAATTTGAGTATAAATTTTTATTTTCAAATACACTATTTTTAAATGGAAAGTTTTATGCACTATTTTTATGAATGTTTCTCAATTAAGGTTTTTTTAATGTGAAAGTTTTAATCTATTTATCATTAATTATTATTATTATTTATAGTATTTAATCAAAGGCAATAAATTGTGATAAGTAGATTTGCATCAGATTTTTTATAAAACCATACATTATAATTTTTAGCTGAATTTTATCCTTCATGTTTTTTAAGCATATTTCATGATTTAGTAAGAGAGCCACCATATTGTGTGTGCAAGCTTTTCATATTTTTAATTGCCATAAATTATATATATTTTATTTAATTTCCAAGTTTTAAAGATTTTACATTTTAAGCTTTTTGTAACATTTTACATAAATTATATTTTACTCTTACTACAGTTTACAACTTTTAAACTTCACATTCTATTTCAATTTAAAATTATTATTTGTTTCTAAACATATTTTTAACTATCCTGTTCCATTCAAAAGTAATAAATTTTAATGAGTAGATTTACAAGATTTTTATTTGATAATATTTTTGTGTGTGTAAAAGCATATGTTTATAAATATGTAAGATAAAAACTACCCAAACAACACTTTGTAATTTAAAGAATAAACATGTTTGTTATAAATGCTTCTTTTATAAATATTTAAATTATCCCCATTTCTTTACTTTGATGCTTTTTAATGTTTCATGTTTTTTTTCCATAAGTTAATATTTTCAGTTGCATATAAAAATTAATTTATTTCATTGTTTTGCCTAATAGAATTGTAAGTATTGAAAAAATCATGATCTTGACTGATATTTTTGATTTTTAGATTCCGTTTCTGCCTCTTAATTTTGTTTGATTCTATTTATGTTGGCTATTAAACAATTCAGTTAGATTAATAAAGGGTTATTGATGTTGAAAACCCTCATTAAACAAAGGTGTGAGCATGAAGGAATAGTAATATTTAGTTACTTTTTATGAGTGAAGATAGTTGTGGCTCTTTGGTAGTAAATTAAAATATAAAGAATAATCTTAAATATGTTTTAAATCTCCTTAAAAACTAATATGAACTTAATATTTTATTTATCTTCTAAAAGTGTGCAACTGTCTTTCAGAATTTGAAAAAGTCTTCTACATTCATATGATTTGAATTCCAGAAGTTTTGTTTCGTTGAAAATGTTATTAAGTAAAATTTGTTAAATGGTTGGTAAACTTTAATAATGAAACTAAATATGCATAACAGTAATTATAGAATTGATACTTGACCCAAGTAGCAAATGTTAATCGGCCAATATTTTAAATTAATATTATGAAATGTTGTGTGACAATATTTTTGAGTATTTAAATGTCCCCACCTTGATACTATTGTTTGATATTATATAACATTGTGTAATATTCCATTTTGATGTTAAATTATATTCCGTGACAATATAATTTGACTTTGTATTTAAATTTAAAAAAAACATTCCATTTCGATATTAAATAATATTATTTGATATTATTTAATATTAATTGATATTCGATTTTGATATTAAATGGCAATGTTATTGAACATTGCATTTGAACTTCAAAAAATATTTATTTTGATGTTAAATAATTTTTGATTTTGACGTATGATTATATTGCTTAACTTGAATATCAAAAATCACGTTTTGGTACTGGATATGATTTTTGATATTTAAATTATTCTGATACTGTATAGAAATTAGCTAAATAGATTTTCTTGTTAAACTTTCAGATAGAATAGTAAAAATAGGAATTAAACAAGTTGAATTTATGGTTTATTAATTAAATGTTAAAAGTGAAATTAAACACTTTGTTTGAATACATATTTTAAATAGAATATTCCTTTCATTAAAGACTTTTCTATGTGTTAGAATAATTAAATTTTCATATATATTTAAGTTTTGTTGCACCAGCAACTTCCCTGTACCAAGCCCTGTGTTGGGTTCTACCAGTTAGATAGAACCAGCCAGGTGCAATGAGAAAATATATAGAATAATAACTACACTCACATTATGGAGGTCTTGGTGCTGTGTTGAATGAGGTTGGCAACAGGCGCGATCTGGCAACTCTCGCGAGATTTCAAAGTGAACACACTCGTGTACATCATTTGACAAACCACAATGTTTATCCCCTTTGTCCAAAATGCATTGCGACTTCAGCTGCTCCTGCCCACATTTTGGCCTGTATTGGTTTAAATTAATGCCAGTCATACTCAAGCCCTGTGCTCCATTGTTTGAAAGCGTTCGGGCGCTTGGACCTGGTTTGATGTTGCTGTCAACCAGGAGGGATAACCCACAACACACATCATGGAAGTTTTGCATTTAAATATTGTAATACACTTTAATATTTTTAAAAGTATATTCCTGATAGTAATCAAGATTTCAGAATGTTCATAATTGCAATTATTACCTATATAAATATTAAATCTTATACAATAGATTTTATTTCTTATTACAATAAAATATATTTGTTAAATTGAAATACATTTACTAAATATGCTAGCAAGATTCATCTCTATACGTAAAAAGTTCTTTTAAAATTATTAAATAGATATTTCAGTTAAACTAGTAATTTTAAATTTATTTAATGGAATATTAGTGAATTTATTTTGATGGGATCCAAGCCCTAGATCTATATTATACATTTTATAATTAGTTAGAATGGGATTCTAAATATTAAAGTAAAAATAAGAAAATATAATACTATAATTTATAGAGTTCGTAAAATTTCTAAAACATTTTTCAATTTTGAATAATTTTTATTTATTTTTATTTTCAGATGATTTTTATTTTTTATTTATTTATTTTGTGACAAAGAAAAGGATTGATGCACGGTCATTATTCAAAATTTTATTTCAAATTAAGCAAATGTAATTCACAGTTTATTTACTTTCAATTCAATGCAACTTACATTTTTAGTGAAAAACTTACTATAGAACACTGATACTAGAAAAATCAAGAATCCACTTAAATTTACCAATCATTAAAAATCCTTTTAAATTTACTAAAAAATAAAAATTTACTTTAGTTAATTATAAAAAAAATTGAAGTAAACAAATATGACTTTTAATAAAAATTTAATATGCAAAAAGAAATTTTTTCTTTTGAAATTGAATTGTATGGAAGTCATAATAAAATTGTATGGAAAATAGCATGCCTAGGAGCATACATTAGATCAATGGTAGACTCTAATTGAAAATACCTAGTACCATGGTTTGCACAACTCTTGGAAACTTCTTAAATTCCAAAAAACATGTTAAGGGCCCTTGAAACTCCTGAAATTTCGACTTGACTCCATGAAAATCGGGAATTACATCTGGAAATTTTTTCTTATCTTGATCCATTTATTTTATTTATGAAAATATTGTAATTTTTTTGTTTTAATATTTTAAAATGTTCACTAAAATTGTCGAAAAACTTAATTTAGTATTAGTTTTTAATATTGCCACTAGATGGCGGTACGATTGATATTAAATTATTTATTCTTAACTATTGATTTATGTGTGTGTGTATTAACGTTCGCTACACAATAATAGCTAGTTCAGCTACAATCCTTTCAGGATCGGTTTAGTAGTATTTAGATTTTTGTAAAGTGAAGTGAAGCATTATATGAAGTAAAGTGAAGTAATCACCAAACAAAATCAATATGTTGCGCAATTAAGACGGGTGATTTTAAATGTTGTTGTTGCCGATCCCTGTTGTCTAGCAGCGCTAGACTGAGTCTAAGACATTGCACACTCTCAGGACATCAATGACCAATAATGGTCGCTCCAGAAGGTCTTCTTTATCGAGTCCCAAGCACTCAAGGATATCATCCGGAGTGGCTTGGCTTTTGGAACACTTAGCGCAAACTGGAAATTCCTTTTCTTTGTTGTTAAATGTCAATGATCTTAGGTGGCCACTTCGAAAACGTGTTATTGTAGTTTGTTCCAGTCTACTGCACCGGACGGATAGAGATCCGCCACGACGATTACGCTGGTACCAATGGTGCACAGGGGGAGTGGCAAATGCAGACGAAACAAGGCCTTTATGTCTAGAGTATATTTCAGAATAGGTAAGAGACGGCGGAGTAAGCAAAGGCTCATCAGTACCTCTTTTTGCTAGGGCATCAGCCAATTCGTTACCCACAAGGTCTACGTGGGAAGGGATCCACTGTAAGTGAATTTCACGAGATGAGGAGAGCCGTCTAAGCTTGTCCAAGATAGTTACTCCTGTATTATCACGGACTCTGTGCCACTTAGTAAGATGCTGGATGGCGCTCTGGCTGTCCGACAAAATCCAGATTTCCTCACTCCCAGGGAGAGAAAGAACCGTATCAAGACCCACATTAATTGCAATAAGTTCACTGCAAAAGACGGAACAGCCGTCGGGGTTTCTGATTGAGATTTGGTGGGATTCGTTTTGATACTTAATAAATACTCCACTACCGGAACAAGTTCTGTCGTTTCTGCTACCATCCGTGTAAATAAGCACAACATCATCATGGATACTGTTGATCAACTCAAGAGCAAGTTGCCTTAGGTACTCAGGAAGATCTGTAGACTAGTTAACCTCGATAGGAAGATTTGGGTGAAAATATACCCCGTTAAGACCCTCAGATGGGTCAAAGCATGGGTTCAAGGAATGCGACTCTACAGTATTGGAGATAACATTATCACTGGCTATCTGACTAAGGGGACTTTTTCTTTTTAGTCTCTGGTTATTATTCCAGCCCGTGAGAAAGTCAGAGGTTCGATTTTGGGAGCCATAACTAAAGAGTTTATTAAAATACTTCACAAGATTTGAGTCTCTTCTGTGTCTGAGTGGTAGCAAATTAGCCTCGTATAGAACAATGTCGTTGGGACTGCTGTTTCGAAGACCAGTAACAATCCGAGCTGCGCTCAGTTGAACTCGCTCAAGCTTCTGAAGGCTAGTCTTAGAGGCACAGCAGTAAACTGGGAAGCCATACTCCAGGATGGGTCTTAAGAGCGCGATGTTAGTATTTCTAAGCGTAAATGCTTCTGCTCCCCAGTCGCGTCCAGATATATATTTCAGGATAGTCAGACGTTTTCTGCATTTTTCTACAAGATGGTCGATGTGCTTATTGCTTGTAATCTCAGGGTCCATAACAAGACCCAGGTATTTTGGATATCTATCCACTAGGAGAGGTTGGTTGTTCAGAAAAATCCTAGGCTGGTAATTGTACAGCTTTCTATTTGTTGTAAAGAAACTGGTTGTGGATTTTAAAGGATAAAAACGTAATTTTTGGTTTACAGCAAAGTTCCACACATCAACTAGAGTCTGGTTGATATTATTTTCCTAGTCAGCAGTATTGGCACCCGAGTCCCAGAGGACTATGTCGTCCGCAAACAATCCCACTTCACATCTCCTGGAGATAACTTTCTCGATGCCACTCAAAAATAGTGCAAAAAGAATAGGTCTCAGAATAGAGCCCTGAGGAAGACCCTGTCCCAACTTAAGACCATTCGACATGGAGTTGTTAAATCTAACCCTGATTACTCTGTCTCTTAGAAAATCATATATCCAAGGCAGGGCCCTATTATGAATTCCGAAATCGTCAAAGAGCTTGGTAATAAGTCTTTGTTTCCAAACAGTATCAAAAGCCCTGGACAAATCCAGGAAAACTGCCACTGTGTGATTTGTAAGCTTCAAATTGTGCGCATCTCGAATCCTCTGGGTTAAATAAAGCACCTGATTTGTAGTACTATGTCCTGATTTGAAACCATATTGTTCCCTGGGGAAAAGACCATGTGAATTCAAATAAAATAAAAAGTCTCTTTAAAATCATCCTCTCCATTATCTTACACGCAATAGATGTAAGTGTGATGGGCCTATAACTCTCTGGAGAACTGGCGTCTCTGTTTGGCTTTCTGATAGGGATGATGGTTGCCCTTTTCCAGTCTTGGGGAAGCCGTCCCGATTTCCAAGATAATTTTATTATGTCCAAGAATCTCTGTCTTCTAGCCTGACCCAGATGTTCGATGAAGTAACCAGGGGATTTTTGTATATCAGTATTCATGAGGGAAGCCTTGAATTCGTTTAGTTTTCATACTTCAAATAAATCACATTAAAAAAAATATTTTCATTTTAGTTAATAGTTTTACCCTTCTGAAAAAGTTTATTCACTTTTGAACATTTTTACTTTATATGTAGTTAGATTTTATCTTATTTGCTGAAATTTATTTATTCACAAGACATTTTAAAATGTAATAATAAGTTTTTATAAATAAATGTTTATTGTTAACTAATGGAGTATTGTGTTTGCAGTATAGTGTTGCATATTTGTTAAATACTTGTGAATTGAGTAATTATTTTTCACAAGTAGTTCTCATTATTTGCTTTTCTAGAAACAATAACATTAATATTAAAAATTTTTGATATTTCATATGGTAACTTTTTGTTCACAAATGTTTAAAATTTGCTTAACATTTCTTTACTTGTTTATTTTTCATTGAATATGATTTTGTTGTTAACTTTATTTGTTATTGTCCTATAAATAGCTTTACAACTGAAGCAAGTAATATTAAATGTTTAAAATTTTAATTCTTATATTGTTATCAAAATCCTATTTGTCGTTAAGAAATATTAATTATATATGTTTTATGTTTAGTGCAGTGCTAAAAATATCAACCCATGATATTATATTTCTTTTGCCTGTAATTATTATCTCTTCATAAAAAGAGAATAATTTCATTTATTCCTCTAAATATTGATATTTTTTAGAGGTCAGAGGAACATCTATTGGGTCGAAAGAAAAAATCGAAAAAGCACAAGGTAGTAAATCAAAAATTTTCTTTTATGTATAAAAACATATGTTAATATAAAATTTATACCTTTTGTATTTTATATCTTTTTTTTCCAAATACTTTTCTTTGAATTATTCAATTTGTATTAATAAAATATTTCTTTTTTATTGAAAAACTCTATTAAGTGAGTAGATACTTAATAATTGAGAATTTTTTCAATGGTTATTTTATCTGAAGCATACTTATACAACCATTTTATACATTATCTGGTTTTTTATATTAATAAAATTTTTACTGTTAATATAATTGTATGCATAGGATACCAAATAAAATCTTGTCTCAACCTCTTAGCATTGTTATGCTTGCTGATTTCTTAAGTTATAGAAACATTGTGGTGTCGTAAAGTGTCTAAAATATGTTGATTTTCAATATTTCTAGGGATTAAATTTATAATTTAGTCATTCTATCTCAGAAACTAAATGGGACATGGGAGCAATGTAAATTACAAAGTCATTGAAATGCAAGGATTTAAAACACAATGACATCTTGTGCATGCAAAGAAAAGAAAGTTTTACATTTATTGATTTGTGCATGAAATTCAACTCCTTTATATCTTGTAATCTGTCAAATGGAAGGTTCGTTCTAGGTGTCTAAGAAATCAAGGGAAAAATGAATAAATAGAATGGAAAAAAGTTCAAGTAATGACTGTAATCAGCTTATTATTACTATATTTTTTACTTATGTATAATTGTAGATATAATTCCATTTTTCATTTAGTTCTGATTCAGTATTCACTGTTATGAATTTTATTCACTGTTATTAAAATAATTCATTTTGTCTATGTTAAAATTTATGGCTATCATGCATTTAATATCTAGTTAGTTACATTTACTGGATAACCATTGAAAAGTAACCTTTTGATCTTAGAAATCAGTTTTGTTTAAACATATTTTTTATTAATTAAAGCAATGTATTTGAGTTCAGTAGTCTCCCAGAAGGAAAAAAAGCTAATAGAACATGAGAATGTTTAATATTAGAATTTATTTGTAATAAAATAAATGCATTTATAAACTTAATTTTATTATATATGAAATTGAAAAAATTCTATTTCATAAGTGAGGCATTTAATTTTAGGTGTCTAAGAAATCAAGAGAGGAACGAGTAAAGGGAATGGAAAAATATGAAGTAATGTTTGACATTTTCTTTTTTTTTCCTTTAAAAGATATTTTATAAAAAATTCAATCTTGTATTTTATAATTTTGTATTACTTTATCTGATATTCTTTTACTTACTTTCTCATCACATCTCACTGTATGAGAAAATATTCATTGTGTGAAGAATTCCATTTTTTTATCCATTAACTTCTGTCCAGTGATTTATGTTTTGTTAATGTTTCTCATCTGACAACAAAGCCTTTTTCTTAGTTTACTTACAGTTAAATAGTTTCCCTTGAATAAATATATAAGTTGCAAAAATCAAATTATAAGTTCATTCTTTACTTTTCAAATCTATATTTTTATTGAAACATAATTATATATATAATTTATCTTTTTTATTTATAATAGTATATTCACTGATATAAATTTTGCATTACTAAAATAATCCATTATTATTAGTTATTATTATTAAACAGATATTTATTTTAGTTTATTACACTTACTAGATAACAATTAGAAAAGTACCTACTGGACTATTGAAGTCAGATTTGTATATAAACACATTTCTTATTAATTGAAGCAAATACTGAAGTTTAAAAGGCGTCAATAAATAAATAAATAAATAAATAAAATGAAAAAAAAAAGAAAAATAAGTGCTCATAACATTTAAATTTGTTTTTTTTTTCTAATAAAATAATTGTATTTATAAGAGTACTTTTATTATGTATAAAACTGAAAAAATTTTATATTATAAAAGGTGCATTTCATTTTAGGTGCTTCAGAAATTAGGAGAGAAACCAATATATAAAATGGAAAAAGATCAAGTAATCACTGTAATCTTCTTCATTATTTTTTTGTTAAAAGATATTGTATAAATAATCTCTTTATTTTTCATAATTTTAAATTACTTATTCTGCTGATTAATTAATTTATTTTTTCTTCACTTTTTCATTTTAGCAGAGAATTTTGATTTTGAGAAAAATAACATTTTCTGTATTCCATTAATATATATTTTGTTAATTTTTCTCATCTCTCAACAAGGCATATTTTTATTTTACATACAGTTAAATTATTTGTTTTCAATAAATATTTTAATTTACACAAATCAGTTTATAAATCTATTCTTTATAGTTTGAAACTGTATTTTAGTATTGAAACAGAAATCTATATATAATTCTATTTTATTTTAATATGACTGAATTTTCGCTGATGTTAATTTTGTATTACTAAAATAAGACATTTTAATTGTTTAAATTATATGTCTATCTAGAGATTATTTCTGTATATATTTGTTACACCTAAAGGATTACAAAAGAAAGTAAACTACTTGATCAGTAATTATATTTGCTTAAACAGATTTTTAAATAATTAAAGCAAAATATTTGAGTGCAATAGCTTCCAGAAAATAAGAACAATATAAGTTTAGAATATATATTTTAAATTAAAATTTTATTTTTCTAAAAACGTATAAAAATTTGCAATAAAAATTTGTATGTATAAAGGTAATCATATTCTATTCAAAATATTAAAATTCAATATAGTAAAGTTGTGTTAAATTTTATAGTTATCCAGTTTCTAATTGTAACTGGTTACACTTTAGAAATTAGACTGTTTTTTAAAATTTTACTTATTTGCAGTTATCAAATAAACCAAAATATTTTATAAAAATTTTCTTTCCAAGAATTAAAAAAAAAAAAAAAAAGAACCTAGAAGATTTTAAAGAAGAATTTTGTTGTTGCTATAAAATAAGTTAAGATTTAGAGATAGTTTTGTTACGTATAAAATTGAAATATTTCTATGTTAAAAGGTACATAAATCATTCTAGACGTCTAATAAAGCTGGAGTTGAACACATAAAGGGAATGGAAAGAAATCAAGTTTTGATTTTAATTTTTATCATTTTAAGAAATATCATTTCAAAATATTAATCTGATATGTTATAACTTTGAATTACTTTTTGTGATGTTTTTTTCTTCGTGTCATTTTATTATATTTTAAACTTACAAAATAATTTTAATTATGAGGAAAGTAATAATTTTTCCAATCCATTAATTATCTCCATTATTTTATATTTTGTTAACATTTCTCTTTTTACAAAAATGACTATTTTTTTTTTTGCATTTAAGTAAATTATTTGTTTCTCATAAGTTTACAAGATATACAAATAAATTTACATATTTTTTCTTAATTCTTTTAAACTATAACTTTATTGACATTTTTTTACATGTAATTAAATTACTTATTTTTGATAAATATCGAAGATTCACAAATAAATTTATAAATTCATTCTTTATTCTTTAAAACTTTCTTTTATATTGAAGGGTAATTGTATATATAATTCCTTATATTTACCATACTATTTTCATTCATATCAATTTTGCATTGCTAAATTAATAGAGTTTGATTATGTTACATTATATTCGTTTCCAGTTACTTGTAGTTATATTACACCTAATTGATAACATCAGAAACTAAGATACTGGACATTGTGAATAGGTTTTGCTTAATTGAAGCAACTTAATTGATATTTTGATTAATTGAAGCAAAATATTCGAATTAAATTGTGTTCTAGAAAGTTAAAAAAATCAAAGCTTAGAATATTTTGAATTAGAATTTTATTTTCGTCTTAATAAAATTTATGTAAAGGTAGTTTTTTTATGTTTAAAATTTAAATAATTCTGTAATATGAGGTATATAAATCAGTCTAGATGTTAAAGAAAGCTGTAGATGAAAAAACAAAGAGAATGGAAAAAGATCAAGTAAGGAATGAAATTTTTTTTCATTTTAAGATATATTTTATAAAAAGAAGCAATATGGTATTTTATTATTTTGTATTACTTATTCTGATGGCTTTTATGCTTATCATTTTGCCTCAATTTTAGTTTATGAGAAAATTTTTATTGTTTAGAGAATTATATTCTGTCGAGTACATCAATTTAAATTCAGTAATTTATATTTTATTAATATCTCATATCTTACAAGGCTCAGTTTTATCTTTCATGCAGTTAAATTATTTTTTTTCTATAAATTTTTAAGGTACACAAATCAATTTATAAATTTATTCTTTACTGTTAAAAACTATACTTTTTATCGAAGCATAATTTTATATATAATTCTATTTTTATTATTTGTCATTCAGTATTGAATGATATTAATATTGCATTACTAAAATAAAAGATTTTGATTGTTATAAATTTCATAGTTATCCATGTTTTGTATCTAATTTATTACACCTATTGGACCAAAGATATAAGATTTGTTTAAATGTAGTTTTAAATTAATTATAAAGCTATATATTCATGTTAAATATTCTTCCAGAAATAAAAACAATGAAAGCTTAGATTATATTAAATTAAAATTTCGTTTTTGTTATAAAATGAAATTGTCTATAAAAGTAATTTTATTATGTTTAAAATTGAAAAAATTCTATTATCTAAATGAGGCATTATTTCTAGGCGTCTAAGAAAGATGGAGATGAAGAAATGAATAGAAAGGAAAAGGATCAAGTAATGAAAAAAAAGTTTTGTGTCTTTAAGATTTATTTTATAAAAATATGAATCTGATATTTCATAATTTTGTATATTTTAATCTAATGTTTTTTTTTTTTTTTTAAAGTTATCATTGTGACACATTTTTAGATTATGAGAAAATTATATTTTTAGGAAAATTATATTTTATCTATTCCATTAATTTTTTTCACTAATTTATATTTTCTGAACCTTTCTTATTTTATAACATTAGCCATTTTTCTTTTACATACAATTAAATTACTTGTTTTGAATAAATATGTGACATACACAAATAAATTTTTAAATTCATTATATATTCTTTCAAACTGTATTTATTATTGAAGCATAATTATATCTATGTATATAATTTAATTTTTTATTTATTTATGATTGTATATTCACTGATATAAACTTTAAATTAGTAAAATAATCCACTTTGATTGTAATAAATTTCATTATTATGCAGATATTTATTTGTTACATTTACTAGATAAGGATTACAAAGGTATCCACTGCAGTGTTTCTCAACCTTTTAGTATTCACGGCCCAATTTTTAATCATACTTTTCATCGCGCCCCCCTCCCCACTGCATACAATAAAATGTATACAATAATAATGTATTTTGAGTATTTTGGTGCTAAACCTACACTACAACCTTAATTTTAAATTTTACAAATTACCAAGAATACGGAAATTTATTGACATTTTACAACACTGATTCTCTGTATTAAAAAAACAATAATGCTATGCCTTTTTATTGCTCTTGCGTCCCGCCATGTCGGGCATTCTCACGGTTTTGCGAGAAGTTTCGATTTGTTTGGAATTTGTCTGGTCAGCTTAAAATTTAAGTTAAGAGTGTGTGCAGATGTGAACAAATGTTATCATAATGGGAGAAGGAGATAATTCTATGACGCCAATTTCAAATCTAGATAATCTCATTCTAATCGATCCTTCTATTGCTATTGAATTTATTCTGAATGTGTATGTTTTATATTTTTTCATGTAATTGCAATTCACCGTATTAAATATTCATGGCAGCAGTCTCATGGATAAAATTTTAAGCGGGCATAAGCGAGCATAAGACGACAGACAAGCATCAACAAGTACACAGGCGAGCGTGGTTCCGAAAATAAAATCAAGAAAATATTCTCAAGAATACTTAAATTTTGGGTTCACTAGCACTGAAGTAAATGAAGAAGAAAGGCCCCTGTGTATCATTTGCTCAAAAATGTTGGCAGCGCAGACAGCATGAAACCTAATAAATTTAAATGACATTTGGAAACGCTTCATAGTGAGTACATAAACAAACCCACAAAATTCTTAGAATTAAAATTAAAACCATATGAAAAGCAAAAATCATTGTTTAAAAAAACTGTCTGTGAATGAAAAAGCTTTAATTGCCTCTTACAAAGTTTCATATAAAATAGCCAGATGTAAAAAGCCTCACACCATTGGTGAAGACCTTATTTTGCCAGCCGCAATTGAGATTGTAGAAATTATGTTTGGAGATAATTTTGCAAAACAATTGCAGTCTATACCTCTTTCAATTGATACCGTTGCCCGTCGAATTGTTGATATAGCTGAAGATGTAGGGTGTCAGCTTTTGTCGAAGTTGTGTGACAAATTGTTTTCAATACAACTCGATAAGGCAACAAAAAATAATAAAGATGCTCATTTCATTGCCTATGTTAGATTTTTAGATGATTTGTCTGTTGTAGAAGAATTGCTTTTGTGCAAACCAATAGAACTCAATGCAACAGCACTCGCTTTATTTGCTATCTTAAATAAACTAGGTAAATATAGAATGGAAAAATTGCATCAGAATATGCATCGATGGTGCTGGTTCTATGCCCGGAAGATTCCGAAGTATTCAAGCACTTGTGAAACAGAAATGGCCACTGGGCATCTGGACACATTGCATGATCCCCAGAGAAGTTTTGGCTTCTAAAGAAATGTATCCTGGTTTGAATATTGTGTTGTTGTAACCGTTGTAAATTATATAAAAATGAGACCCCTGAAATCAAGGATCTTTTCCGCACTTTGTATGAGTGCAGTACTTTCAACATTACTATTTTACTGCAAGGCAAGATGGTTATCATGAGGGAAATTTTTGCTATGTGTTTATGAATTAAGAGCAAAAATCGTCGTTTTCCTAGAAGAGGAAAACAGACCGCAAGCAGAGATTTTCACGATAGTTTATTTGTGATGAAATTAAAATACATGGTCGACATTTTCAAGAAATTAAATAACTTGAATCTTTAACTGCAAGGTGCAAATACACATATATTGGATACGAGTTATAAAGTTAATGCTTTTTGTTGGAAATTGGTATTGTGGAGCAGAAATTTAAAGCAAGAAAGCTTAACAATGTTTGAAATTTGAATGATTGTATTAAAACTTACAAGGCTGAAGAACAACATGTAAAAGTTGTTTTTGTAACCATTGAAAATCATTTAGCAATGCTAGCAAAGAATTTTAAAAAGTATTTTCTTGCTGACGACAAACTGATATCAGGTTACAAGTGGGTGATGAATCCATTTCAAAATACTCCCGAAGGACTCTCAATTGAAGAGAAAGAAACCTTCATAGACTTCACAGCAAGCGGCTAAACCAAAAGACAATTGAGTAATAAATCACTTTTTGAATTTTGGGCAGGGTGGATGATGAGTTTTCTGCACTAAAAAAAGGGCATTTTGCATTCTACTACCATTTTCAACATCTTACCTTTGTGAAACTAGATTTTCTGTGGTGGCTTCTTTGAAGACAAAATATAGATCTCAGCTAAATATAGAAAAAGAACTGAGAGTGTCTATTTCTAATATTAAACCTTCCTTCCCAAAACCTTTGCTCTGAAAGAGAAGCCCAGGGAAGTCACTAATAATTATTAAATTTGTTTCTAATTTAGTAAGTTGTTTTAATTTAATAAGTTAATTATTAAATATGTTGAAATGAATTTTGTTTTGTATGTGTGTGTGTGTTCTTTCCTTTCAGTCACTTAATCAATTTTTTTAAATAACATTTTCTCTTGTATATGCACGCGCCCACTCATTAGTGTGCTTACGCCGCTCTAGAGGGGCGCGCCCCACAGGTTGTGAATTACTGACCTACTGGACTACCGAAATCAGATTTGTATATAAACATATTTTTTATTAACTGTAGCAAATACAGAAGTTAAAAAGTGTTCCAAAAAAAAAAAAAGAGCGATGAATGCTTTTAACATTTAAATTAATTTTTTTTCTAATAAAATAATTGTATTAATAAGTAATAAGGGTTTTTTTAATATGTATAAAAGTGAAAAAAAAATTTTACATTAAAAGCGGTGCATTTCTTTCAAGGTCCCTAAGAAATTAGGAGATGAACCAATGTATAGAATGGAAGAAGATCAAGTAATCACTGTAATCTATCTTGTTTTCGTAATTTTGTATTACTTAATCTGCTGATTAATTTACTTATTTTCTCTTCATTTCTCAGTTACACAGAAATTTTAATTTTGAGAAAAATTACATTTTCTCCATTGCATAAATTTCTCTCCACTAATGTATATATTTTAATGCATCTCATCTAAAATAATAAATTTTAATGCATCTCATCTCCTCTATAATTACTTAACATACAATTAAATTCTTTATTTTCAATAAATATTTGATTTAAACAATTAAATTTTTAAAACCATTCTTCATTGTTTAAAACTGTATTTTTGTATTGAAACAGAAATGTAGATATAAAACTGTCTTATTTATATATGATTAAATTTTCATTAATATTAATTTTGCATAGGTAAATTAAGGCATTTTAATCGCTTAAATTGTATGTCTATCCTTATTTTTATATCTAGTTTGTTACAAGTATAAGCTAACAAAAGAAAGTAAACAACTTGTTATTAGAAATTAGATTTGTTTCAGCATATTTTTTTATTACTTAAAACAAGGCATTTGAGTTAAATATAGCCCCAGAAAAAAAAAATAGAAAATGAGAATATTTAAATTTAGAATTTTTTGTAATAAAATGAATATATTTATAAAATTAACTACTTTATTATATATAAAGTAGTTAAGTTTTATTAGCCAACTCTTTAATTCTAGCTGTCTATGAAATCAGGAGATGAAGGAGTAAAGAGAATAGAAAAGCATGAATTAATGACAGATATTTATTTTTATTATTCAATTTTTCCCCTAAAAATTATTTTATAAAAAAAACATTCTTCCATTTTATAAATTACTAACTGCTGATTCTTTTACTTATTTTTTCTTTATATCTTACTTGTTAAAAAATTTTCATTCTGAGAAAAATTGCATTTTCTCTATTTCATTAATTTATGTTATATTAATATTTCCATTCTGACAACTAAGTCATTTTTTTACATACAATTAAATTCTTTGTTTTTGATAACTATTTAATTTGTACAAGTACATTTTAAATTTATTCTTTAATGTTCAAAACTATATTTTTTTAAGCAATTTTATTTGGTGGATACTGATTAGAAAACTGATGATGATTCATTTCATAATGCTGATGTTAATTGCATTATAATATTTGACTGTAGAATTACTAACAACTCATAATGTTTATGCATTATTGCCATTGAAAAAGAAAATCTCCTAGCTTATACTATTAGTAGGTCCCGGTCTAATAAGCCCTCAGGTGCAGAATATGACCGTTGAGCGACAAACAAATCAAACCAAACCCGGTTACTATCAAAGCTTCTATTGTCTTGCTCGTTTTTTCTTTTTTTATTTTCGTTTTCCTTCATTATATTTTGAAAGATATTGGAAAGGAATAACAAAATTTGAAATATAAATTTTTATGTTAATAAAATAACAACACATGTTACACACTTTGGAACTAAATTACTGGTTACCTACCGAAAATTATAGATTACAACTTATGCCCGTAGCAAATGTGATAAAAATTGTTTCTTCTAGAGGACAAAGTCAACTGTCGATTGCAAAGAAAGCTTTGAAATTCAAAATCTGTCTTAATTTGGACGATAATACGCCAGTTTATGTTGCTTCGTGCAGTTTTCCACAAGTCTTATCATTCTTAACTTGAAGGGAAATTTAATTTATTACAGCGTTACACCTAGTGTTTGATATATCAGTTGTCATTAATTTAAAAGACATTTTGAAGCACATACAGAATAATAATAATTTTTAAAAATATAACACAAAAAGGGGAAAAAAGGGAACTCTAGTACATTTATACAAAGTTACGAATAATCATTCAAAGAGCCGCATGTTGGCTATCCCTGCCTAATGACAATAACTATTTTTCTTGTACAAACAATTATATTGTTTTCAAAAAATATGTAAAATACATCAATAAATTTATAAATTCATTATTTATTCTTTAAAATTATATATTTATTGAAGCATAATTGCATATATCATTCAATTTTCTCTTTATTTAAAATGGTATATATATTTTTTGCAATAAAATAAGTGCTTTACAAAAGTAATTATATTACCTATAAAAATGAGAAAATTCTTTATTTTAAGCGATGCATTTTATTCCAGGTATGTAAGAAATCAGGAGACAAACCAATATATAAAATGGAAAAAGATCAAGTAATCACTGTAATACATTTTTTTAAAAGATATTTATAAATATTCTATATTTTGTGTTTTATTATTTTGTATCGCTTCAGCTGCTGATTATTTTACTTATTTTCTCTTCTTTCTCAATTTATCAGAAAATTTTCATTTAGTGAGAATTACATTTTCTGCCTTGCATTTCTTTCTTTCAACTAATGTATATTTTGTTAAAATATCTGATACCACAATAATAACAGTAACTATTTTTCTATATGCAATTAAACTACTTGCTTTCAATAAATATGGAAGATTCACAAATAAGTTTATAAATTCATTCTTTATTCTTTAAAGTTTCTTTTATATTGAAGGGTAATTGTATACATAATTCCATTTTCTATATATTTACCATAATATTTTTATTCATATCATTTTTGCATGCTAAAATAATTGAGTTTGATTATGTTACATTATATTGGTCCCCAATTACTTGTTGTATTATTACATCTACTTGATAACATCAAAAACTTAGATACTGCACATTGGAAATTATATTTGCTTAAACATGTGTTTGATTAATTGAAGCGAAATATTCAAACTAAATTGTCTTCTAGAAAGTTGAAAAAATTAAAGCTTAGAATATTTTAAATTAGAATTTTATTTTTGTTTTAAAATAAGTTTATGTTTAAAGGTAGTTTTTTATGTTAAAAACTTAAGTAATTCTATATTATGAGGTATATAAATTCTTTTAGATTTCTAAGAAAGCTGTAGATGAAAAAGCAAAGAGAATGGAAAAAGATCAAGTAAGGAATGAAAATTGTTTTTCATTTTTAGATATGTTTTTATAAAATAAAGCAATAAGGTATTTTATTATTTTGTATTACTTATCATTTTGCAACAATTTTAATTTATGAGAAAATTTTTACTGTGTAGAGAAATTATATTCCGTGTGGTTCTCTAATTTAAATTCATTAATTTTTATTTTATTAATATCTCTCATCTTACAAGGCTCATTTTTAATTTTTATAAAGTTAAATTTTTTTTCTATAAATTTTTAAGATTTACAAATCAATTTATAAATTCATTCTTTACTGTTTAAAACTATATTTTTTATCAAAGCATAATTTTATATATAATTCTATTTTTATTATTTATGATTCAGTATTGAATGATATTAATATTGCGTTAGTAAAATAAAAGGTTTTGATTGCCATAAATTTTATAGTTATCCAAGTTTTGTATCTAGTTTATTACACCTACTGGATAACCATTAGAAAGTAACGTACTGGACCTAAGATATAAGATTTGTTTAAATGTAATTTTAAATTTATTAAAGCAATATATTTGTGTAAAATAATCTTCCAGAAATAAAAAACAATGAAAGCTTAGAATATATTAAATTAAAATTTAGTTTTTGTTATAAAATATTATCTATTAAAGAAATTTTATTATGTTTAGAATTGAAAAAATTCTATTTTCTAAAGGAGGCATTATTTCCAGGTGTCTAAGAGACATGGAGATGAAGAAATGAAGAGAATGGAAAAGGATCAAGTAATAAAAAATTTTTTTATGCCTTTAAGATATATTTTATAAAAATATCAATCTGATATTTCATATTTTTGTAATGTTTAATCTGATGGGTTTTTTTATTTAATTATCATTGTGACACATTTTTATATTATAAAAATTTTATGTTTTTGGGAAAATTTTATTTTATTTGTTCCACATTAATTTTTGTCCACTAATTTATATTTCCTGAAACTCTCTTATCTTATAAATATCACTAATTTTTCTTTTGCTTACAATTAAATCACTTGTTTTGAATAAATATATGACATACACAAATAAATTTAGAAATTCATTATATATTCTTTAAAACTATATTTTTTAATTAAAGCATTTTTATATATATAATTTAATTTTCTCTTTCTCTATGATAGTATATTCACTTAAATTTTGCATTACTAAAATAATCCATTTTGATTGTAATAAATTATATTATTATGCAGATATTTATTTGTAGTTCATTCTAGATGCCTCAGAAATTAGGAGAGAAACCAATACATAAAATGGAAAAAGTTCAAGTAATCACTGTAATCTTCTTCATTTTTTTGTTAAAAGATATTGTATAAATAATCTCTTTATTTTTTATAATTTTGTATTATTTAATCTGCTGATTAATTTAGTTATTTTCTCTTCATTCCTCAGTTTTTCAGAAATTTTTATTTTGAGAAAAATTACATTTTCTTCTTTCCATTAATTTCTCTCCAATAATGTATATTTTTTAATGCATCTCATTTCACAATAAGGCATATTTTTACTTAACATACAATAAAATTCTTTATTTTCAATAAATATTTGATTAAGACAATTAAATTTTTTAAACCATTCATCGTTGTTTAAAACTGTATTTTTGTATTGAAACAAAAATGTAGATATAAAACTGTCTTATTTATATATGACTGAATTTTCACCGATATGAAGTTTTTGATAACTATTTAATTTGTACAATTACATTATAAATTTATTCTTTAAAGTTCAAAACTATATTTTTTTAAGCATAATTATATATATTATTCAATTTTTTGTTTATTTATTATTCATTTTTCAATGAAATGAATATTGGAATACTAAAATAAAATATTTTGCTTATTATAAATTTTAGAACTACTGAAGTTTTATATTCAGTTTTTTACACAACCAGTAGGTTACAAAGTAACCTACTGGACTTTAGCAAATAGATTTTTTCAAATATATTTTGTTTTCATAAAGAAAAATATTTGAGGTAAATAGTATTCAGAAATAAAAATGAGGTAGGTTTAGAATATTTTAAATTAGAATTTTTCATTTGCAATAAGAAAAAGTGTATTTATAATTTTAATTGTTTATGTTTAAAACTTAAAAATTCTATATTATAAGGGATACAACTCATTCTAGTTGTCTAAGAAAGCTAAAGATGAACAAATAAAGATAATGGAATAATGTCAAATAATGGATGAAATTTTTCTGTTTTTTAGATGTATTTTATGAAAAAATCTATTTGATATTTTATATTTTTTCATTGTTTAAACTGATGAGGTATTTTTTAATTATCATTGTGACACATTTTTATATTATGAAAAAATTTTGTAGTTACAAAAATTATTTTTTATGGAATCCATTAATATATGTCCATTAATGTATATCTTTTGAACCTCTCAAATCTTATAACAGCAGTGGTCAAGCTCATTGATAGTCTGAGCAATTTTTGAAAATTTATAATTTTTTTCGAGCTGTAATTAAATATAATTCTTATTTAAAAGGTATTTTAAAACATTAAAACTAAATTTTACAGATTTTATATTTTTTCAAAACATATATAAAAATTCATAATATGTGTATTGAATTTAAATATTAAAAATTTAGCACATAAATTTTTATTCTCTTAGTGATTCTTTAAAATTTGGTGAATAATTGTTGACAGTAATTCTCAATAATTCTTTGAGATGTTATTTAGTTAATAATTATCGGTGAGTGTATTTCAGTAAATTTAAAAGTGGAATAAAATTATTGACATAATTTCTTTGTTCCGAATACTGAAATAATTCGATGAGCTGTCTTTTTTTTATTCAGGATACTTTGATTTGGGTACAAATTTCCAATATTCAGTTATCGGAGTTGATTTATATTTTAATTTCACAGCTTGATCTTTTTAATCTCTGCTAAGCCAGTTTTCCAGAAGCATTTTAAACCATAATTATACTGGAAATGAATAACTTATCTGGAATAATGTTAATTTCAAATGGATTCAGAAAAAAAAATCCATAGACGATTTAAAACATTTCAAGTCTTGAAATCTGTTTTGGAATTTCGTCAACATTTGTTCTAACTTTTGGGTATACTCATTGACTCTTTTTTGTTTAATGTTTTTAACAATTTTTAAAATAATTTTTTTAATTAAAAAAATGACAAAAATTTTTGTTTTTATTGTCCTTTTGAAGAAATTGTAATTTAGTTTCAAAATTGGGTTTACATTGTGAGATCTCACATATTATTATGCTATTTATTATTCCTGCAATTGTAAATTCAGTGCTTGCAAATGCTCCATAACAACAATCTAAATAATTTTTTCTTGTAGCGCTCGTCATTGTTTAATTCTGAATAGGTTAATTCTTTTTTTTTAAATGCAGTTATCAGATCAAACAAATCTACAAATTGATTTAATACATTATAGCTGGATAACTATCTACTAATGTAAGAGAAATTAATATCATTTGGAAGTTTCTTTTAATTCTTCAAGAAAATTTTTGAATTGTTGATTTTTTGCATTGGTGCGAATATAATTTATAAATGTGTAACATTGCTTATATAACGTCTTCTTCTTCACAAGCTCAACAGCCCATTGCAGGCCCAGGCTGACTCGCTGATCTTCTTCCAGCTGACTCTATTAGCCGCAACAGCCCTCCATTGGTTGACTCCCAATATTTTGAGGTCTTTTTCAACATCGTCCAGCCACTGCGTGGGTGGACGTCCTCTACAACAAATTCCTTCGATTTTTGAGAAAATCACTTTTTTGGTGGGAAAAGCATCAGTGCATCTGTACAGGTGGCCCAACCACCTTATTCGTGATGTCTTTATAGTTCTTACAATATCGGTTCCACCGTATTTGCTATATTTTCTATTGATTTCATGATGGAATAAAATCCTCCACTCATTATTCACTTGGATGGTTCCGAAAATCTTCCTCAAAATATTTTTTTCAAAGATCAATAGCTTTTCCTCCTCTGTCTTAATGAGGGTCCAGCATTCACTACTATACAGAACAATTGGCCTGATTAGGGTTTTATATAGGTTCAATTTTGTATTTATAGAAATTAACCCAGATTTGAATTGGCTTCTGAGGCCATAAAAGCATCTATTAGCAAGATAGATTCTATTATTAATTTCGATTTTTAAATCATTGTTACACGAGATCAAAGTTCCTAAGTAACTAAACTGTTTTACTGAATCAAAAGTATAATCACCTATCCTCAAAGGTGTTGGGTCAAAAGCTTTATTTGTTGCAATCAGAAATTTTGTTTTGTGTGCATTAATAATAAGTCCCATTTCCTTTGCCGCATTCTCAAGCGCTACAAAAGCCTCAATGATAGATCTCTTTGATCTTCCTATGATTGCAATGTCATTGGCAAAGGCAAGAAGTTGAATTGTTCTATGTAGGATAGTACCACTGGTCTTTATACCAGAGTCTCTGATAGCCTTCTCCAAAGCAATGTTAAACAATAGACAGGACAGGGAATCTCCCTGTCTAAGGCCTTTATCAGTAAAGAAAGGCTCCGAGAGACTTCTCTACAGAAGACTCTTTTTAGAGTCATCCTGGTAAGGTTATCCAGCTTCATTGGGATGTCAAATTCTAGCATTGCTTCTAATAATTTGTCGCGAAAAACACTATCATAGACAGCTTTAAAATCGATAAACAGATGGTACGTATCAATATTATATTCCTTGGTTTTTTCCAGGATCTGCCTTATAGTGTGTAGTTGGTCGGTCGTTGTTCTTCCCGTCTGAAATCCGCACTTTTAATTTCCAATAATATTGGAAGTGTAGTATGTTAGCCGATTGAATAGAATAAGGGAGAAGATTTTTTAAGCCGTGTTAAGCAAGGTTATTCCTCTATAGATGTTGCATTCCAATTTGTCACCTTTTTTGTGAATAGGACAGACAGACGCTTCTTCCCACTCAGTGGCCATTTTTCCCTGTGTCCAGATGCAACAGATCAAATGATGAATTGCTTTGTTTAGACTCCTTTCATGGTTTTGAGGAAAAAGGTTCATGGTTTTAATAAAAAGGAACAAAATATTCCAAATAAATAGATTTTCAGAATATGAGAACAATCAATTTAAGAATATTTGATTTAGGATTTTATTTTTGCCGTATAATAAATGCATGTTTAAAGGTAATTTCTTTTGTTTAATATTTAATTAATTCTATAATATAAGGTATCATTCTAGGTTTCTAAGAAAGCAAGATATGATCATATGAAAGAAATAGAAAGAGATCAAGTATTGAATGTATTTTTTAACCTTTTAAGAAATTTTTTTTTCGAAATACTAATTAGACGTATTATAATCACATAATCATGTAATTAATGACATATTAATGTGATGGATTGCTGTGATGTGTTGGTGATGGTTTCTTCGCATGTCATTTTGTAATTTTTTTAGGTTCTGAGATAATTTTTATTCTGAGGAATATAATATTTTCGCCAATCCATTAAGTTTGTCCGTTATTTCAAATTTTGTTAACATTTTTTTTTCTTTTTACAACAATGCCTATTTTTCTTATATGTATTATTAAATTATTGGTTTTTAATATATTTATAAGGTATACGAATAAATTTATATATTCTTTCTTATTTCTTTTAAAATATATTTTTTTACTGAAGCATGACTATGTATACTTTCATTATTTAAATCTCAGGGGTGTTTGTGCTCCGGGGAAACCCCGAAATTCCGGGGATTTTGAACTTTGATACCTGGAAATTCCGGGGATCGTCGTTCAGAAGGAAGTAGGAATAATAAGGAATTATTTATTTTGATCTGGGTAATTTTGTTTGCTTTGAAAGCAGAAAACGCAATAATTAGGTCACTCAATATTTCATAATTGTAAGTTTTCATTTCTCCCCCCACCCTTCTCGAAGCCGAGCTGGCAGCCGAATGTTTAGCGCTCTGGCCTTTGGTTCAACAGTTCGTGGGTTTGAATCCCACCTTGGGCATGGATGTTTGTAGTGGTTCGGATTCCACTTTAAACCGTAAGTCCCTGTCTAATTAGCCCTTGTGTGCAAAAAATGACCGTTGAGCGACAAACAAACCAACCCCCCTTCTCGAAACTCCAAAATTTCGGTAGTAAGTCCGTGAAATTTCCGGGGATTTTTTGTGGTCCCACAAACACCCCTGATTTCTTCAACATTCATTAATAGTAACTTTGCAGTACTTAAAATACAAGATTTTCACTGTGTTTAGTATTATGATTATTCAGGTTTTGATTAGTTTGCTATATATACTCTTTGACACTTAGAAAACAACCTATTGGTCTTTAAAATTTAGACTTGTTTACACAGATTTTTTATTAATTATGGCAAAATATTTGAGACAAATTCTCTTTCGAAAAATTAAATTATAAATTAGCTAGTATGTAAAATAAAACCATCAAAGCTTAGAATATTTTATATTATATTTTTTATTAAGTGTGTGTAGTTATAGATTCATTATTTTATGTTTGAAACTGAAAGAATTCATTATTAGAAGCTATGCATTTCATTTTAAAGCTGGAGATAAAGGAATAAAGAGAATGGAGAAAGATTTTGTAAGACATAAAGTTTTTTTGTTTTTTCCCCCTTTAAAAAGATATTTAACAAAAATCAGAGTCTTGTATTTTTTAATTTTGTATTGATTATTCTATTGGATCTCTTACTAGTCTTCACTTTTAAATTATTGTTAAAGGATAATTGTAGATATAATTCCGTTTTTCATTTAATTCTGATTCAGTATTCACTGTTTTTAAAATAATTGATATTATATGATAAAATATGACTTATAATACATAATCACTGTTATTAAAATAATTGATTTTCTCTATGTTAAACTTTATGATTATCATTTATTTGTAATAAAATAAATGTATTTATAAACTTAATTTTATTATACGTGAAATTGAAAAATTTCTGTTTTATAAGTGAAGCATTTAATTTTAGGTGTCTAAGAAATCGAGAGAAGAACGAGTAAAGCGAATGGAAAAACAAGAAGTAATGTCTGACATTTTCTTTTTTTCCTTTAAAAGATATTTTATAGGAAATCAATCTTGTATTTTATGATTTTTATATTACTTTATCTGATGATTCTTTTACTTATTTTCTCCTGACATCTCACTGTATGAGTATTTAAATATTCATTCTGATAGGAATTCCATTTTCTCTATCCATTAATTTCCGTCCAATAATTTATGTTTTGTTAAAGCTTCTTATCTGACAACACAGCCGTTTTCTTAGTTTACGTACACTTAAATTGTTTCTCTTCAATAAATATATTTGCTAAAATCAAATTATAAATCCATTCTTTACTGTTAAAATCTATATTTTTATTGAAACTTAAATAAAGATAAAAATGGAATTATATATATAATTATGATTCAGTGTTTAATGATATGAATATTGCATCACTAAAATGAAAGATTTTGTTTGTTATAATTTTATAGTTATGCAAATTTTTATCTAGTTTGTTACACCTACTGGATAACATTAGAAAGAAAATTTCTTTACTTTTGAATTTTGATTTGTTTAAACATTTTTTTATTAGTAAATAAAGCAAAATATTTTAGTTAAATATTCTTCTGGAAATAAAAATGATGATAACCTAGAATATTATTAATTGGAATGTTGTTTTTGTAATATAAAAAAGTGTATGTTTAAAATGGTAGTTGTATTCTATTTAAAATTGAAAAAATACTATTGAAGGGATGCAATACACACATTCTCTAGGTGTCTAAGAAAGCAGTAGACGATCAAATGAAGAGATTGTAAAGAAATCTAGTTATGAACGAAATTTTAATGTTAAAAATATATTTTATAAAAAAAAATCAATCTGAATTTTTTTATTGCTTATTCTGGTGTTTTTTTTTCAACTATCATATTGTTACATATTTAGATTGTGAAAAAATAATTATTCATTGTAAAACAAAAAATAATTTATGTATTGCGATTTATATTTTACTAACCTTTCTCATATAATAAAAATACGAATTTTTCTTTTACATACAATTCAATTACTTATTTTCAATAAATATGTGAGATTCGCAAAATAAATTTATAATTTCATTCTTAATTCTTTAAAACTGTATTTTATATTGAAGAGTAATTGCATATATAATTCCATTTTATGTATATTTATCATAATATTTTCATTTATATCAATTTTATATTTCTAAAATAATAGATTTTGTATGTGTTTTATTATATTGGTTTATAGTTATTTTTAGTTTTATTAAACCTACTGGATAACATCAGAAATGAAACTACTGGACGTTGGAAATTTTATTTGCTTAAAAATGTTTTTGATCAATTGAAGCAAAATATTTGAAATAAATTGTCTTCCAGAAAGATAGAGA
The DNA here is from genome assembly GCA_037975125.1 of Latrodectus hesperus. Lineage (NCBI taxonomy): Eukaryota > Metazoa > Arthropoda > Arachnida > Araneae > Theridiidae > Latrodectus > Latrodectus hesperus. The sequence goes on along the minus strand of CM075859.1, from coordinate 90,298,442 downwards.
AAACATAGCTTAGAATATTTTAAATTAGAATTTTATTTTCCTCATAAAATAAGTTTTTGTATAAAGTTAGTTTTTTTTAATTTAAATAAATCTATATAATGAGGTATATTAATCATTCTAGATGTCAAACAAAGCTGTAGATAGCAAAACAAACAGAATGGAAAAAGATCAAGTAAGGAATGAAAATTTTTTTCGTTTTTAGACACATTTTATAAAAAGAAGCAATAACATATTTTATTATCTTGTATTACTTATTCTAATGGCTTTTATGAATAGATTTTTGCAGCATTTTTTATTTATGAGAAAATTTTTACATTGTGAAAAATTATATTTTGTCGAGTTCACTAATTTAAATCCATTAAGTAATTTTTATTAATATCTCTCATCTTACAAGGCTCACTTTTAATTTTCATACACTTAAATTATTTTTTTTATATAAATTTTTAAGGTACACAAAACAATTGATAAATTTATTCTTTACTCTTTAAAACTTTATTTTTTATTACAACAAAATTTTATGTGTAATTCTATTTTTACTACTTATGATAAAGTATTCAATGATATTAAAATCGTATTACTAAAATAAAAGGTTTTGATTGTTATAAATTTTATATTTATCCAAGTTTTGTTTCTTGTTTATTAAATATACTGGATAACCGTTAGAAATTAACCGGCTTAACCTAAAAAATAAGATTTGTTTAGAAGTATTTTTAAATTAATTAAAGCAATATATTCATGGTAAATATTCTTCCAGCAATAAATGCAATGGAAGTTTAGAAAATATAAAATAAAAATTTAGTTTTTGTTATAAAATGAAATTATCTATAAAAGTAATTTTATTATGTTTAAAATTGAAAAAATTCTGTTATCTAAATGAGGCATTATTTCTAGGTGTCTAAGAAAGATGGGAATGAAGAAATGAATAGAATGGAAAATGATCAAGTAATGAAAAAAATTTTTATGCTTTTAAGATATATTTTATAAAAAATTTTCTGATATTTCATCAATCTTATATTTCTTAATTTTTTATTGCTTAATCTAATGTTTTTTTTTGTTTAATTATCATTTTAACAGCTTTTTAGATTATGAAAAAATATATTTTTTGCAAAATTATATTTTAGATATTCCATTAATTTTTGTTCACTAATTTGTATTTTCTGAACCTCTATTATCTTATAACATTACTCCTTTTCCTTTTACATACAATTAAATGACTTGTTTGGAATAAATAAGTGACGAACACAAATAAATTTATAAATTCATTTATATATTCTTTAAAATTATATATTTTATTGAAGCATAATTATATATATAATTTAATTTTCTCTTTTTTTGATAATATTTCACAGATATAAATTTTGCATTACTATAATAATCCATTTTGATTGTAATAAATTGTATTATTATGCAGATATTTATTTGTAGTTTGCTACACTTACTAAATATTATTTAGAAAAGTACCTACTTGCCTACTGAAATCAGATTTGTATATAAACACATTTGTTATTAACTGTAACAAACACTTAAGTTAACCTCTTCGCGACGGGCGGTGCATATATGCCATTTCGTACGGACGAAAGTGAGGGCCGGCGGTGCATATATGCTTTTCGTACGGACGAATGTGAGGGCCGGGCGGTGCATATATGCATTTTAAGCTGGAACAAGTTTTAATAATCACTAGATGGCACTATATGTCAATTACATTTAAACTGAACGTAGTTTTAGTGTTCTGACCTTAATTTTTTTCGTTTTCTTGCTTTTTTGGTATTTTGATTATCAGCTGTGGGTGGGGAGAGAGGAAATCTCAATGTAAACAAACACAGCTCGGCTCTTCAACTATCCACGTGATTTAAGCATTCTCGCTTCTGATAGCTCTCCGAACACTTTTTTTATTTTGTTTTTTCTAATATTGGAAGTCTTTTAGGGTTTCAGTGTCAGTTTCGTTACAGTTTTTACTGCTTTCGGTTTTATTTGCTCACTTTTCTTGTTATTTTGAAAATTCTCGACTCCAGATTATTATGGCGAGGATTATCGGGTAGGCATTTTCCTACACTTAATTTGAACAAAAATAGGGGAAAAAAAGTCGCAGAAAAGTGCATTGTTTGCTCACAAACCGTGATGAAAGAAAAGAAAACACAACAAACATTTTATACTTGCAAATCATGCAATGTCGGACTTTGCGTTTCTCCTTGATTTGAGGTTTTCCATACTCAGTCTTCATTTTAAATTTTGTTACTTTTTCTTGTAAATAGTCCTTGTATAGTTTTTATTAATTTGCAAATATGTTGAAGTGTTTTGTTAATTAAAATTTTGGAAAAACTAGAATTGCACTGTCGAAAATTACTTCTCAGAGTAAGCAACTTTTTTATACATATATTTTCATATAAATTGAAGGAAAAACATTATTAAAGTCTAGCTTTAAGCTATAAGATAGATTATGTGATAATCTAAAATGCTACCAAAAATCACGGCGATAGGACTTTAACTTTATTATTTACGAATTTTTTTCTAAAGTTAGGCTTAGCGGAGAAAAACCCCCGTCCTGTAAGATCATTCCTTTCACTTCAGCTTCGTCCTGTACGCGCGTCTTAAGCAAATGCGCCCCGTCCTGAAAAGGTTAAAAAGTCTACCAAAAAAAAAAAAAAAAAAAAAGGAAAGAACAATGAGTGCTTTGAATATTTAAATTTAGAATTTTTTCTTCTAATAAAATTATTGTATTTATAAGGGTATTTGTATTATGTATAAAACTGAAAAAATTATGTATTATAAAAGGTGTATTTTTTTCTAGATGCCTAAGAAATTAGGTGACAAACCAATACATAGAACGGAAAAAGAGCAAGTTATCACTGTAATCTTCTTGTTTGTGTTTTCTTTAAAGATATTTTATAAACTATCTTGTGTCTTAATAATTTAGTATCGCTCTATCTGCTGATTATTTTATTTATTTTGTCTTCACTTTTTCATTTTAGCAGAAAATTTTCATTTTTAGAAAAATTACATTTTCTGTTTTCCATTAATTTATGTCCATTAATTTAGATTTCGTTAATGTTTCTCATTTCTAAACAGGCATATTTTTTAATTTACATTCAATTCAAGTATTTATTTTCAATAAATATTTTAATTTACAGAAATCAATTTATAAATTTATTCTTCATTGTTTGAAACTGTATTTTAGTATTGAAACAGAAACTTATCTATAATTCTATTTTATTTCCATATGATTAAATTTTCACTGATTTTAATTACGTATTACTAAAATAGAACATTTTAACTGTTTATATTTTATTTCTATCCAGAGATTACATCTGTCTATAGTTTGTTACACCTAAAGGATAACAAAAGAAAGTAAACTAATTGATCGTAGAAATTATAGATTTGCTTAGACAGATTTTAATTAATTAAAGCAAAATATTTCAATTAAATATCTTCGAAAAATATAATCAATGAAAGTTAAGAATATATATTTTAAGTGAAATTTTATTTTTGGTGTAAACGTTTAAAATATTGCAATAAAAATTTGTATGTATAAAGTAATCTTTTTGTGTTCAAAATAGAAAAATACAATATTATAAAATTACATTACACTGTACAGTTATCTATCTTCTAATATTTAACTGGTTACACTTTAGAATTTAGACATTTTTTAACATTTGATTTTTATTTATTAAATAAACAAAATAAAAAATTTATAAATTTTCTCTCAATGATTTAAAAAAAATTTACAATATTTTAAAAAAGAATTTTGTTGTTATAAAATAGTGAAGATTTGGAGATAGTTTTTTTGTGTTTAGGATTGAAAAATATCTATGTTATGAGATACGTAAATCATTCTAGGCGTCTAAGAAAGCTGAAGATGAACACATAAAGAGAATGGAAAGAAATCAAGTTTTGATTGTAATGTTAATCATTTTAAGAAATATTGATTAAAAATATTAGTCTGATGCGTTATAACTTTCTATTACTTATTGTGATAGGGTTTTTTTTTGTTTCTTTTTGACATATTTTAAGCCTACAAGATAATTTTTATTCTGAGGAAAGTAATAATTTTTCCAATTCATTAATTTTGTTAATTATTTCATATTTTGTTACAATTTCTCTCTCTGTCTCTTTTTACAAAAATAACTATCTTTCTTATACATGTATGTAAATTATTTTTTCTTATTCATTTATATCATACACGAATACATTTACATTTTTTTTTAAATTCTTTTAAACTATAATTTCATTGACATTTTTTTTACATACAAATAAATTACTTATTTTCAATAAATATGGGAGACTAGCAAAATAAATTTATAATTTCATTCTTAATTTAAAACTATATTTTATATTGAAGGGTAATTGGATAAATAATTTTATTTTCTATGTAGTTATCAAAATATTTTCTTTTATATTAATTTTGGATTGCTAAAATAATAGATTGTGATTATGTTACATTATATTGGTTTCCAGTTATATGTAGTATTATTACACCTACTGGATAACATCAGAAACTAAGCCACTGGACCTTAAAAGTTAGATTTGCTTAAACATGTTTTTGATTAATTGAAGCAAAATATTTTAGTTAAATTGTCTTCCAGAGAATTAAAAAAATCATAGCATATTTTAAATTAGAATTTTATTTTCCTATTAAAGTAATTTTATGTATAAAGGTAGTTATTTATGTATAAAATTTAAATAATTCTATATAATGAAGTATATTAATCATTCTAGATGTCAAAGAAGGCTGTAGATGGCAAAACAAACAGAATGGAGAAAGTTCAAGTAAGGAATGAAATTTTTTTTCGTTTTTAGACATATTTTATAAAAAGAAGCAATAACATTTTTTCTTATTTGTATTACTTATTCTGAAGGGATTTATGATTAGCATTTTGCAGCATTTTTTTTTAATGAGAAAATTTTTACTCTGTGGAAAATTAAATTTTGTCTAATTCACTAATTTAAATTCATTAAGTAATATATTATAAATATCTCTCATCTTACAAGGCTCACTTTTAATTTTCATACAGATAAATTATTTTATTTTCTTTAAATTTTTAAGATACACAAATCAATTGATAAATTTATTCTTTACTGTTTAAAATTATATTCTTTATTCAAACATAAGTTTATAGGTAATTCTATTTTTATTACTTATGATAAAGTATTCAAAGATATTAATATTGCATTACTAAAATAAAAGGTTTTGATTGTTATAAATTTTAAAGTTATCCAAATTTTGTATCTTGTTTATTACACGTACTGAAAGTAACCTACTGGAAATATTTGTTTAAATTTTTTTTTAAATAAATTAAAGCAAGATATTCGTGTTAAGTATTCTTCCATAAATAAAAACAATGAAAACTTAGAATGTATTAAAAATGTTAGTTTTTGATATAAAATGAAATTATCTATAAAAGTAGTTTCATTATGCTTAAAATTGAAAAAATTCTATTTTCTAAAGGAGGCATTATTTCTAGGTGTCTAAGAAAGATAAAGATGAAGAAATGAAGAGAATGGAAAAAGATCAAGTAAAGAAAAATATTTTTTATGCTTTTAAAATATATTTTATAAAAATACCAATCTGATATTTCAAAATTTTTTTCTGCTTAATATGATGGGTTTTTTTAGTTTAATTATCATTGTGACACATTTTTAGATTATAAAAAAATTATATTTTTAGGAAAAATTATATTTTATCTATTCCACATTAACTTTTGTACTCTAATTTATGTTTTCCGAACCTATTTTATCTTATAACATAGCTCATTTTTCTTTTACATACAATTAAATCACTTTTTTTGAATAAATATTTGACATACACAAAAAAATTTATAATTTCATTTTATATTCTTTAAAACGATATTTTTTAATTGAAGCATGGTTATATATATAATTTAATTTTCTCTTTTTCTATGATAGTATATTCACTCATAAATTTTGCATTACTAAAATAATCATTTTGATTGTAATAAATTTTATAATTATGCAGATATTTATTTGTAGTTTGTTACACTTACTAGATAACAATTAGAAAAGTACCTAGTAAGCCACTAAAATCAGAATTGTATGTAAACACATTTTTATTACTTAAAGCAAAATACTCGATATAAAAAGTCTTCCACATAAAAAAAACGAATCTCTGAGAGCTTCGAATATTTAAATTTTGAAGTTTTTGAGCTACATGAATCATTCTGGGCGTCTAAGAAAGATGGAGATAAACAAATGAAGAGTATAAGAAAGGATCAAGTTTCGAATGTAAATTTTATCCCTATAAGTAATATTTTTTAAAAATATTAAAATTTATTTTTATAACTTTATATTGCTTTTTCTAATCGTTTTTTGCATAACATTTTGTCATGTTTTTAGTTTATGAGGAAAAATTTTATGTGATAAAATTATTATTTCTCAAACATTAATGTCATCCCGTATCTTATATTTATTGAACATTTCTCTTTTTACAAAAATGCCTATTTTTCTTTTACATATTAGGAAATAAGTTTTTTCTGATAAATTTATAAGATACACGAATAAATATATATATTTTTAATTTTCTTATTTATTTAAAGCTATAATTTTATTGAATCACCACTGCTTATATAATTTCGTTTTTTACTTCTTCAATATTAACTGTTAGAGATTTCTGATTACTAGAAAAAAAAAGATTTTGATTATGATAAAGATTGATTATTCTGGTTTTTTTTTTTATCTAGTTTGGTATACCTATTTTATAACCTTTAGAAAATAAGCTACTGGGCTTTAAAATTTTACATTTTAAGGAGTTTTTTTATTGATAATAGCAATATATTCAAGATAATTTCTCATTCAAAAGAACAAAAAAAAAAAAAAAAAAATTATAAATTGAAAAAGGAGGTAACTATATCTTAGAATGTTTGAAATTGAAGTATTTATGTTTTCAAATATGTATTGTTATAGACTGGTAAATTTATGTTTAAAAGTGAAAAAATTCTGTACTAGAACTGATGCATTGTACTTAGGTGACTAAGAAAGCAGAACTTGAGCAAAAAAAGATTGCAAAAATATCAATTACACACAAATTTACTTGTATTTTTACCTCAAAGGACAGTTTATGAAAAATCAATCTTGCATTTATATTTTGGTATAGTTTATTCTGATGAATCTTTTACTTGTCTTTACTTTTTCAGTTTATGAGAAAATTTACATTTTGAGCTAAATTTTCTTTTCTTTTTTGTATTAACTGATGTCCATTAATTTATAATTTGTATCTATTTCTCTGCTTACAACAAGGCCTAATTATATTTTAAATGAAATTAAATTATTTGGTTTGAAAACATTTTTAAGATACACAAAATTCTTTTTAAAAATTCTTTCTTTATTGCTTATCCAGTTTTTGTATTCACTTTACTTTCTAATGAAGCATATTTGTGTATGTAATTCCATTATTTATTTATTTATTATCAGTACTCTCTAATAGGGATATTGCATTATTTAAAATATGAGATATTCTTTTGTGATAAATTTTATGGTTATCCTATTTTTAAAATTCATTTGGTTATAAATTAGAAGGGACACTTATTCAAAAAATATTTTGTGTTAGTATTTATTTATTAAATCAAAATATTTGAAATAAATTTTCTTCCCAAGAATAAAAATAGTTGAGAATATATAAAACAAGAATTCTTTGGTATAAAATAAATTCATTTATATGGTTCATATGGCCCTCTCTGGGGCTTTATATGGTTGGGGACATTTAAAATAAAACAAATGCCTTATTATAACAGACATAAATCATTCTAGGTGTCTAAGAAACGGAGATGAACAAATAAAGGGAATGGAAAAAGATAAAGTAATAGAGGAAATATTTTCATTTAAATATTTCTGTAAAAAAAAAAAAAAATCTGATTTTTTACAATTTTGATTTTCTTTTAATGATGACTTTTTTGACCTATCAATGTGTCAAATTTTTAGTTTAAATTCTAATTTTCAATCTGAGAGTAAAGTTATATTTTCTCCAATCTATTAATTTTTGTTCTTTAAGTGATATTTTTAACAGTTCATATTTTGATATCAGATTTGTATATAAATACATTTTTTGTTAATTGAAGCAAATACTAAAGTTAAAAAGTCTTGAAAAAAAAAGAACAATAATCACTTTGAATATTTAAGTTTAGAATTTTTTTCCAATAAAATAATTGTATTTATAAGGGTACTTTTATTATGTATAAAACTAAAAAAATTTTATATTATAAAAGGTGCATTTCATTCTAGATGCTTCAGAAATTAGGAGAGAAATCAATACATAAAAAGGAAAAAGATCAAGTAATCACTGTAATCTTCTTCATTGTTTTTTGTTAAAAGATATTGTATAAATAATCTCTTTTATTTTTCATAATTTTATATTACTTAATCTGCTGATTAATTTACTTATTTTCTCTTCATTCCTCAGTTTTTGAGAAATTTTTAATTTGAGAAAAATTACATTTTCTCCTTTCCATTAATTTCTCTCCACTAATGGATATTTTTTAATGCATCTAATCTCACAATAAGGCATATTTCTACTTAACATACAACAAAATTCTTTATTTTCAATAAATATTTGATTTACAGAATTAAATTTTTAAAACCATTCTTCATTGTATAAAAGCTGTATTTTTGTATTGAAGCAGAAATGTAGATATAAAACTGTCTTATTTATATATGATTGAATTTTCATTGCTGTGAATTTTGCACTGCTAAATTAAGGCATTTTCTTTGTTAAATTGTATGTCTATCCTGATTATAATATCTAGTTTTTTACAAGTATAAGCTAACAAAAGAAAGTAAACAACTTGATCTAAGAAATTAGTTTTGTTTAAGCATATTTTTTTATTACTTAAAGCAAGGTATTTGAGTTAAATATAAACCCAGAAAAATTTTATAGTTACAAAAATTATATTTTATTGAATCCATTAATATATGTCCATTAATGCAAATTTTCTGAACCTCTCAAATCTTATAGCAGCAGTGGTCAAGCTCATATATTGTGTTAGCAGTTTTTAAAAATTATAATTTTTTGTGAGCTGTAATTAAATATAATTCTTATTTAAAAGGTATTTTAAAACATTAAAACAAAATTTTACAGATATTATATTTTTTCAAAACATATATAAAAATTCAAAATATGTATATTGAATTTAAACATTAAAAATTTAGCGCATAAATTTTTATTCTCTTAATGATTCTTTAAGATTTTGTGAATAATGGTTGACAGTAATTCACAATAATTCTTTGAGTTGTTATTTAGTTAATATTTATTGGTGAGTGTGTTTTAGTAAATTTAAAGTGGAATAAAATTATTGACATAATTACTTTGTTCCGAATACTGAAATAATTCGATGAGCTGTCTTTTTTTTATTCAGGATTCCTTGATTTGGGTACAAATTTCCAATATTTAGTTGTCGGAGTTGATTTATATTTTAATTTCACAGCTTGATCTTTTTAATCTCTATTAGTCCAGTTTTCCAGAAGCATTTTAAACCATAATTTTACTGGAAATGAAAAACTTATCCGGAATTATGTTAATTTCAAATAGATGCAGAAAAAAAAAATCCATAGACGATTTAAAACATTTCAAGTCTTGAAATCTGTTTTGGAATTTCGTCAACATTTGTTCTAAGTTTAAGGTATATTCATTGAGTTTTTTTTGTTTAATTTTTTTAATACTTTATAAAATAATTTTTTAAATTAAAAAATAACAAAAATTTTTATTTTTATTGTCTTTTTGAAAAAATTGTAATTTAGTTTAAAAATTTGATTTACATTGTGAGATCTCACATATTATTATGCTATTTATTAATCCTGCAATTGTAAATTCAGTGTTTGCAAAAGCTCTAAAACAACAGTCTAAATAATTTTTTCTTGTAGCGCTCGTCATTGTTTAATTCTGAATAGGTTAATTCTTTTTTTTAAAAAATGCAGTTATCAGATCAAACAAATCTACAAATCGATTTAATATGTTATAGCTACATAGCTATCTATTAATATAAAAGAAATTCATATCATTTGGAAGTTCTTCATCCTTTAATACTTCAAAAAAGTTTTTGAACTGTCGATTTTTTGCATTGGTGCGAATATAATTTAAAATGTTTATCTATTTGATCTTAGAAATTAGATTTGCTTAAACAGATTTTTAAATAAGTGAAGCAAAATATTTGAGTTAAATAGTCTTCCAGAATATAAGAACTATGAAAGCTTAGAATATGTAATTTAAATTAAAATTTTATTTTTGCTATAAAAGAGGTAAGTATATGTAGAAAGGTGTGTTTATCTTTTAATGTGTTTAAAATTGAAAAAAAATTGCTTATTTTAAAATTGTGCTCTATTTAATGGCTGTCCAGTTTGTAATATATAGCTGGTTACACCTTAGAAATTAGACTTTATTTTTTGACACAATATTTTTGATTTGTAATTATTTTTTAAACCAAAATACACTCAATTCCAAAAGTTAAGCATGAAAGTGTAAAATTAAAAAAAAAAGAAAAAGAAACGAAATATTGCTGCTTTGATTAGTAGAAAATTCAGCAGGAAAGTAACATATATATTTATGCATAAAATAAAATCAATACTTGTATTCAGAAATGAAAATAATATTAAATTTTTTTAAGTTATCAGATAATGTCATACTGGAGATATAATCAGAATTATATATAAAGTTAAATTGGCAGCATAAAAAATGAAAAAAAGACATGGGTATATGATTCCCCCTCATTTGTATACAAAGTTTACACTTTGTGACTATGCTTTCTATTAGGTGGTCAACCACTGCAGAATTAAGCAGTTGCCATTCTTCTTTTAGAGCAGTTTCTAGCTCAATAAGATTGGCTCTAGGTGGGAAATGTGAAGATACAACACGGCCGAGAACATCCCACAGATTTTCAATAGAATTAAGGTCAGGCGAATATACTGGCCATGCCATACGTGCAGCCCCTTCACTTTTTATGTAGCCATCGATGATGTCAGCTCTATGGAGATGTGCATTATCATCCATTAAAATAAAATTAGGGCCAACTGCTGCAGCGTGCAATCTCACAATGGGTTCTATGACTTCATCTCAATACCGAAAAGCTGTCACAGAACCCCGTTTAAAGATGTGCAGCACGGTCCGGTATCCTAATGAAATTCCTGCCCACACCATTCTGCTTCTGCCTCGGAATGCATGATGTTGGTTGATGGTTTGGGGCCGATTGCATGTTCCTTGTTCCAAGATATCCTTATATGCTTGTAATCTGGCTCCGGAGCAAATGTTGACTCATCAGTTAACATGACATTGCTGCTGTCAGACGCAGTCCAATTAACATGTTCCCAGCACCACTTTTATCGTGCCCCTCTTGATTGGACGGATAGACAAACACCAATTTGATGTACCATGGCGTACTGTTGATTCATATGTAATCTTTGGCGTACAGTAGCTACAGATATCATCTTACTAATGGATGCTGTAACCATAGATGTCACACGTGTGGAGGTCGCTCTGCGATTTTGCTTGTCTAAAATCGCAATATATTGGTCTTCGGCGCGGTTTTCAACCCAGAAGCAATTGGCTACAGGTCTTTGGACAACTGTTTGTATGGTTTGGAATTGTTTCCATAAACATGAAATTACAGAATGATGAACGTTAAAGAAAAGAGCAACATCTGAGATCGACTGTCCTGCTTCAATGGACAACTGTTTGTATGGTTTGTAATTGTTTCCATAAACATGAAATCACAGAATGATGAACGTTGAAGAAAAGAGCAACATCTGAGATCGACTGTCCTGCTTCAATGAGCCCCACAGCTCGGCAGTGCTCAGAATCTTCCATTCGTCTTCTGGAATACAAAGAAACACATATGTCTTGATAACAAATTGTATTAAAGTTTTAAACATCTTCTATCAGCACTTACAATCAACTTCTGTAACACTTCATAAAGCTGGTATTTTATAAGACTGCTCTTATTATTTATTATAGACTGTTATTTATTTATTATTCAGTATTCACTAATAGAGGAATGTTACATTATCAAAATATGAGGTCTTGGTTGTTTTAAATTTTATGTTTATCCTATTTTTAAAATACATTTGGTTACATGTAAGAACTTAGACTTATCAATAAATGATTTTATTTATTAGTATTTTTTTATTAAATCAAAATATTTGAAATAAATTTTCTTTCGAAGGATAAAGATATAATTGAGAGTATATAAAACAAGAATTTTTCGATATAAAGTAAGTTCATGTATATAGGTCATATTATTATATTTAAAATTCAAAAAATGCCATATTATAAGACACATAAATCATCCTATGTGTCTTAGAAAGCAAGAGAGGAACATATATAGAAAATTTAAAAAGATAAAGTAATAGATTCAATTTGTTCATTTAAATTGTATTGTATAAAAATATCTGAATTTTTATATATGTTTTGCTTATGTGTTTTTTTTATTTATTTATTTTTTTAACTTAACAATTTGTCATATTTTTAGTTTAAATTAAAATTTTTATTCTGAAAAAAGTTATTTTCTCCAATCCATTAATTTTTGACCATTAATTGATATTTATTAACAATTCTCATCTAACAGCAAAATTTATTTTTATTTAGATGCTATTGAGTTATTTATTTTATATTAATTTATAAGTTACCCAAGTAAATTTATAAATTTATTCTTTATTCTTAAATACTATATTTTTTACTTAATTGTAACTGTGTATAATTCCATTTTTCATTTATTTCTGATTTAGTATTTACTGTTATGACCTTTGTGTTAATAAAATAATTGATTTTGATTGTGTTAAAATTTTTGGTTATACAGATTTTTACATCTATTTAATTACACCTACAGCATAACATTTAGAAAGTAACCTGCTTGACGTTAGTAATTAGATGTAGTCTCCCAGAAAAAAATAACAATAGAAGTGGAGAATATTTAAATTTAGAATTTTGTTAATAAAGTAAATGTATTGATATCATTAATTTTATTATACATAAAATTGAAAAGATTTTATTTTATAAGCTAAGCATTTAATTTTAGGTGTCTAAGAAATCAAGAGATGAACAAGTAAAGCGAATGGAAAAAGATGAAGTAATGACTGACATTTTTTTCAGAGATATTTTATAAAAAATCAATCTTTTATTTTATAAATTTCTATTGCTTTATTTTCTAATACTTTCACTTATTTTGTCTTTACATTTCACACAACCTAAAAATTTTCATTCTCAGATGAATTACATTTTCTCTATAGTGTTAATTTCTTTGTATTAATTTATATTGTTAATTTTTCTCATCTTGCAACAAGGCCTTTTTGTTAGTTAGCATACAATTAAATTTTTTGTTTTAGCAAATATTTAAAATGCACAAATCAGTTTATAAATTTTTTTCTTTACTGTTCAAAACTATATATTTTATTGAAGCGTAATTAAACATGTAATTCCGTGTTTTATTTATTTATGATTCAGTATTGTCTGATACATATATATATGAATTTTGCATTATTAATATAGTTAATTTTCCTTATGTTACACTTTATGATTATCTATATTTTTATATCTAGAATGCTACTCCTGCAGGATAACTATTAGAAATAAACTTGCATGATGTTAGAAATTAAATCTGTTAAGCAATTTTTTTTATATATTAAAGTAATCAATTTGAGTTAAGTAGTCTTGCAGAAATAAAACAATAGAAACAGGGAATATTTAAATTTAGAATTTTTTTGTGATAAAATGTTTTTATGAAATTAATTTTATTATTTATAAAATTGAAAAAATTCTAAAGTATAAGTGATGCTTTTAATTCTAAGTGTCTAAGAAATCAAGAGATGAACAAATAAAGAGAATGGAAAATAATGAAGTATAGAATGACATCTCTTTTTTATTAAAAGATATTTTGTAAAAAATTATCTTATATTTTATAATTTGGTATTGCTTTATTTGATGATTATTTTACGTATTTTGCCTTCACATTTCACTCTGTATGAGAAAATTTTCACTCTGTGAAGAATTCCATTTTCTCTGTATCATTAATTTCTGTCCATAATTTTTTTTAATGTTGCTCATATTACTGCAAATTCTTTTTTATTAGTTTACATACAATCAAATATTTTGTTTTCAATCAATATTTCAGTTGCACAGTGGATTTCCATTTGTTTAAATATATTTTTTTAATAATTACTGAAAAATATTTAAGTTAAACTGTCTTAAAAAATAAAAATGATGAAAGCTTAGAATATTTTAAACTAGAATATTTTTTGTAATAAAAAATAATTAATAATGATAAATTTACTATGTTTAAAGTTGAAAAATTCCTGTATTATTGGGATAAAATTCATTGTAGATGTCTAAGAATCAATGAGATGAACAAATAAAGAGACTGGAAAAAGATCAAATAATGAAGGAAAATATTTTGGCCTTAACATATATTTTATAAAAATGTCAAAATAATATTTTTTAATTTTTTTTGCTTAATTTGATGGGGTTATTTTTAATTATCATTGTGACACATTTTTAGATTATGAAAAAATTTTATCTTTGGAAAATTACAATTTATCCAGTTCATTAATTTACAATCTGTTATTTATATTTTTTGAACCTCTCTTATATTATAACAGTTACTATTTTTTTTACATACAATTAAATTATTTGCATTCAATAAATATTAGAGATACACAAATAAATTTATAAATTCATTATTTATTCTTTAAAACTATATTTTTTATTGAAGCATAATGGTATATATAATTTCATTTTCTTTTAATTTATGATAGTGTATTCACTGATATAAATTTGCATTCCTATAATAAAAGATTTTGATTGTGTTAAATTTCATCGTTATCCAGATATTTATTTGTAGTTTTATTACACTTTCTTGAGAACATTAGAATTCAACCTACTGGACCTTAGAAATTAGATTTGCTTAAACATTATTTTGATTATTTATGGGAATATATTGGAGTTGAATAGTTTTCAGGAAAATTTATAAAAATTAAAGCTTAGAATATTTTAAATTACAATTTAATTTTCCTAATGAAATAATTGTGTGCATAAAGGTAATTTTAGTATGTTTAAAATTCAGATAATTCTATGAAAAAAGGTATGTAAATCAATCTAGGTATCTAAGAAAGCTGGGCATGGACAAATAAAGAGAATGGAGATAGATCTACTAATGAGAATAAAAAATATTTCATTTTTATATACTTTAAAAAAAGAAAATCTCAAAATTAATAATTTTTTATTACTAATTCTGATCTTTTTTTAAAGTTTTAATCATTTTGCCACATTTTTAGTACGAGGGTCACTCTGAAATTTTTGAGATACAACTAGGTTTTTAAAGTTATACTTACAAAATTTTAGGTGTGCTCAAAGTAGTCTCCTCCAGCATCACTGCACTTTTGTAGATGAATTTTCCACAGATTAAATGCCTCAAGCCATTTATTTCTTCGAATAGATGAAAAAAATGCATTTATAGCCACATCAATCTCTTCTTCTGAATGAAAACGACGTCCATGTAAGTTCTTTTTTAGATTAAAGAATAACCAAATGTTGCACATAGCTAGATCAAGTGAATACGGTGGATGTTCGATCACTTTAATTTGTTTTTGTTTAAAAAACTCAACTGTTAATCCCGGCTGTATGTGAAGATGCATTGTCATGGTGAAGCATTAGTCCCCTAACATTCATTTCTTGTAGAATTTCTGGAAGACATTTAGTGGTATACCAGTTTGCTGTTACTGTCTTCTGTCCTTCCAACTTAATGGCTTTGACCAATCCCGTACTTCTGAAGAAAACGGCATACATCACTTTTTTCAGTGCGCATTGTCTTTTCACCATTGTCGGCGTGGGATCATCTTCAAAGACCCATACTTTGCTTTTTTGACGTGTTGGAACGTCAAAAAACGATATGTACGTTTCATCACCTGTTACAATTTTAGAAATGATGCGGTGGCCACCATCATTCAGCATATTAAGAGTTTCTTTACTGATTCTGACACGCTCTTCTTTTTGATGCTCAGTTAGATTATGGGGAACCCAACGGCAAACTGCTTTTTTCATATGTAATTCTTCATGAATGATTTTGTGTTTGGCTGCGGATCCAATGTTCAGTTCCGTCTTTATCATTTGATAGGTACAGCGATTATCATCCACTAACATTTTTCGTATGGCAGACACATTATCCGGGATTACTGCCGACTGTAGCCTTCCTGTGTGTTCTTCATCCTGAAGAAAATTGCGACCTCTTCTCAATTCTCTAAACCATTTGAATACAGTAGCACGAGCTTGAGATTCATCACCAAATGTTAATTGCAACCATTGAACGCATTCTTCTTGATTCTTCTTGATTTAATCCTGCTTTGAAAGCGTAGAAAATCATAACGCAAAAATGTTCTCTCCATTTTCTCTTCTGTTTAAAATTTATTCCATGCTAAACAAGTTGAAGTAAGTCAGTAAAAAATCATTTTCTGTGTTAAAATACTTTGTACTTTAAAACTAAAGCGTTATTTTTACTTTGTAAATTCTCGTCTGCGCGTATCTCAAAAATGTCAGAGTACCCTCGTATATGAGAAAATTTCTATTCTGAATAAAATTATATTTTGTTCAGTCCATTAATTTATGTTCATTCATTTTCTTTTGTTAATTGTTCTCATCTTACTAGGTCTATTTTTAATTTACATACAATTAAATTTTTTTCAATAATTTTTTAAATTAACAATTAAATATGTAAATTCATTCTTTACTGTTTAAAACTATATATTTTTTATTGAAGCATAATTGGATATAACATTAAATTTTTTATTTATTTATGATTCATTATTCAATGAAAAAAATTTATTATTAAAATAAAAGATTTTAATTTTTATAAATTTTATGGTTATCCAGGTTTTTTTATCTAGTTTATTGCACCTACTGGATAACCATTAGAAAATAGCCTACTGGACCTTAATATATAGATTTTTTTAATTATATAATATTAATTGAAGCTAAGCCGCTCAATTTGTCTAGTGGTCAGTGTGCTTGACTGTGAAGGAGGTCCTGGGTTCGAATCCCGATTCAGGCATGGATGTACTTTCTCTCTCTATCTATCCTGTCTTTGTCCCTTCCTTGTAGGAATGACATGTGAATGGTTGAATACCCTATAAGCAGGTTCCTATGTCATGTGTGTACTGAAGAAGTCGGACTCCACACCAAATATGGTTCAGTTGGAAAAGTGGAGCAGCGCACCTCATATTGCCAGCCTAGCTAGCACACGACAAGAACAACAATTAAAGCAAAATATTCGAGTGGAATAGTCTTCCAGAAATAAAAACAATGAAAGCTTAGAATATATTAAATTAAAATTTTGGTTTTGTTATAAAATAAAATTATCTCTCTATGTGTGTGAAGGAAATTTTATTATGTTTAATATTGAAAAAAACCCTATTTTAAAAAGGATACAATTCATTCTAGGTTTCTAAGAAAGCTGGAGACAAACAAGTGAAGAGAATGAAAATAGATCAAGTATTAAATCAAATTTTTCTTCACTTCAGATATATTTTATAAAAAATTTATCTGATTTTTTATAATATTTTACTACTGAATCTTTCTTTGAATTATCAATGACACATTTTTTGAGTATGAAAATATTTTATATTTAGGAAAGTAATATTTAATACATTACATAATTTATATTTTCTGAACCTCTTTCAGGTTATAAAAATACCTGTTTTTCTTTTACATGCAATTAAATTATTTTTTTTCATTAAATATGTTAAATAAACTAGTAAATTTATAAATTCTTTATTTTTTCTTTAAAACTTTATTTTCGATTAATGCAAAATGTCATTATGTAATTCCATTTTCTTTTTATTTATGATAGTATATTCACTGATATAAACTTTGTGTTACTAAATTAATGGATTTTATTTGTGCTAAATTATGCTATTATCCAGATATTTATATGTAGTTTCTTACACCTACTGAATAACATTTAGAAAGGTACGTATACTGGATCACTATAATCAGAGTTTTATATACGCATTTTTTATTTTCTAAAGCTCAAGTTAAATAGTCTTTTGGAAAAAAAAATAACAATGAGTGCTTTTAACCTTTAAATTTAGAATTTTTTCGTAAGAAAATAAAGTTGTTAATAAAGGTAGTTTTATTATTTATGGAACTGAAAAAATTCTATATTATAAGCAATGTATTTCTTTCTAGGTGTCTAAGAAATTAGGATACAAACCAATATATATCATGGAAAAAGATCAAGTAATGACTAATATTGTTTGATTTTTGTTAAGAGTTATTTTATTAGAAGTCAATCTTGTATTATATAATTTTTTATTGCTGACGTGCAGATTCTTTAACTTATTTTATCTTCACATTTCACTTTATCAGAAAATTTTCATTTTGAGAAAATTTACCATTTCTTAATTCCATTAATTTTGGTCCATTAATTTGTACGATGTTAATGTTTTTCATCTTACAACATTTTTTAAATTTACTTCTTGCAACATTTTTGCTAATGTTTCTCATCTTGCTGGGCCTATTTTTAATTTATATATGCTGCTGGAAAAATTAGAAGTACATTAACTGTTTGCAAATAAGAGAATTTTTAGAAAGTAATTTTATTACAGCGCTTTTAAAAATTTGCTTGCAATCAGATAACTATGAATGTAACTTGAAATAAAAAACTACTTACTTATTTTAATTGAAAATTAATTTCATTCAAATCATACTGTGTGAAAAAACTAAGACTGTTCGAAATAATGAAAGTGAAAGCCTTATTAATAAAGATTTCTTCTGTCATTTGCTTTAACTGCTTCAAGAACAGTATTTGCCATTGAATCATATTAGTCTGGAATTTTGGTTTGACAAAAATTTCCTGAAACACAATTCAGAACTTATCAAAGTTTTATCAAAGATTCATATTGCCTGCCTCTTGGCTTAAATATGCAGAACAGATACTAAACATATATTTTAAACATTATTTAGTTTTGTACTTTTAGCAGGCTATGGTAAAAACCGAATCTGGTTTGCCTGTATTTTTCATTATGTAAAGAGACTATTTAGTATTAATATTTTTCAACAGATGGTGTGACTTGTCCATGTAACTGCAATTCTTTTCATCCAAGTTTTTCTTTGTAGAGAGAAAGCAGGAATTTTTCTGTGAAATGTTTGTTCTACTGTATTCAACGCTTGTGAGTTTAAAACCCTGTCTTTTCTTATGGAATAAACGATAAAAATACTTCTTGTTAGATGATGAACTACATTCTGATACAGATAGTTCTTCTAATTATTTGGATTATTCCTTAAATGACACGTGTAGTGAGCTCAGCTCTGTTGAAGATTTGAGTTCTGGAAAATTTTTTACCGAGGTTGATGTGAAAAATCCACCTGTTCCATGTCCTGCCTGATTTGCGATGTAGGACTTTGCATTACACCATGCTTTAAATTGTACCATACACAAAAAGACTTCTGAACTGTTTGGAAAAGTGTAAACTTCAAAATCCACTGTAAGTATGAGAGAAATTTTGTAGAATTTGTAAACCATTCTTCACTGCATGCAGAATGTACTTGAGAAAAGCAAACATTTAGGGGCTTTTGGGTTCTAAAATTGTAAAATAAAAAATGTTGTAAAATCATTAAAAGTGAAAAAAAATTCATATTATTCTTAATCTATTAAGTAGGGTACTTAATAATATGCAATAAAAAATATGCCCTTTCTGGAAGCATTTCTGGTAAAAAAATTGACCGCTTAAGGGGTTAAAGATCTTTTCTTAATAACGTAGAGTCAATTTATTAAGTCTGCCAATCTTTGCTTTCCTCTGATTCTATAGATTTTTCAAGAAGTTAGAAACAGCATTTGAACCGATGTGCTGGTGCTTTGATATTTCTCTTAGACTCTTGCCCACATCTTGACATGCAAGTTTGGCCTTTCTGAAATTCAGTTATAGGTTTCTTTTTAGCCATTCGAAGTATACCAAAATTGAGGATTTTTTGCAAGGCAATATATCTTTTTAAAGAAATGCAATTTAAAAGAACAATGTTTTCAACATATTAAACTGCTTCAAATTCCAAACTGAGAATATTTTTGCAGGTGTCCTTCTACTGTTTTCTCAGGCCAAAAGTCCTGAAGCTCTATTTTTTAATATTTTTGTAGTGGTAAAGAAAACTCATTCTCTGAAAATAATAGAAAAGCAGTTTAATTTAAAAAATTATATTATTTGCACTATAATTTGAAGTATAATTTATAAAAAATGACTCTCCTAGTTTTTTCCAGCAGTGTATAATTAAATTCTTAGTTTTCAATAAATATTTATATCAGAAAAACCATTTTATAAATCCATTCCCTATTGTTTAATACGATATTTTAGTATTGAAGCAGAAATGTATATATTCTGTGTTTATTTATATATGCTTGAATATTCACTGATGTGAATTTTGCATTACTAAAATAAGTAATTTTGATTGCTTTAAATTTTATATTTATCCAGATTTTTATATCTAGTTTGTTATTACTAGTGGATAACAGTAGAAAATAATCTACTCAACCTTAGATAATAGATTTGCTTAGTCAGATTTTTAATTAATTAAAGCAAAATATTTGAGTTAAATAATCTTCCAGAAAATAAGAACAATGGAAGCATAGAATGTATATTTTAAATTAAAACTTTATTTTTGCAATAAAATAAGTGTATGTATAAAGGTTATTATGTTTAAAATTAAAAAAAATTCTATATTATAAAACTGTTAAATTTTATGGTTTTCCTGTTTACAATATGTAGCTGGTTACATCTTTGAAATTATACTCTTTTAACTCACTTTTATTTATTTGAATTTCTTAATTTAACCAAAAGATTCGAAATAAATTTTCTTTCCAAGAATAAAAAAAAGAAAATAGAGTATTTTAAATTAGAATTTCATTGTTGTGATGAGAAGTGATGTGAATTAGGTAATTTTGTTTTGTTTAAAATTGAAATAATTGTATATTATAAGGTACATAAATGATTTTAGGTATTTAAGAAAGCTGGATACGAACAAATAAAGAGAAGTGAAACAGACCAAGTAATGAAGGTAATTTTTATCCTTGAAAGAAATGTTTTTTTTTTTGAAAATATTATTCTAATATTTTGTAACTTCGTATTGCTTTTGGTGATGGTTTTAATGCTTATCAATTATTTTTAGTTTGTGAGAAAATTTGTTTTTTGAAGAAAGTAATATTTTCTCCAATCTATTTTAATTTTGTCCATTATTACTATTTTGTTAACATTTCTCTCTTTATAAAAATCCCCATTTTTTTTTGCACATAATTCAATTATTAGTTTCTAATAAACTTATAAGATACACAAATAAATTAATATTTTTTCTTAATTCTTTTATGCTATAATTTTATTGAAGCATCTCTGTATATATAATTCCATTTTTTATTTCTTCAATATTCTCTATATCAAAATTTGAAGTAGTTAAAAATCAGATTTAGTTTGTGTGAAATATTATGATTACTCCAGTTTTTGTATCTAGCTTCCTATGCCTATATTTAGAAAGTAACCTACTTGACCTTAAAAATTAGACATGTTTAAACAGATTTTTTATTAATTATAGAAAAATATTAGAGATAATTTCTCGTTCAAAAAATTCAAAATGCAAATTAATAAATACGATATATAAAGCATAGAATAATTTATATTAAAATATTTTAATTATAGACGTGTAATTTTATGTTTGAAATTGAAAGTGTTTTATATATGAAGCGAATTATTTAATTTTTTGCGTCTAAAAAAGCAGGAGATGAAGTAATAAAGAGAATGGAGAATGAGAAAGTAACACATTAAGTTTTCTTGTTTTTTTCTCCCTTAAAATATATTTTATCAAAACTCAATCATATATTTTATAATTTTTTATTTGTTTTTCTGTTCATTCTTTTACTTAATATGTTTTCATTTTTTGAGAAAATTTTCATTCTGAGCACAATTTTCTTTTCTCCATTGCATAAACTTTTGTCTATTAATTTATATTCTGTTACTATTTCTTATCTTAAACTTAAAACTGGGCATGATTATCTGCAAAAACACCTTCACCATTTGGGTTTGAAAGACTCTCTGATCTGCCCTTTTTGTGGACTAGAGGACATGACTGGTGACCACCTTTACACTTGCCCTGGACTTTCGGACGTCGCAGTTAGAAGTTCTGTGGAAGATGACTTTTCATTCACCCCAAGATTGTATTGGGCTGCCCGACAGAGACTGATGGTTGAAAAACCAAGGTCGGGCGTAGGATAAAAAAAAAAAAAAACTATTTCTTATCTTACAACAATGCCTATTTTTAATTTACTTTACATTAATTTATTTGTTTTGATTAAATTTTTAAAATACACAAAAAGATTTTTAAATTAGTCCTTATTATTTAAAACAATATTAATTAATTCTTCATATTCACTGATATGAATTTTGTATTATTAAAATATGAGATTTTGGTTGTGTTAAATTTTATGGTTATCTTGTTTTTAAAATATATTTGGTTACTCGTTAGAACTGAGAACACACTGTTCAAACAAGATTTTATATATGTATATTAATTAAATCATACACAAAATAATTGAAATAAATTGTCTTTCCAAGAATAAAAAAGAAGTTGAGAATACATAGAACAAGAATATTTTTTCAATAATCAAATGTATATAGACAATTTTAATATATTTAAAGTTTAAAAAAATGCTATATTATAAGTGACTTAAATCGTTCTTGGAGTCTAAGAAAGCCGGAGATGAACAAATAAGGAGAATGAAAAGAGTTAAAATATTAAATCAAATTTTTTCCCATAATTATGTATATTTAAAAAAATTACAGTTTGATATTTTATAACTATGTTTAGTTTATTATTATGCCTTTTTTTCTTTTTTGTTTCCTAGTGTCACATTTTTTTGTTGAAATTAAATTTTTTATTCTAAGGAAAGTTATGTTTTTTCCAAGTCATTCATTATGTCCATTAATTTATATTAATTAACAATCCTCATCTGACAGCAGTATCGGTTTTTCTTTTCGATGAAATTTAATTATTTGTCTTATATGAATTTATAAGATACACAAGATTATTTATATAAATTCATTATTTTTTCATTAATACTATATTTTTTACTTAAGGACAATTGTGTATATAATTTCAATTTTCATTTATTTCTGCATCAGTATTCGTTGATATTAATATTGCATTCTTAAAATAATTTGTTAAACTTTATGGTTATCCAGATTTTATGTCTAGTTCGTTACTCCTACTGGATAACCATTAGATAGGAACCTGCTTGACGTTAGAAATTAGATTTGTATAAACATATTTTTTTATTATTTAAAGCAATGTATTTGAGTTAAATAGTCACCAAGAAATAAACAATAGAAATTGAGAACATTTAAAATTAGAATTTTTTGTAATAAAATAAATGTATTTATAAAATGAAGTTTATTATATTTAAAATTGAAAAAATTGTGTCTTATAAGCCGAGCATTTAATTGTAGGTGGCTAAGAAATCAGGAGATACGTGAGTAAAGAAAAGGGAAAAGGTTGAATTTATATCAGAGATTTTCTTGCTATTTTATTCTTAAAAGATATTTTATGAAATACTATCTTCTATTTTATAAATTTCTATTGCTTTAACTGCTGATTCTTTTACTTTTTTGTCTTAACATCTCACTTAAGAGAAAATTTTCATT
Organism: Latrodectus hesperus; assembly: GCA_037975125.1. NCBI lineage: Eukaryota > Metazoa > Arthropoda > Arachnida > Araneae > Theridiidae > Latrodectus > Latrodectus hesperus. The sequence goes on along the minus strand of CM075859.1, from coordinate 90,274,790 downwards.
CTGAGAAGAATTGCTTTTTCTCTATCCATTAATTTCTGTCCAATAATTTATGAATTGTTAATGTTTCTCATCTGACAACAAAGCCGTTTTCTTAGTTTACATACACTTAAATTGTTTCTCTTCAATAAATATATTTGTTGCGAAAATCAAATTATGAATTCATTCTTTACTGTTGAAATCTATATTTTTATTGAAACTTAATTAAAGATAAAAATGGAATTATATATATATAATTATGATTCAGTATTTAATGATATGAATATTGCATTACTAAAATAAAAGATTTTGTTTGTTATAATTTTATAGTTATGCAAATTTTTATATTTAGTTTGTTACACCTACTGGATAACATTAGAAAGAAAATTTCTGGACTTTTGAATTTTGATTTGTTTAAACAAAATTTTTTATAAGTAAATAAAGCAAAATATTTTGTTTAAATATTCTTCTGGAAATGATGAAAGCTTAGAATATTTTTAATTAGAATATTGTTTTTGTAATATAAAAAATAGTATACTTAAAATGGTAGTTATATTCTATTTAAAATTGAAAAAATACTATATTTAAGGGATACAATACACACATTCTCTAGGTGTCTAAGAAAGCAGTAAACAAACAAATGAAGTGATTGTAAAGAGATCTAGTTATGAACGAAATTTTAATGCTTAAAATATATTTTATAAAAAAATCAATCTGAATTTTTTTTATTGCTTATTCTGGTTTTTTTTTTTTTTAACCAGAATCATATTTTTTTAGTTAGCATTGTGACAGCTCTTTAGATTATGAAAAAATTATATTTCAAGGAAAATTATACTTTAGCTATTCCATTAATTTTTGTTCACGAATTTATATTTTCTGAACCTCTCTTATCTTATAACATTACTCATTTTTCTCTTACATACAGTTAAATGACTTGCTTCGAATAAATAAGTGACATACACAAATAAATTTATAAATTCATTGTATAATCTTTAAAACTACATTTTTTATTGAAGCATAATTATATATATAATTTAATTTTCTCTTTTTTAATGATAAAATTTTCACTCATAAATTTTGCATTACTAAAATAATCCGTTTTGATTGTAATAAATTTTATTATTATGCAGATATTTATTCAGAGTTTGTTACACTTACTAGATAATAATTTGAAAAGTACTGGACTACTAAAATCAGAATTGTATATAAACACATTTTTTATTTACTGAAACAAATACTTAAGTTAAAAAGTCTACCAAAAAAGAAAAGGTCTATGAGTGCTTTGAATATTTAAATTTAGAATTTTTTCTTCAAATAAAATTATTGTATTTATAAGGGTACTTGTATTATGTATAAAACTGAAAAAATTATGTATTATAAAAGGTGCATTTCATTCTAGGTGCCTAAGAAATTAGGTGACAAACCAATACATAGAATGGAAAAAGATCAAGTTATCACTGTAATCTTCTTGTTTATGTTTTATTTAAAGATATTTTCTAAACTATCTTGTGTCTTAATAATTTTGTATCGCTTTATCTGCTGATTATTGTATTTATTTTGTCTTCACTTTTCCATTTTAGCAGAAAATTTTCATTTTGAGAAAAATTACATTTTCTGTATTCCATTAATTTATGTCCATTAATTTATATTTCGTTAATGGTTCTCATTTCTAAATAGGCATATTTTTTAATTTACATTCAAGTCAATTATTTATTTTCAATAAATGTTTTAATTTACAGAAATCAATTTATAAATCTGTTCTTCAATGTTTGAAACTGTGTTTTAGTATTGAAACAGAAACGTATCTATAATTGTATTTTATATCTATATGATTGAATTTTCAATGATTTTAATTTCATTTTACTAAAATAACAAATTTTAACTGTTTATATTTATTGTCTATCCAGAGATTATATCTGTCTATAGTTTGTTACACCTAAAGCTTAAAGAAAGAAAGTAAACTACCTGATCGTAGAAATTATAGATTTGCTTAAATAGATTTTAATTAATGAAAGCAAAATATTTGAATTGAATAGTTTCATGAAAATAAGTACAATGAAAGTTTAGTATATATATTTTAAATTGAAATTTTATTTTTGGAGTAAACGTATAAAAATATTGCAATAAAAATTTGTATGTATAAGTTTGTCTGATTGTGTTCAAAGTAGTAAAATTTCAATATTATAAAATTGCATGAAATTGTGTAATTATCTAGTTTCTAATACTTAACTGGTTACACTTTAGAATTTAGACATTTTTTAACATTTTATTTTTATTTATTAAATAAACCAAAATATTTTTTATAAATTTTCTTTCAAAGATTTAAAAAAAGAATTATTTAGAAAATCATTCTAGGCTTCTAAGAAAGCTGAAGATGAACACATAAAGAGAATGGAAAGAAATCACGTTTTGATTGTAATAGTTATCATTTTAAGAAATATTGATAAAAAATATTAATCTGATGTGTTATAACTTTATATTACTTATTGTGAGTTTTTTTTGTTTCTTTTTGACATATTTTAAGCCTACGAGATCATTTTTATTCTGAGTAGTAATAATTTTTATAAGTAATAATTTTTTCAATCCATAAATGTTGTCCATTATTTCATATTTTGTTAGCATTTCTCTCTCTCTTTTTACAAAAATACCTCTCTTTCTTTTACATGTATGTAAATTATTTTTTCTATTCATTTACATCAAACACGAATACATTTACATATTTTTTTAAATTCTTTTAACCTATAATTTTATTGACATTTTTTTACATACAAATAAATTATTTATTTTCTATAAATATGGGAGATTCGCAAAATAAATTTATAATTTCATACTTTATTTAAAACTATATTTTATATTGAAGGGTAATTGGATAAATAATTTTATTTTCTATGTAGTTATCAAAATATTTTCTTTTATATTAATTTTGGATTGCTAAAATAATAGATTGTGATTATGTTACATTATATTGGTTTCCAGTTATTTGTAGTTTTATTACACCTATTTGATAATATCAGAAACTAAGCCACTGGACCTTAAAAGTTAGATTTGCTTAAACATGTTTTTGATTAATTGAAGCAAAATATTTTTGTTAAATTGTCTTCCAGAGAGTTAAAAAAATCATAGCATATTTTAAATTAGAATTTTATTTTCCTATTAAAATAATTTTATGTATAAAGGTATTTTTTTATGTTTAAATTTAAATAATTCTATGTTATGAGGTATATAAATCATTCTAGATGTCAAAGAAAGCTGCAGATGGCAAAACAAAGAGAATGGAAAAAGACCAAGTAAGGAATGAAATTGTTTTTCGTTTTTAGACATATTTTATAAAAAGAAGCAATAACATATTTTATTATTTTGTATTACTTGTTCTGATGGGTTTTATGGTTAGCATTTTGCAGCATTTTTTGTTTATGAGAAAATTTTTACTGTGTGGAAAATTATATTTTGTCGAGTTCACTAATTTAAATTCATTTAGTAATATTTTATTAATATCTCTCATCATACAAGACTCACTTTTAATTTTCATACAGTTAAATTATTTTATTTTCTTTAAATTTTTAAAATTTATAAATCAATTTATAAATTTTTCTTTACTGTTTAAAATTATATTCTTTATTAAAACATAAGTTTATAGATAATTCTATTTTTCTTACTTATGATAAAGTACTCAATGATATTAATATTGCATTACTAAAATAAAAGGTTTTGATTGTTATAAATTTTAAAGTTATCCAAATTTTGTATCTTGTTTATTACACCTACTGGATAACCATTTGAAAGTAACCTACTGGAAATATTTGTTTAAAAGTATTTTTACATAAATTAAAGCAAAAAATTCGTTTTAAATATTTTTCCAAAAATAAAAACAATGAAAACTTAGAATGTATTATATTAAAATTTAGTTTTTGATACAAAATGAAGTAATCTATAAAAGTAGTTTTATTATGTTTAAAATTGAAAAAAAATTTTGTTCTAAAGGAGGCATTATTTCTATGTGTCTAAGAAAGATGGAGATGAAGAAATGAAGAAAATGGAAAAAGATCTAGTAAAGAAAAAAAAATTTTATGCATTTAAAATATATATTTTATAAAAATACCAATCTGATATTTCATAATTTTTTATTGCTTAATCTGATGGTTTTTTTTAATTATCATTGAGACACATTTTTGGATTATGAAAAAATTATATTTTTAGGAAAAATTATATTTTTATCTATTCCACATTAATTTTTACCCACTAATTTATGTTTTCCGAACCTATTTTATCTTATAACATTACTCATTTTTCTTTTACATACAATTAAATCACTTTTTCGGTTAAATATTTGACACATACAAAAAAATTTATAAATTCATTATATATTCTTTAAAACTTTTTTTTTAATTGAGAATAATTATATATATAATTTAATTTTCTCTTTTTCTGTGATAGTATATTATCCAATAAATTTTGCATTACTAAAATAATAATTTTGATTGTAATAAATTTTATAATTATGCAGATATTTATTTGTAGTTTGTTGCACTTACTAGATAACAATTAGAAAAGTACCAACTAAACCACTGAAATCAGAATTGTTTAGAAACATATTTTTATTAAATAAAGCAAAATACTCGATATAAAAATTCTTCCACATAAACAAAAAAAAAAAGACAATGAAAGTTTCGAATATTTAAATTTTGAGTTTTTTAAGATGAAATAAATGTATTTATATAATATTAATTTTATTATATATAAAATTAAAAAAATTCTATTTTATTAGCGAAGCATTTAATTTTAGGTGTCTAAGAAATCAAGAGATGAAGAAGTAAAGCGAATAGATGAAGATGAAGTAATGACTGACATTTTCTTTCTTAAATGATGTTTTATAAAATATCAATCTTGTAATTCGTAAATTTCAACTGCTTTATCAGCTGATTCTTTTACTTATTTTGTCTTGACATTACAGAATCTCAGAATATTTTTATTCTAAAAAGAATTGCATTTTCTCGATAGTATTAATTTCTGTTAGTTAAATTATATTTCTTTAACTTTTCTCATCTTATAACAAATTCTCTTTTTTAGTTAACATACAATTAAATTTTTGCTTCAATAAAAAATTAGTATCGTAAATCAATTTATAAATTCATTCTTTACTGTTCAAATCTATATATTATATTAAAGCATAATTTTATTTGTAATTCAATTTTTTATATATTTTTCAGTAATCACTAATATGAATTTTGCATTAATAATAAAATTAATTTTCATTATTTTAGTATTTATGGTTATCCATATTTTTATATATAGTTAGTTACTCCTACTAGATAACTATTATAAAGTAATCTCTGTGACATTAGAAATTAGATTTGTTTAACATATATTTTTTTAATTCAAATAATGTATTTGATTTAAGTTTTCATCCCAAAAAAATAGAAGCAATTAATATTTAATTCAAAAATTTTCATCATAAAATAAATGTTTTTGTAAAATTAGTTATGTTATTTATAAAATTGAAAGTAATGTAATTAATACATTTACTTCTAGGTATTTAAGATATCAGGAGATGAACTAATAAATAGAATGGAAAATAATGAATTACTGGCAGAAATTTCTTTTTTCTTAAAAGTTATTTTACAAAAATCGGTCTTGTATTTTTTTAATATTGTATTGCTTTATCTGATAATTCTTTCATTTATTTTTTCTTAACAATTCACTTATTAGAAAATTTACATTCTATGAAGAATTCCCTTTTCTCTCTGTCATTAATATCTGTCCATTAATTTTTTTTTGTTAATGTTGCTCATCCTACAACAAGTTCGTTTTTTCAGTTTATTGTACATTTAATTATTATGCTTTCAATAAATATTTCAGTTGCATAAATTAAATTGTAAATTCATTCTCTACTGTTCAAAACTGTATTTTTAATGAAGCATAAATATCTATACAATTCCATTTTTTATTTGTTTCCCCAGTATTCAATGAAAGGAAACTTATATTACTAAATTAAATATTTTGTTTGTTATAAATTTTATGGTTTTATAAATTTTTATATCTAGGTGGTTACACCTACTTTGTAATTTATAAAGTAACCTACTGAATCTTAAAATTCAGATTTGTTTAAACATATTTTTTTATTTATTAAAGCAAAATATTTGAGTTAATTTGTCATGGAGAAATAAAAATTATTGAATCTTAGAATATTTTAAATTAGATTTTTTAAATAAAAACAAATATTGTATAAATAATTGTAATTGTTTTATGTTTAAAATTAAAATATTCCTGTATTATAAGGGATGCAATTCATTCTAGGTGTCTAAGAAAGCAGGCGATGAACAAATAATTAGAATGGAAAAAGATCAAGTAATAAATGAAGTTTTGTTGCCCACATAAGATATATTTTAGAAAAAAACTGATATTTTATAATTTTTATTGCTTAATCGAATGTAATTTTTTTTTATCATTGTGACCTATTTTTTGATTTTGAAAAAAATTACATATTATATTATTCAATCTAATATTTTACATTTAGTCAATTATATTTTCAGAACACCTCTTTAATCCTTTATTACTAACTATTATTCTTTTGCATACAATTAAATTATTTGCTTTCATTAAACATGAGATTTTAAGTATAAAAGAAGTTTTTTATGTTTAAAATTTAAATAATTCTTTAAAATGAGGTATATAAATCATTCATAATGTCTAAGAATGCCGTAGATGAACAAGTAAAGAGAATAAAAAACGATCAAATAAGGAATTGAAATATTTTTATATTTAAAATTTTTTATAGAAATAAAGCAATCTAATATTTTACTATTTTGTAATACTTATTCTGATTGTTTTTATGCTAATCATTTTGCCACTTTTTAAATTCATGAAAAAATGTTTACTATGTGGAAAATTATATTTGTCATCTTCACTAATGTTAAGATCTTTAGTTCATATTTTTCTAATATGTCTTGTCTCACTCGATCCATTATTTATTTTCATACAGCAAATTATGTTTTTCTATAAATTTTTTAGTTACACAAGTCAAATTATCAATTCATTCTTTTCTGTTTAAAACTGTATTCTTTATTGAAGCATAATTTGTATATAATTCCATTTTTTATTATTTTCAATTATGTATTCAATGATATTAATATTGCCTTACTAAAATATAAGATTTTGGTTTTTTATAAATTTTATGATTTTAAAATTTTTTATATCTAGTTTGTCATACTGGATAATCATTAGAAAGTAACGTACTGGGCATAAGATATAAGATTTGTTTAAATGTCTATTTATATTTATTAATGCAATATATTTGTGTTAAATATTCTTCCAGAAATAAATACAATGAAATCTTATAATATATTAAGTTAAAATTTAGGTTTTGTTGTAAAATATAATCTATTAAAGTAATTCTATTATATTTAAAATTGAAAAAATTCTATTTTCTAAAGTAGGCATTATTTCCAGGTGTCTAAGAAAGGTGGATATGAAGAAATGAAAAGAATAGAAAAGGATCAAGTAATGAAAATTTTTTTATGCCTTTAATATATTTTATAAAAATATCAATCTGATATTTCATAATTTTATATTGTTTAATCTAATCGGTTTTTTTATTTAATTATCATTATGACACATTTTTAGATTATAAAAAAATTATATTTTATCTTTTCCTTTATTTTTGTTTACCAATATTTATATTTTCTGAACTTCTTTTATCTTAAAACATCACTAAATTTTCTTTTACAAATAATTAAATAACTAGTGATGAATAAATATGTGACATACACAAATTTATAAATTCATTATATATTCTTTAAACTATATTTTTTAATTGAAGCATAATTATATATATAATTTAATTTTCTCTTAATCTATGATAGTATATTCACTCATAAATTTTGCATTAGTAAAATAATCCATTTTGATTGTAATAAATGGTATTATTATGCAGATATTTATTTGTAGTTAGTTACACATACTAGATTATAATTAGAAAAGTACCTACTGGACTACTGAAATCAGATTTGTATATAAACATAATTTTTATTAATTGAAGCAAATACTAAAGTTAAAAAGTCTTGAAAAAAAAAAGAACAATAATTGCTTTGAATATTTAACTTTAGAATTTTTTTCCAATAAAATAATTGTATTTATAAATGTACTTTTATTATGTAAAAAACTGAAAAATTTTTATATTATTAAAGGTGCATTTCATTCTAGGTGCCTAAAAAATTAGGAGACAAAGCAATACATAAAAAGGAAAAAGATCAAGTAATCACTGTAATCTTCTTCATTGCTTTTTGTTAAAAGATATTGTATAAATAATCTCTTTATTTTTCATAATTTTATATTAATTAATCTGCTGATTAATTTATTTATTTTCTCTTCATTCCTCAGTTTTTGAGAAATTTTTAATTTGAGAAAAATTACATTTTCTCCTTTCCATTAATTTCTCTCCACTAATGTATATTTTTTAATGCATCTCATCTCACCATAAGACATATTTTTACTTTACATACAATTAAATTCTTTATTTTCAATAAATATTTAACTAACACAATTAAATTTTTAAAACCATTCTTCATTGTTTAAAACTGTATTTTTGTATCGAAACATAAATGTAGATATAAAACTGCATTATTTATATATGATTGAATTTTCTTTGATGTGAATTTTGCACTGCTAAATTAAGGCATTTTCATTGTTTAAATTGTATGTCTATCCTGATTTTTATATCTAGTTTTTTACAAGTATAGGCTAACAAAATAAAGTAAACAAACTTATCTAAGAAATTAGTTTTGTTTAAGAATATTTTTTTATTACTTAAAGCAAGGTATTTGAATTAAATATAACCCCAGAAAAAAAAAGAATAGAAAATGAGAATATTTAAATTTAGAATTTTTGGTAATAAAATAAATGTTTTCATAAAATTAACTACTTTATTATATATAAAGTAGTTAAGTTTTATTAGCCAACCCTTTAATTCTAGCTGTCTAAGAAATCAGGAGATGAAGGAGTAAAGAGAATAGAAAAACATGAATTAATGACAGATATTTATTTTTGTTTTATAATTTTCCCCCTAACAATTATTTTATAACAAAAACATTCTTCCATTTTATAATTTTTTAACTGTTGATTCTTTTACTTATTTTTTCTTTATATCTTACTTGTTGGAAAATTTTCATTCTGAGAAAAATTCTATTTTCTCTATTGATTTAATTTATGTTATATTAATATTTCCTTTCTGACAACAAAGTCATTTTTTTTACATACAATTAAATTGTTTGTTTTTGATAACTATTTAATTTGTACAATTACATTATAAATTTGTTCTTTAATGTTCAAAACTAAATTTTTAAGAAGCATAACTATATATATAATTCAATTTTTTATTTATTTATGATTCAGTTTTCAATGATATGAATATTGGAATACTAAAATAAAATATATTGTATATTATAAATTTTATAACTACTGATATTTTTATATCCAGTTTTTACATTTGTAACCTACTGGATTTTAGCAAATAGATTTTTTCAAATATATATTTTTTTCATCAAAAAAAAAAATATTTAAGGTAAGTAGTATTCAGAAATAAAAATGGTGAACGCTTAGAATATTTTAAATTAGAATTTTTCTTTTGCGATAAGAAAAAGTGTATTAATAGTTTTAATTGTTTACGTTTAAAGTTTAAAAATTTCGATATTATAAGGGTATAATTCATTCTTGGTGTCTATGAAACTTAAAGATGAACAAATAAAGATAATGGGAAAATATCAAATAATTGATGAAGTTTTTCTGCCCTTTAGATGTATTTTATGAAATATTATATCTGATATTATGTATTTTTTTATTGTTTAAACTGATGAGGTTTTTTTTTTAATTATCATTGTGTTACATTTTTATATTATGAATAAATTTTATAGTTACAAAAATTATATTATATGGAATACATTAATGTATGTCCATTAATGTATATTTTCTGAACCTCTCAAATCTTATAACATTAGTGGTCAAGCTCATTGATAGTCTGAGCAATTTTTCAAAATTTATTGCTTGCTGCAATTAAATATAATTCTTATTTAAAAGGTATTTTAAAAAATTAAAATTAAATTTTACAGATATTTTTTCAAAACATATATATAAATTCAAAATATGTGTATTGAATTTAAATATTAAAAATTTAGCACATAAATTTTTATTCTCTTAATGATTCGTTAAAATTTGGTGAATAATTGTTGACAGTTTTTCTCAATAATTCTTTGAGATGTTATTTAGTTAATATTAATTGGTTAGTGTATTTCAGTAAATTTAAAGTGGAATAAAATTATCGACATAATTACTTTGTTCCAAATTCTGAAATAATTCGATGAGCTGTCTTTTTTTTATTTTAAATTTTGAACAGCATTTTAAACCATAATTATACTGGAAATGAAAAACTTATCTGGAATTATGTTAATTTCAAATAGATACAGAAAAAAAAATCCAGCGACAATATAAAATTTTTCAAGTGTTGAAATCTATTTTGGAATTTCTTCAATATTTGTTCTAACTTTTCGGTATACTCATTGAGTTTTTCTTGTTTAATTTTTAAAATAATTTTTTTAATTAAAAAATGACAAAACTTTTTGTTTTTATTGCCCTTTTGAAAGTTTTGTAATTTAGTTTAAAAATTGGATTTATCATTATGAGTTCTTAGATATTATTATGCTATTTATTAATCCTGCAATTTTAAATTCAGTGTTTGCAACTGCTTCATAACAGCAGTCTAAATAATTATATCTTGTAACCCATTGTCATTGTTTAATTCTGAATTGGTTAATGTTTTTTCTTTTAAAAATGCAGTTATCAGATAAAACAAATCTTCTGATCGAATTAATGCGTTATAGTTATAGATAGCGATCTATTAATATAAAAGAAATTTGTATCATTTGGAAGTTTTTCGTCCTTTAATTCTTCAAGAAAGTTTTTGAACTATCGATTTTTTGCATTGGTGCGAATATAATTTAAAATGTGTAACACTGTTTAGATAAAGTCTGGATACCTTAAATATTTTGTAGTGAAATGCTCTCGGTGAATTATGTAATGAATTGGTATAAATTGTGGAATTTGTGAATCTTCTCTTATGAGCGTATTATGAACGATTTTTTTACCCAGAATTGCCCAAAGTCTGTATTTTATAATCTTGCGTAAGAGACCCATCAGATGTTTTCATAATGGAATCTAAAGCATTTTTAATATCGGTACCTCGCGTTGACATTTAAAGTGCTATTAAATTTAATAATTCTTGTTTAACAATAAAGTCAGTTAAAAAATATGTATAAAGACTGATAATTGCAGAATATGTGTGACATTTGTAAATTTCTCATGGGCTAAATTAAAAGCAGAACTGTTCTTAAAATCATTTTTCAACTGTTTTAGACAGATGTATTAAATACAGTTATGCGTTGTTTAGTTGTGTGTGTGTGTGTATCAAGATGAAAATTTGCCAAACCATTTGGCGCAGTACTGCTTTATTTGGATATAAAATTTTAAATACATGTTGTAAGTTCTTTTAATAAGCTCTCCCTCTCCATAAGAGCATTTTCCATGAATAACATTGCAGGCTATAAAAAAAAACTGGCTTCAGTCAAATCATTAGCTTGATTGGTAAGGGTCTTACAAAGTAACTATTTTTTATTTAAATTGGATTTTGAAAAAGCAAGTTTATGTGCTGTTAATTTGAAATTTGGTGGATAAAGATTAGAAAACCAAGTATATTAGTTTTCATAATGTTGATGTTAATTGCTAGCTTTTTAATATTTAATTGTAGAATTACAAACAACTCATAATGCTTTACCATTATTGGCAATAAAAAAGAAGTTCTGCTCTCACTCACTATTAAAGCTTGTATTTTCTTCTTTTATTTTTGTCTTCTGTCGTAATATTTTCAAGTAAATTGGAAAGGAATAATGAAATTTAAAAAATACATTTTGCGTGTTATTAAAGCAATCACAACACATGTTACATGCTACGGAACAAATTTTAGTTAACTTACAGAAAATCATAGATTACAAATTATACCCATAGCAAGAGTAATTAGAATTGTTTCTTCTAGAGTACAATGTCAACTGTCCATTGGTATGAAAGATTAGAAATTAGATTCTGTCTGATTTTAGACAATAATATCTCTATGTTTATGTTTGTTTGCCCAGTTTTCGATGATTATAATCATTCTTAACTTGGAAGGAAATAAAAATTTTTCCATGTTACATTTAGCCCTTATTATTTGCTGTCAGTAATTTAAAAGGCATTTTGAAACAAATACAGAATATTAACAATTTTCTAAAATATAACACAAAAAGGGAACTCTGGTACATTTATCCAAAGCCACAAATAATCCTTCAAAGAGCTGCTTGTGACTCGTAAGCCGCATCTTGGGCATCCCTGTGTTATTACAATACCTACTTTCTTACCTACAACTATATTACTTGTTTTCGATAAATATGTAAGATACACAAATATATTTATGTACTCATTATTTATTCTTTCAAATAATATTTTTTATTGAAGCAAAATTGCATACATAATTCGATTATCTACTTATTTCTGATACTATATTTGTTGCTATAAATTTTGCATTACTAAAAAATAATAGGTTTTTAATATATTTAATTTGATTATATATATCCAGATATTTACTTGCTTCTAGTTTTAACAACTGGATAACAGTTAGAAGGGTTCTTATTGGACCACTGAAATCAGATTTGTATAAACATTTTTTTATTAGTTAAAGGAAAATTTTTGAGTTAAATAGTGTTCTAGAAAAAATAAACAAAACAATGAGAGCTTGGAATTTGTAAATTTAGAATTCTTTTTGCAATAAAATAGGTGATCTCAAAAAGGTAATTTTACTATGTATAAAACTAAAAATTCCTAATTATAAGCGTTGGATTTCATTCTACGTGTGTGAAATCAGAACATGAAGGAATAAATAGAATAGAAAAGTCCAAAGAATGACCGCAATCTTCTTGTTTGTTTTTTCTTAAAATATATTTTAAAAATTAATCAATCTTTTATTTTATTATTTTGTATTGCTTAAAATTCTTATTCTTTTACTTACTTTTCTTCATATTTCATTTTATTAGAAAATTTTCGATTTCAGAAAAATTACTTCTTCTCCATTCCATTAATTTATATCTTTTTCATATTTCTCATCTTACAACAAGCCCTCTTTTTAGATTACATATAGTTAAATTCTTTGTTTACAATGAATATTTTCACACAAATCAATTTTTAAATCCATTCTTTGTTTAAAACTATGATTTTTTTATCGAAGCAGAAATATATGTATATATAATTCTATTTTTCTTATTTATGATTCAATATTCACTGACGTAAATTTTGCATTACTAAATTAATGCATTCTTATTGTCCTAAATTTTATGTTTATCAAGATTTTAGTATTTAGTTTGTTACACCTGTGATAGAAAGTAAGCTACTTGACTTAGAAACTAGATTTCCATAAATATATTCTTAATAAAAAGAAGCAAAATATTCCAAATAAATAGATTTCCATAATATGAGAACAATGAATAATTAGAATATTTTTATTTAGGATTTTATTTTTGCTATTTAATAAATGCATGTTTAAAGGTAATTTTTTGTGTTTAAAAATGAAATAATTCTATAATATAAGGTATCATTCTAGGTTTCTAAGAAAGCAAGATATGATCATATAAAAGGAATGGAAAGAGATCAGGTATTAAATGTAATTTTTATCCTTTTTAAGAAAATTTTTTTTAAATATGAATTAGATGTATTATAATCACATAATCATGTAATTAATGACGTATTAATGTGATGCATTGCTGTGATGTGTTGGTGATGGTTTCTTTGCATGTCATTTTGTCAATTTTTTAGGTTGTGAGATGATTTTTTTTCTGAGGAATATAATATTTTATCCAATCCATTAAGTTTGTCCATTATTTCAAATTTTGTTAACATTTTTTTCTTTTTACAATAATGCCTATTTTTCTTTTATTTATTATTAAATTATTGGTTTTTAATATATTTATAAGGTATACGAATAAATTTATATATTCTTTCTCATTTCTTTTAAAATATATTTTTTTACTGAAGCATGACTATATATAATTTCATTTTTTTCTTCTTCAACATTCACTAATAGTAATTTTGCTGCACTTAAAAAACAAGATTTTCACTGTGTTTTGTATCGTGATTATTCTGGTTTTTATTAGTTTGCTATATATACTCTTTGACACTTAGAAAACAACCTATTGGTCTTTAAAATTTAGACTTGTTTACACAGATTTTTTATTAATTATGGCAAAATATTTGAGACAAATTCTTTTTCGAAAAATTAAATTATAAATCAGCTATTATGTAAAATATGACCAGCAAAGCTTAGAATATTTTATATTACATTTTTTATTAAGTATGTTTAGTTATAGATTTATTATTTTATGTTTGAAACTGAAAGAATTCGTTATTAGAAAATATGCGTTTCATTTTAAAGCTGGAGATAAAGGAATAAAGAGAATGGAGAAAGATTTTGTAAGACATAAAGTTTTTTTTGTTTTTTCCCCCTTTAAAAAGATATTTAACAAAAATCAGAGTTTTGTATTTTTTAATTTTGTATTGATTATTCTATTGGATCTCTTACTAGTCTTCACTTTTAAATTATTGTTAAAGGATAATTGTAGATATAATTCTGTTTTTCATTTAATTCTGATTCAGTATTCACTGTTTTTAAAATAATTGATATTATATGATAAAATATGACTTGTAATACATAATCACTGTTATTAAAATAATTGATTTTCTCTATGTTAAACTTTATGATTATCATTTATTTGTAATAAAATAAATGTATTTATAAACTTAATTTTATTATACGTGAAATTGAAAAATTTCTGTTTTATAAGTGAAGCATTTAATTTTAGGTGTCTAAGAAATCGAGAGAAGAACGAGTAAAGCGAATGGAAAAACAAGAAGTAATGTCTGACATTTTCTTTTTTTCCTTTAAAAGATATTTTATAGGAAATCAATCTTGTATTTTATAATTTTTATATTACTTTATCTGATGATTCTTTTACTTACTTTCTCCTGACATCTCACTGTATGAGTATTTAAATATTCATTCTGAGAGGAATTCCATTTTGTCTATCCATTAATTTTTGTCCAATAATTTATTAATTTCTGTCCAATAAATTTTAATGCCCTTAAGATATATTTTATAAAAAAAATCAATCTGAATTTTTATATTGCATATTCTGGTGTTTTTTTTTTTTTTTTTTTTTAACTATCATTTTGTTACATTTTTAGATTGTGAAAAAATAATTATTCCTAGTAAAATTATATTTTCCCTATTCCATTCATTAATGTATTTCACAATTTATATTTTACTAACCTTTCTCATATAATAAAAATTCGAATTTTTCTTTTACATACAATTCAATTACTTATTTTCAATAAATATGGGAGATTTGCAAAATAAATTTATAAATTCATTCTTTATTCTTTAAAACTGTATTTTATATTGAAGGGTAATTGCATATATAATTCTATTTTCTATATATTTATCATAATATTTTCATTTATATCAATTTTGCATTTCTAAAATAATAGTTTTTGAATATGTTTTAATATGTTGGTTTCTAGTTATTTTTAGTTTAAATAAACCTACTGGATAACATCAGAAATGAAACTACTGGACGTTGGAAATTTTATTTGCTTATACATGATTTTGATTAATGGAAGCAAAATATTGGAAATTAATTATCTTCCAGAAAGTTAAAAAAATCATAGCTTAGAATATTTTAAATTAGAATTTTATTTTCCTCATAAAATAAGTTTATGTATAAAGGTAGTTTTTTTATGTTTAAAATTTAATTATTCTATATAATGAGGTATATTAATCATTCTAGATGTCAAAGAAAGCTGTAGATAGTAAAACAAAGAGAATGGAAAAAGATCAAGTAAGGAATGAAATTTTTTTTCGTTTTTTGAACATATTTTATAAAAAGAAGCAAAAACATATTTTATTATTTTGTAATACTTATTTTGATGGTTTTTATGATTAGCATTTTGCTGCATTTTTTATTTATGAGAAAATTTTTACTGTGTGGAAATTTATATTTTGTCGAGTTCACTAATATAAATTCATTAAGTAATATTTTATTAATATCTCTCATCTTACAAGGCTCACTTTTAATTTTCATATAGTTAAATTATTTTTTTTTTTATAAATTTTTAAGTTACACAAAACAATTGATAAATTTATTGTTTACTGTTTAAAACTTTATTTTTTATTAAAACAAAATTTTATATTTAATTCTATTTTTACTACTTATGATAAAGTATTCAATGATATTAAAATCGTATTACTAAAATAAAAGATTTTGATTGTTATAAATTTTATAGTTATCCAAGTTTTGTATCTAGTTTATTAAACCTACTGGATAACCGATAGAAATTAACCTACTGGACCTAAGAAATAAGATTTGTTTAAAAGTATTTTTAAATTAATTAAAACAATATATTCGTTTTAAATATTCTTCCCGCAATAAATGCAATGAAAGTTTATAATATATAAAATAAAAATTTAGTTTTTGTTATAAAATGAAATTATCTATAAAAATATCATTATGTTTAAAATTAAAAAAATTATTTTATCTAAATGAGGCATTATTTCTAGGTGTCTAAGAAAGATGGAAATGAAGAAATGAAGATAATTGAAAATGATCAAGTAATGAAAAAAATATTTATGCCTTTAAGATATATTTTATAAAAAATTTTCTGATATTTCATCAATCTTATATTTCATAATTTTTTAGTTTTAATCTGATGGGTTATTTTTTGTTCAATTATAATTGTGACAGCTTTTTAGATTATAAAAAATTATATTTTTAGCAAAATTATATTTTAGCTATTCCATTAATTTTTGTTCACTAATTTATATTTTCTGAACCTCATTTGTCTTATAACATTTGAAGTGAATAACTAGCGTGCTCAAGTAAATACAGGATAATTAAAATCAATAGGCTTTTATTGCGAACTAAAATCAGACAAGCAACACACTTCCCATCTCACTCTGCCTGTCTGGCGAGTGAAAACCAACAGGCTATATATACAGGTAAAAATATCTTCTGATTGGTTGGTGACAATAAATATTTACATAAAATTATAATAAGCACAGGAATCATGTGCGGAAAGAAAAGTTCGTTCTAGAAGGAGAGTTACGCACATGCAGTTCTGTAGTGCAAATCGAATACTGCACATTCGTTCACCACACATTACTCATTTTTCTTATACATAAAATTAAATGACTTGTTTCGAATAAAAATAAGTGACGTAAACAAATAAATTTATAAATTCATTTTATATTCTTTAAAACTACATTTTTTATTGAAGCATAATTATATTTATAATTTAATTTTCATTTTTTTATGATAGTTTATTTTATATAAATTTTGCATTACTAAAATAATCCATATTGATTGTAAGAAATTTTATTATTATGCAGATATTTATTTGTAGTTTGTTACACTTACTAGATAATAATTAGAAAAGTACTGGACTACTAAAATCAGAATTGTATATAAACACATTTTTTATTAACTAAAACAAATACTTAAGTTAAAAAGTCTACAAAAAAATAATGCATGCTCTGATTATTTAAATTTAGAATTTTTTCTTCTAATAAAATTATTGTATTTATAAGGGTACTTTATTATGTATAAAACTGAAAAAATTATGTATTATAAAAGGTGCATTTCATTTTAGGTGCCTAAGAAATTAGGTGACAAACCAATACCTAGAATGGAAAAAGATCAAGTTGTCACTGTAAACTTCTTGTTTGGGTTTTATTTAAAGATATTTTCTAAACTATCTTGTGTCTTAATAATTTTGTATCGCTTTATCTGCTGATTATTGTATTTATTTTGTGTTCACTTTTTCATTTTAACAGAAAATTTTCATTTTGAGAAAAATTACATTATTACATTGAGAAAAATTTCTGTATTCTATTAATTTATGTCCATTAATTTATATTTCGTTAATGTTTCTCATTTCTTAACAAGGCATATATTTAATTTACATAAAATTCAAATATTTTTTTTTTCAATAAATATTTTAATTTACGGAAATCAATTTATAAATCTGTTTATCATTGTTTGAAACTGTGTTTTAGTATTGAAACAGAAACATATCAATAATTTTATTTTATTTCTGTATGATTGAATTTTCACTGATTTTAAATTCGTATTATTAAAATAAGACATTTTAACTGTTTGTTTTTAATGTCTATCCAGAGATTATATCTGTTTATAGTTTGTTACACCTAAAAGATAACAAAAGAAATTAAATTACTTGATCGTAGAAATTAATAGATTTGCTTAAACAGATTTTAATTAATTAAAGCAAAATATTTGAATTGAATAGTTTCGAGAAAATAAGATCAATGAAAGTTTAGAATATATATTTTAAATGGTAATTTTATTTTTGGAGTAAATGTATAAAAATAATGCAATAAAAATTTGTATGTATTAATTAATCTTTTTGTATTAAAAATAGTAAAAATATAATATTATAAAATTGCATTAAATTGTACAGTTATCTAACTTCTAATATTTAACTGGTAACACTTTAGAATTTTTACATTTTTAAAGATTTTATTTTTATTTATTAAAGAAACCAAAATATTTTATATAAATTTTCTTTCAAAGATTTGAAAAAAAGAAGAATTTACAATATTTTAAAAAAGATTTTTGTTGTTATAAAATAGTGAAGATTTGGAGATAGTTTTTTTGTGTTTATTATTGAAATATTTCTATGTTATGAGGTACATAAATCATTCTAGGCTTCTAAGAAAGCTGAAGATGAACACATAAAGAGAATGGAAAGAAATCAAGTTTTGATTGTAATTTTTATCATTTCTAGAAATTTTGATAAAAATATTAATCTGATGTGTTATAACTTTGTATTACTTATTGTGATAGGGTTTTTTTGTTTCTTTTTGACATATTTTAAGCCTATGAGATAATTTTTATTCTGAGGAAAGTTAGTACTTTTTCCAATCCATTAATTTTGTCCATTATTTCATATTTTGTTAGCATTTCTCTCTTTTTACAAAAATACCTATCTTTCTTTTACTTGTATGTAAATTATTTTTTGTAATTTATTTATATCATACACAAATACATTTACATATTTTTTTAAATTATTTTGACCTATAATTTTATTGACATTTTTTTTACATACAAATAAATTACTTATTTTCTATAAATAAGGGAGATTGGCTAAATAAATTTATAAGTCATTCTTTATTTAAAACTATATTTTATATTGAAGGGTAATTGGATATATAATTCCATTTTCTATGTATTTATCAAAATATTTTCTTTTATATCAATTTTGGATTCCTAAAACAATAGATTGTGATTATGTTACATTATATTGGTTTCCAGTTATAATGTATTATTATTACACCTACTGGATAACATCAGAAAATAAGCAACTAGACCTTAGAAGTTAGATTTGCTTAAACATTTTTTTGATTAATTGAAGCAAAATGTTTTAGTTAAACTGTCTTCCAAAAAAGTTAAAAAAATCATAGCTGAGAATATTTTAAATTAGAATTTTATTTTACTATTAAAATAAGTTTATGTATAAAGGTAGTTTTTTATGTTTAAAATTTAAGTAATTCTATGTTATGAGGTATATAAATTATTCTAGATATCAAAGAAAGCTGCAGATGGCAAAACAAAGAGAATGGAAAAAGATCAAGTAAGGAATGAAATTTTTTTCGTTTTTTGAACATATTTTATAAAAAGAAGCAAAAACATGTTTTATTATTTTGTGATACTTATTCTGATGGTTTTTATGATTAGCATTTTGCTGCATTTTTTATTTATGAGAAAATTTTTACTGTGTGGAAATTTATATTTTGTCGAGTTCACTAATATAAATTCATTAAGTAATATTTTATTAATATCTCTCATCTTACAAGGCTCACTTTTAATTTTCATATAGTTAAATTATTTTTTTTTATAAATATTTAAGTTACACAAAACAATTGATAAATTTATTGTTTACTGTTTAAAACTTTATTTTTTATTAAAACAAAATTTTATATTTAATTCTATTTTTACTACTTATGATAAAGTATTCAATGATATTAAAATCGTATTACTAAAATAAAAGATTTTGATTGTTATAAATTTTATAGTTATCCAAGTTTTGTATCTAGTTTATTAAACCTACTGGATAACCGATAGAAATTAACCTACTGGACCTAAGAAATAAGATTTGTTTAAAAGTATTTTTAAATTAATTAAAACAATATATTCGTTTTAAATATTCTTCCCGCAATAAATGCAATGAAAGTTTATAATATATAAAATAAAAATTTAGTTTTTGTTATAAAATGAAATTATCTATAAAAATATCATTATGTTTAAAATTAAAAAAATTATTTTATCTAAATGAGGCATTATTTCTAGGTGTCTAAGAAAGATGGAAATGAAGAAATGAAGATAATTGAAAATGATCAAGTAATGAAAAAAATATTTATGCCTTTAAGATATATTTTATAAAAAATTTTCTGATATTTCATCAATCTTATATTTCATAATTTTTTAGTTTTAATCTGAATGGGTTATTTTTTGTTCAATTATAATTGTGACAGCTTTTTAGATTATGAAAAAATTATATTTTTAGCAAAATTATATTTTAGCTATTCCATTAATTTTTGTTCACTAATTTATATTTTCTGAACCTCATTTGTCTTATAACATTACTCCTTTTCCTTTTACATACAATTAAATGACTTGTTTGGAATAAAAATAAGTGACGTAAACAAATAAATTTATAAATTCATTTTATATTCTTTAAAACTACATTTTTTATTGAAGCATAATTATATTTATAATTTAATTTTCATTTTTTTATGATAGTTTATTTTATATAAATTTTGCATTACTAAAATAATCCATATTGATTGTAAGAAATTTTATTATTATGCAGATATTTATTTGTAGTTTGTTACACTTACTAGATAATAATTAGAAAAGTACTGGACTACTAAAATCAGAATTGTATATAAACACATTTTTTATTAACTAAAACAAATACTTAAGTTAAAAAGTCTACAAAAAAATAATGCGTGCTCTGATTATTTAAATTTAGAATTTTTTCTTCTAATAAAATTATTGTATTTATGAGGGTACTTTTATTATGTATAAAACTGAAAAAATTATGTATTATAAAAGGTTCATTTCATTTTAGGTGCCTAAGAAATTAGGTGACAAACCAATGCATAGAATGGAAAAAGATCAAGTTGTCACTGTAAACTTCTTGTTTGGGTTTTATTTAAAGATATTTTCTAAACTATCTTCTGTCTTAATAATTTTGTATCGCTTTATCTGCTGATTATTGTATTTATTTTGAGTTCACTTTTTCATTTTAACAGAAAATTTTCATTTTGAGAAAAATTACAATATTACATTGAGAAAAATTCTGTATTCTATTAATTTATGTCCATTAATTTATATTTCGTTAATGTTTCTCATTTCTTAACAAGGCATATATTTAATTTACATGAAATTCAAATATTTATTTTCAATAAATATTTTAATTTACGGAAATCAATTTATAAATCTATTTATCATTGTTTGAAACTGTGTTTTAGTATTGAAACAGAAACATATCAATAATTCTATTTTATTTCTGTATGATTGAATTTTCACTGATTTCAAATTCGTATTATTAAAATAAGACATTTTAACTGCTTATTTTTAATGTCTATCCAGAGATTATATCTGTCTATAGTTTGTTATACCTAAAGGATAACAAAAGAAAGTAAACTAATTGATCATAGAAATTATGGTTTGCTTAGACAGATTTTAATTAATTAAAGCAAAATATATAAAAAGAATAGTTTCGAAAAATATAAACAATGAAAGTTTAGAATATATATTTTAAAATGAAATTTTATTTTTGGAGTAAAGGTATAAAAATGTTGCAATAAAAATTTTTATGTATATAGTAATCTTCTTATGTTCAAAATAGAAAAATACATTATACAAACTTGCATTAAATTGTACAGTTATCTATCTTCTAATATTAAACTGGTTACACTTTCGAATTTAGACATTTTTTAACATTTTATTTATATTTTTTAATAAATCAAAATATTTTATATAAATTTTCTTTTAAATATTTAAAAAAAAAACAATATTTGAAAAAAGAATTTTGTTGTTGTTATAAAATAGTGAATATTTGGAGATAGTTTTTTTGTGTTTAGGATTGAAATATTTCTATGTTATGAGGTACGTAAATCATTCTATGCTTCTAAGAAAGCTGAAGATGAACACATAAAGAGAATGGAAAGAAATCAAGTTTTGATTGTAATTTTTATCATTTCTAGAAATTTTGATAAAAATATTAATCTGATATGTTATAACTTTGTATTACTTATTGTGATAGGGTTTTTTGTTTCTTTTTGACATATTTTAAGCCTACGAGATCATTTTTATTCTGAGTAGTAATAATTTTTATAAGTAATAATTTTTCCAATCCATTAATTTTGTCCATTATTTCATGTTTTGTTAGCATTTCTCTCTTTTTACAAAAATACCTATCTTTCTTTTACTTGTATGTAAATTATTTTTTGTAATTTATTTATATCATACACGAATACATTTACATTTATTTTAAAATTATTTTAACCTATAATTTTATTGACATTTTTTTTACATACAAATAAATTACTTATTTTCTATAAATAAGGGAGATTGGCTAAATAAATTTATAAGTCATTATTTATTTAAAACAATATTTTATATTGAAGGGTAATTGGATATATAATTCCATTTTCTATGTATTTATCAAAATATTTTCTTTTATATCAATTTTGGATTCCTAAAACAATAGATTGTGATTATGTTACATTATATTGGTTTCCAGTTATAATGTATTATTATTACACCTACTGGATAACATCAGAAAATAAGCCACTGGACCTTAGAAGTTAGATTTGCTTAAACATTTTTTTGATTAATTGAAGCAAAATATTTTAGTTTAACTGTCTTCCAAAATTGTTAAAAAAATCATAGCTGAGAATATTTTAAATTAGAATTTTATTTTCCTATTAAAATAAGTTTATGTATAAAGGTAGTTTTTTTATGTTTAAAATTTAAATAATTCTATGTTATGAGGTATATAAATCATTCTAGATATCAAAGAAAGCTGCAGATGGCAAAACAAAGAGAATGGAAAAAGATCAAGTAAGAAATGAAATTGTTTTTCGTTTTTAGACATATTTTATAAAAAGAAGGAATAACATATTTTATTATTTTGTATTACTTATTCTGATGGGTTTTACGATTAGCATTTTGCAGCATTTTTTGTTTATCAGAAAATTTTTACAGTGTGGAAAATTATATATTGTCGAGTTCACTAATTTAAATTCATTAAGTAACATTTTATTAATATCTCTCATCTTACAAGGCTCACTTTTAATTTTCATACAGTTAAATTATTTTTTTTTCATAAATTTTTAAGTTACACAAATCAATTTATAAATTTTTCTTTACTGTTTAAAATTATATTCTTTATTAAAACATAAGTTTATAGATAATTCTATTTTTATTAGTTATGATAAAGTATTCAATGATATTAAAATTGTATTACTAGAATAAAAGATTTTGATTGTTATTATTTTTATAGTTATCGAAGTTTTGTATCATGTTTATTAAACCTACTGGACCAAAGAAATAATATTTGTTTATAATTATTTTAAAATAAATCAAAGCAAGATATTTGTATTAAATATACTTCCATAAATAAAAACAATGAAAACTTAGAATGTAATAAATCAAAATTTAGTTTTTGAAATAAAATGAAATTATCTATAAAAGTAGTTTTATTATGTTTAAAATTGAAAAAATTCTATTTTCTAAAGGAAGCATTATTTCTAGGTGTCTATGAAAGATAGAAATGAAGAAATGAAGAGAATGGAAATAGATGAAGTAATGAAAAAAATTTTTTATGCATTTAAAATATTTTTTATAAAAATATAAGTCTGATATTTAATAAATTTTTATTGCTTAATCTGATGGTTTTTTTTTGTTTAATTATCATTGTGACACATTTTTAGATTATGAAAAAATAATATTTTTAGGAAAAGTTATATTTTATCTATTCCAGATTAATTTTTGTCAACTAATTTATATTTTCCGAACCTATCTTACCTGATAATATTACTCATTTTTCTTTTACATACAATTAAATCACTTTTTTCGAATAAATATGCGACATACACAAAAAAATTTATAAATTCATTATATATTCCTTATAACTATATTTTTAATTGAAGCATAGTTATATATATAATTTAATTTTCTCTTTTTCTATGTGATAGTATATTCACTCATAAATTTTGCATTACTAAAATAATCCATTTTGATTGTAATAAATTTTATTATTATGCAGATATTTATTTTGTTTGTTACATTTACTAGATATCAATTAGAAAAGTACATACTAAACCACTGAAATCAGAATTGCTAATAAACATATTTTTATTAATTAAAACAAAATACTGGATATAAAAAATCTTCCACATGAAAAAAAAATAAAAAAAAAAAACGAAGCAATGAGAGCTTCGAATATTTAAAATTTTAAGTTTTTGAGCTACATAAATCATTCTGGGCGTCTAAGAAAGATGGAGATGAACAAATAAGGAGCATAGGAAAGGATCAAGTTTTGAATGTAATTTTTATCCCTATTAGTAATATTTTTTTCAAAATATTAAAATTTATTTAATTATTATAATAATTATTGAGAAAATTTGCATTCTAAGAAGAAATCCATTTTCTCTCTGCCACTAATTTCTGTCCATTATTATTTTTTTTATTTTTATTTTTATTAATGTTGCTGATCTTACAACAATTTCATTTTTTTAGTTTATTGTACATTTAATTATTTTGCTTTCAATAAATATTTCAGTTGCATAAATTAAAACATAAATTCATTCTTTAATTTTCAAATCTATATTTTTAATGAAGCATAAATATATATGCAATTCCATTTTCTATTTTTTCCCAGTATTCAATGATATTAAACTTATATTACTAAAATAAAATATTTTATTTGTTATAAATTTTATGGTTATATAAATTTTTATATCTAGCTGGTTACTCCTACTGTGTAATTTATAAAGTAACCTACTGAATCTTAAAATTTAGATTTGTTTAAACATATGTTTTTATTGATTAAAGCAAAATATTTGACTTAATTTGTCATGGAGAAATAAAAATTATTGGTCTTAGAAAATTTTAAATTAGATTTTTTTAATAAAAACAAATATTGTATAAATAATTGTAATTGTTTTATGTTTAAAATTAAAATATTCCTATATTATAAGGGATGCAATTCATTCTAGGTGTCTAAGAAAGCAGGCGATGAACAAATAATTAGAATGGAAAAAGATCAAGTAATAAATGAAGTTTTGTTGCCCACATAATATATTTTAGAAAAAAAGTCAAACAGATATTTTATAATTTTTATTGCTTAATCTAATGTATTTTTTTTATAATTGTGAACTATTTTTTGATTTTGAAAAAAATTTATTTTTTATAATATTACGTACTATCCAAATTATTAATTTACATTTAGTTAGTTATATTTTCAGAACCTCTTTAATCCTTTATTAAAAACTTTTTTTCTTTTGCATACAATTAAATTATTTGCTTTCAATAAATATGAAAATTTAAGTGTAAAGGTAGTTTTTTATTTTTAGAGTTTAAATCATTCTTAATAATGAGATATATAAATCATTCACAATGTTTAAGATCAAATAAGGAGTGAAATATTTTGTAATACTTATTCTGATTATTTTTATGCTAATCATTTTGCCACTTTTTTAGTTCATGAGAAAATTTTTTCTGTGTGGAAAATTATATTTGTCATCTTCACTAATGTTAAGATATTTAGTTCATATTTTTCTAATATGTCTTGTCTTACTAAATCCATTATTTATTTTCATACAGCAAATTATGTTTCTCTATAAATTTTTAAAATCTGCAAGTCAAATTATCAATTCATTCTTTTCTGTTTAAAACTGTATTCTTTATTGAAGCATAATTTGTATATAATTCCATTTTTTTATTATTTTCAATTCTGTATTACATTATATTAATATTGCCTTACTAGAATATAATATTTTGTTTTTTATAAATTTTATGATTTTCCAATTTTTATAACTAGTTTGTTACACATACTGGATAAACATTTGAAAGTAACGTACTGGACATAAGATATAAGATTTGTTTAAATGTCTATTTATATTTATTAATGCAATATATTTGTGTTAAATATTCTTCCAGAAATAAATACAATGAAATCTTATAATATATTAAGTTAAAATTTAGGTTTTGTTGTAAAATAAAATCTATTAAAGTAATTCTATTATATTTAAAATTGAAAAAATTCTATTTTCTAAAGTAGGCATTATTTCCAGGTGTCTAAGAAAGGTGGATATGAAGAAATGAAAAGAATAGAAAAGGATCAAGTAATGAAAATTTTTTTATGCCTTTAATATATTTTATAAAAATATCAATCATAAATCATAAAAATATCAATCATCATAAAAATATCAATCATATTTCATAATTTTATATTGTTTAATCTAATCGGTTTTTTTATTTAATTATCATTATGACAGATTTTTAGATTATAAAAAAATTATATTTTATCTTTTCCATTATTTTTGTTTACTAATATTTATATTTTCTGAACCTCTTTTATTTTAAAACATCACTAAATTTTCTTTTACAAATAATTAAATCACTAGTGACGAATAAATATGTGACATACACAAATTTATAAATTCATTATATATTCTTTAAAACTATATTTTTTAATTGAAGCATAATTATATATATAATTTAATTTTCTCTTAATCTATGATAGTATATTCACTCATAAATTTTGCATTACTAAAATAATCCGTTTTGATTGTAATAAATGGTATTATTATGCAGATATTTATTTGTAGTTAGTTACACATACTAGATTATAATTAGAAAAGTACCTACTGGACTACTGAAATCAGATTTGTATATAAACATAATTTTTATTAATTGAAGCAAATACTAAAGTTAAAAAGTCTTGAAAAAAAAAGAACAATAATTGCTTTGAATATTTAAGTTTAGAATTTTTTTCCAATAAAATAATTGTAATTATAAATGTACTTTTATTATGTAAAAAACTGAAAAAATTTTATATTATTAAAGGTGCATTTCATTCTAGGTGCCTAAAAAATTAGGAGACAAAGCAATACATAAAAAGGAAAAAGATCAAGTAATCACTGTAATCTTCTTCATTGCTTTTTGTTAAAAGATATTGTATAAATAATCTCTTTATTTTTCATAATTTTATATTAATTAATCTGCTGATTAATTTATTTATTTTCTCTTCATTCCGCAGTTTTTGAGAAATTTTTATTTTGAGAAAAATTACATTTCCTTCTTTCCATTAATTTCTCTCCAATAATGTATATTTTTAATGCATCTCATCTTACAATAAGGCATATTTTTACTTAACATACAATAAAATTCTTTATATTCAATAAATATTTGATTAACAAAATTAAAATTTTAAAACCATTCTTCATTGTTTAAAAATTGTATTTTTGTATTGAAACAGAAATGTAGATATAAAACTGTCTTATTTATATATGATATAATTGCCTTTGATGTGAATTTTGCACTGCCAAATTAAGGCATTTTCATTGTTTAAATTGTATGTCAATCCTGATTTTTATATCTAGTTTTTTACAAGTATAAGCTAGCAAAAGAAAGTAAACATACTTATCTAAGAAATTAGTTTTGTTTAAACAAATTTTTTTATTACTTAAAGCAAGGTATTTGAGTTAAATGTAACCCCCCCCCAAAAAAAAAAGAATAGAGAATGAGAATATTTAAATTTAGAATTTTTTGTTATAAAATAAATGTATTTATAAAATTAACTACTTTATTATATATAAAGTATTTAAGTTTTATTAGCCAACCCTTTAATTCTAGCTGTCTAAGAAATCAGGAGATGAAAGAAGAAAGAGAATGGAAAAGCATGAATTAATGACAGATTTATTTTTATTATGCAATTTTTCCCCTAAAAATTATTTTATAACAAAGACATTTTTCCATTTTATAAATTTCTAACTGCTGATTCTTTTACTTATATTTTCTTTATATCTCACTTGTTTGAAAATTTTCATTCTGACAAGAATTGAATTTTCTCTATTTCATTAATTTATGTTATATTGATATTTCCTTTCTGGCAACAAATTCATTATTTTTACATACAATTAAATTCTTTGTTTTTGATAGCTATTTTATTTGTACAATTACATTATAAATTTATTCTTTAATGTTCAAAACTATATTTTTTGAAGCATAATTATATATATTATTCAATTTTTTATTTATTTATGATTCAATTTTAAATGATATGAATATTGGAATACTAAAATAAAATATTTTGTTTATTATAAATTTTATAACTATTGAAGTTTTATATTCAGTTTTTTACACATCCAGTAGGTTACTTTGTAACCTATGGACTTTAGCAAATTGGTTTTTTTTCAAATATAATTTTTATTCAAAAAGAAAAATATTTGAGGTAAATATTCTTCTGGAAATAAAAGTGATGAAGATTTAGAATATTTTAAATTAGAATTTTTCATTTGCAATAAGAAAAAGTGTATTTATAATTTTAATTGTTTATGTTTAAAACTTAAAAATTCTATATTATAAGGGATACAACTCATTCTAGGTGTCTAAGAAAGCTATAGATGAAAAAATAAAGATAATGGAATAATGTCAAATAATGAAGTTTTTCTGTCTCTTTAGATATATTTTATGAAAAAATCTGTCTGATATTTTATATTTTTTTATTGTTTAAATTGATGAGGTTTTTTTTTTTAATTATCATTGTGACACATTTTTATATTATGAAAAAATTTTATAGTTAAAAGAATTGTATTTTATGAAATCCATTAATATATGTCCATTAATGTATATTTTCTGAATCTCTCAATTCTTATAACACCAGTGGTCAAGCTCATTGATAGTCTGAGCAATTTTTGAAAATTTATAATTTTTTGCGAGTTGCAATTAAATATAATTCATATTTAAAAGGTTTTTTAAAACATTAAAGCAAAATTTTACAGATATTATATTTTTTCAAAACATATATAAAAATTCAAAATATGTGTATTGAATTTTAATATTAAAAATTTAGCACATAAATTTTTATTCCCTTAATGATTCTTTAAAACTTGGTGAATAATTGTTGACAGTAATTCTCAATAATTCTTTGAGATGTTATTTAGTTAATATTTATCGGTGAGTGTATTTCAATAAATTTAAAGTGAAATAAAATTATTGACATAATTACTTTTTTCCGAATACTGAAATAATTCGATGAGCTGTCTTTTTTATTCAGGATACTTTGATTTGGGTACAAATTTTCAATATTCAGTTATCAGAGTTGATTTATATTTTAATTTCACAGCTTGATCTTTTTAATCTCTATTAATCCAGTTTTCTAGAAGCATTTGAAACCATAATTATACTGGAAATGTAAAACTTATCTGGAATTATCTGAATTTCAAATCATCATTCATGGCGCACCAGCCCAGGATGGGACAAGGCCTTCTGAACAAGTTTCTTCCAGCCACCTCTACTGGCAGCCAAACTCCTCCAATTTTTTGCTCCAAGGACCCTACAGTCTTCTTCGACTGCATCCACCCATCTCAGCTTTGGTTTTCCTCTTCTTCTTATGCTGATGGGATTCGCAAAAAGAATTCCCATTAGTGTTTTATTTTCCTTCATTCTAATAACATATCCAACCCAATTGAGACGGTTTACTTTAATGGGGTGTACAACGCCTGGCTCCTTGTACATTCTATAGATTTCGGTATTGCATCTTCTGCGCCAGACACTGTTTTCCTTCGTACCTCCATATATATTTCTTAAAATCCTGCGTTTTAAATAGGCCCAACAGCCTCTCCTCTGTTACAGTCGAAGTCCATCTTTCTGAGTTATAAGTCAAAACGGGATGGATATGCGTTCTATAGATCTGTAACTTAGTTTTTCGTGTTAGAAATTTGTTTTCTAATACATGTCTGAGGCCAAAAATGACATTCTTAGCTACAGTTAAACGTCTTATGTTAATTTCAAATAGATACAGAAAGAAAAAAAAATTCATAGACGACTTAAAACATTTCAAGTCTTGAAATCTATTTTGGAATTTCGTCAATATTTGTTCTAACTTTTGGGTATACTCATTGAATTTTTTTGTTTAATTTTTTTAATAATTTTTAAAATAATTTTTTTAGTTAAAAATGACAAAAATATTTGTTTTTCTGGTCCTTTTGAAAAAATTGTAATTTAGTTTCAAAATTGGGTTTACATTGTGAGATCTCACATATTATTATGCTATTTATTATTCCTGCAATTGTAAATTCAGTGCTTGCAAATGCTCCATAACAACAATCTAAATAATTTTTTCTTGTAGCGATCGTCATTGTTTAATTCTGAATAGGTTAATTCTTTTTTTTTAAAAATGCAGTTATCAGATCAAACAAATCTACAAATTGATTTAATACATTATAGCTGGATAACTATAGGATAAATTTTATAGTTACAAAAATTATATTATATGGAATACATTAATGTATGTCCATTAATGTATATTTTCTGAACCTCTCAAATCTTATAACATTAGTGGTCAAGCTCATTGATAGTCTGAGCAATTTTTCAAAATTTATTGCTTGCTGCAATTAAATATAATTCTTATTTAAAAGGTATTTTAAAAAATTAAATTTAAATTTTACAGATATTTTTTCAAAACATATATATAAATTCAAAATATGTGTATTGAATTTAAATATTAAAAATTTAGCACATAAATTTTTATTCTCTTAATGATTCATTAAAATTTGGTGAATAATTGTTGACAGTTTTTCTCAATAATTCTTTGAGATGTTATTTAGTTAATATTAATTGGTTAGTGTATTTCAGTAAATTTAAAGTGGAATAAAATTATCGACATAATTACTTTGTTCCAAATTCTGAAATAATTCGATGAGCTGTCTTTTTTTTATTTTAAATTTTGAACAGCATTTTAAACCATAATTATACTGGAAATGAAAAACTTATCTGGAATTATGTTAATTTCAAATAGATACAGAAAAAAAAAATCCAGAGACAATATAAAATTTTTCAAGTGTTGAAATCTATTTTGGAATTTCTTCAATATTTGTTCTAACTTTTCGGTATACTCATTGAATTTTTTTGCTTAGTTTTTAATAATTTTTAAAATAATTTTTTTAATTAAAAAATGACAAAACTATTTGTTTTTATTGGCCCTTTTGAAAGTTTTGTAATTTAGTTTCAAAATTGGATTTACATTGTGAGATCTCACATATTATTATGCTATTTATTAATCCTGCAATTGTAAATTCAGTGTTTGCAAATGCTCCATAACAACAGTCTAAATAATTATGTCTTGTACCCCTTATCATTGTTTAATTCTGAATAGGTGAATTCTTTTTTTTTAAAAAATGCAGTTATCAGATCAAACAAATCTACAAATTGATTTAATATGTTATAGCTGGATAACTATCTACTAATGTAAGAGAAATTAATATCATTTGGAAGTTCTTCATCTTTTAATTCTTCAAGAAAATTTTTGAATTGTCGACTTTTTGCATTGGTGCGAATATAATTTATAAATGTGTAACACTGCTTACATAACGTCAGGATACTTTAAATATTTTGTTGTGAAATGCTCTCTTTGAATTATGAAATGAATTGAGATAAATTGTGTAATTTGTGAATCACCTCTTATGAGCCTATTGTGAACGATTTTTTTACCCAGGATTGCTGGAAGTCCATCATTTATAATATTGCCTAAGAGACCCATCAGAAGTTTTCATTATGGAATTTAAAGCATTTTTAATATCCACACCTTGCGTCTACATTTAAAGTGCTATTAAATTTAATAATTCTTTTTTAACAACAAAGTCAATTTAAAAATATGTATAAAGACTGATAATTGCGGAATATGTGTGACATCTATTGATTTCTCATGGGCTAAGTCAAATGCAGAACTGTTCTTCAAATCATTTTCTTAAACTGTTTTAGAGAGATGTATTAAATACAGTTATGCGTTGTTTAGTTATATATATGTGTATCAAGATGAAAATTTGCAAAACCATTTTGTGCAGTGCTGCATTATTTGAATATAAAGATTTAAATACAGGCTTCAAGTTCTTTTAATGAAGTCTTCCTCTCCATACGAGGTTTTTGCATGAATATTTTTCCAGGCAATAACAAAACTATCTTCAGTCACATTATTAGCTTGATTGCTAATGGTCATAAAAAGTAACTGTTTTTTATTTAAATTTGATTTTGTAGAAGCAAGTTTATTTGGTGGATACTGATTAGAAAACTGAGGATGATTCATTTCATAATGCTGATGTAAATTGCATTATAATATTTAACTGTTGAATTACTAACAACTCATAATGTTTATGCATTATTGCCATTGAAAAAGAAAATCTCCTAGTTTATACTATTAGTAGGTCCCGGTCTAATAAGCCCTCAGGTGCAGAATATGACCGTTGAGCGACAAACAAATCAAACCAAACCCTGTTACTATCAAAGCTTCTATTGTCTTGCTCGTTTTTCTTTTTTTATTTTCGTTTTCCTTCATTATATTTTGAAAGATATTGGAAAGGAATAACAAAATTTGAAATATAAATTTTTATGTTAATAAAATAACAACACATGTTACACACTTTGGAACTAAATTACTGGTTACCTACCGAAAATTATAGATTACAACTTATGCCCGTAGCAAATGTGATAAAAATTGTTTCTTCTAGAGGACAAAGTCAACTGTCGATTGCAAAGAAAGCTTTGAAATTCAAAATCTGTCTTAATTTGGACGATAATACGCCAGTTTATGTTGCTTCGTGCAGTTTTCCACAAGTCTTATCATTCTTAACTTGAAGGGAAATTTAATTTATTACAGCGTTACACCTAGTGTTTGATATATCAGTTGTCATTAATTTAAAAGACATTTTGAAGCACATACAGAATAATAATAATTTTTAAAAATATAACACAAAAAGGGAAAAAAAGGGAACTCTAGTACATTTATACAAAGTTACGAATAATCATTCAAAGAGCCGCATGTTGGCTATCCCTGCCTAATGACAATAACTATTTTTCTTGTACAAACAATTATATTGTTTTCAAAAAATATGTAAAATACATCAATAAATTTATAAATTCATTATTTATTCTTTAAAATTATATATTTATTGAAGCATAATTGCATATATCATTCAATTTTCTCTTTATTTAAAATGGTATATATATTTTTTGCAATAAAATAAGTGCTTTACAAAAGTAATTGTATTACCTATAAAAATGAGAAAATTCTTTATTTTAAGCGATGCATTTTATTCCAGGTATGTAAGAAATCAGGAGACAAACCAATATATAAAATGGAAAAAGATCAAGTAATCACTGTAATACATTTTTTTAAAAGATATTTATAAATATTCTATATTTTGTGTTTTATTATTTTGTATCGCTTCAGCTGCTGATTATTTTACTTATTTTCTCTTCTTTCTCAATTTATCAGAAAATTTTCATTTAGTGAGAATTACATTTTCTGCCTTGCATTTCTTTCTTTCAACTAATGTATATTTTGTTAAAATATCTGATACCACAATAATAACAGTAACTATTTTTCTATATGCAATTAAACTACTTGCTTTCAATAAATATGGAAGATTCACAAATAAGTTTATAAATTCATTCTTTATTCTTTAAAGTTTCTTTTATATTGAAGGGTAATTGTATACATAATTCCATTTTCTATATATTTACCATAATATTTTTATTCATATCATTTTTGCATGCTAAAATAATTGAGTTTGATTATGTTACATTATATTGGTCCCCAATTACTTGTTGTATTATTACATCTACTTGATAACATCAAAAACTTAGATACTGCACATTGGAAATTATATTTGCTTAAACATGTGTTTGATTAATTGAAGCGAAATATTCAAACTAAATTGTCTTCTAGAAAGTTGAAAAAATTAAAGCTTAGAATATTTTAAATTAGAATTTTATTTTTGTTTTAAAATAAGTTTATGTTTAAAGGTAGTTTTTTATGTTAAAAACTTAAGTAATTCTATATTATGAGGTATATAAATTCTTTTAGATTTCTAAGAAAGCTGTAGATGAAAAAGCAAAGAGAATGGAAAAAGATCAAGTAAGGAATGAAAATTGTTTTTCATTTTTAGATATGTTTTTATAAAATAAAGCAATAAGGTATTTTATTATTTTGTATTACTTATCATTTTGCAACAATTTTAATTTATGAGAAAATTTTTACTGTGTAGAGAAATTATATTCCGTGTGGTTCTCTAATTTAAATTCATTAATTTTTATTTTATTAATATCTCTCATCTTACAAGGCTCATTTTTAATTTTTATAAAGTTAAATTTTTTTCTATAAATTTTTAAGATTTACAAATCAATTTATAAATTCATTCTTTACTGTTTAAAACTATATTTTTTATCAAAGCATAATTTTATATATAATTCTATTTTTATTATTTATGATTCAGTATTGAATGATATTAATATTGCGTTAGTAAAATAAAAGGTTTTGATTGCCATAAATTTTATAGTTATCCAAGTTTTGTATCTAGTTTATTACACCTACTGGATAACCATTAGAAAGTAACGTACTGGACCTAAGATATAAGATTTGTTTAAATGTAATTTTAAATTTATTAAAGCAATATATTTGTGTAAAATAATCTTCCAGAAATAAAAAACAATGAAAGCTTAGAATATATTAAATTAAAATTTAGTTTTTGTTATAAAATATTATCTATTAAAGAAATTTTATTATGTTTAGAATTGAAAAAATTCTATTTTCTAAAGGAGGCATTATTTCCAGGTGTCTAAGAGACATGGAGATGAAGAAATGAAGAGAATGGAAAAGGATCAAGTAATAAAAAATTTTTTTATGCCTTTAAGATATATTTTATAAAAATATCAATCTGATATTTCATATTTTTGTAATGTTTAATCTGATGGGTTTTTTTATTTAATTATCATTGTGACACATTTTTATATTATAAAAATTTTATGTTTTTGGGAAAATTTTATTTTATTTGTTCCACATTAATTTTTGTCCACTAATTTATATTTCCTGAAACTCTCTTATCTTATAAATATCACTAATTTTTCTTTTGCTTACAATTAAATCACTTGTTTTGAATAAATATATGACATACACAAATAAATTTAGAAATTCATTATATATTCTTTAAAACTATATTTTTTAATTAAAGCATTTTTATATATATAATTTAATTTTCTCTTTCTCTATGATAGTATATTCACTTAAATTTTGCATTACTAAAATAATCCATTTTGATTGTAATAAATTATATTATTATGCAGATATTTATTTGTAGTTCATTCTAGGTGCCTCAGAAATTAGGAGAGAAACCAATACATAAAATGGAAAAAGTTCAAGTAATCACTGTAATCTTCTTCATTTTTTTGTTAAAAGATATTGTATAAATAATCTCTTTATTTTTTATAATTTTGTATTATTTAATCTGCTGATTAATTTAGTTATTTTCTCTTCATTCCTCAGTTTTTCAGAAATTTTTATTTTGAGAAAAATTACATTTTCTTCTTTCCATTAATTTCTCTCCAATAATGTATATTTTTTAATGCATCTCATTTCACAATAAGGCATATTTTTACTTAACATACAATAAAATTCTTTATTTTCAATAAATATTTGATTAAGACAATTAAATTTTTTAAACCATTCATCGTTGTTTAAAACTGTATTTTTGTATTGAAACAAAAATGTAGATATAAAACTGTCTTATTTATATATGACTGAATTTTCATCGATATGAAGTTTGCACTGCTAAATTAAGGTATTCTAATTGTTTAAATTGCATGTCTATCCTGATTTTTATATCTAGTTTGTTACAAGTATAAGCTAACAAAAGAAAGTAAAACAACTTGATCTTAGTAATTAGATTTGTTTAAACATATTTTTTTTTTACTTAACGCAAGGTATTTAAGTTAAATATAACCCCAGAAATAAAGAATAGAAAATGAGAATATTTAAATTTAAATTTTTTTAATAAAGTAAATGTATTTATAAATTTAATTACTTTATTATATATAAAGTAGTTTTAGAAGTTTTATTAGCCAACCCTTTAATTCTAACTTACTAAGAAATCAGGAGATGAACGAATAAAGAGAATAGAAAAGCAAAAATTAATATCAGATATTAATTTTATTATGTAATTTTTCCCCAAAAAATTATTTTATAACGAAAATATTCTTTCATTTTATAAATTACTAACTGTTGATTCTTTTACTTATTTTTCTTTATATCTCACTTGTTGGAAAATTTTCATTCTGAGTAGAATTGCATTTTCTCTATTTCATTAATTTATGTTACTTTAATATTTCCTTTCTGACAATAAAGTCATTTTTTTCATACAATAAATTGTTTGTTTTTATAACTATTTAATTTGTACAATTACATTAAAAATTTTTTCTTTAATGTTCAATAGAAAAATATTTTCGAAGCATAATTAAATATATAATTAGAATTTTTATTTATTTACGATTCAGTTTTCATTGATATGAAGATTGGAATACTTAAATAAAATATTTTGTTTATTATAAATTTTATTACTGAGGTTTTATAATCAGTTTCTTACACAACCAGTTGGTTACTTTGTAACCAATTATATATTAATTTTACAGCTTAATTTTTTTAAATTTCTATTAAACCAATTTTCCAGAAGCATTTTAAACCATAATTATACTAGAAATGAATAACTTATCTGGAATAATGTTAATTTCAAGTGGATTCAGAAAAAAAAATCCATAGACGATTTAAAACATTTCAAGTCTTGAAATTTATTTTGGAATTTCGTCAATATTTATGCTAACTTTTGGGTATACTCATTGAGTTTTTTTTGTTAAGTTTTTTAATAATTTTTAAAATAATTTTTTTAATTTAAAAAATGACAAAATTTTTTGTTTTTATTCTCCTTTTGAAGAAATTGTAATTTAGTTTTAAAATTGGATTTACATTGTGAGATCTCACATATTATTATGCTATTTATTTATCCTGCAATTGTAATTTCAGTGTTTGCAAATGCTCCATAACAACAGTCGAAATAATTATGTCTTGTACTCCTCGTCATTGTTTGATTCTGAATTGGTTAATTCTTTTTTTAAAAAATGTAGTTATCAGATCAAACAAATCTACAAATCGATTTAATATGTTATAGCTATAGATAGCGATCTATTAATATAAAAGAAATTTGTATCATTTGGAAGTTCTTCGTCCTTTAATTCTTCAAGAAAGTTTTTGAACTATCGATTTTTTTTATTGGTGCGAATATAATTTAAAATGTGTAACACTGTTTAAATAATGTCTGGATTCTTTAAATATTTTGTTGTGAAATGCTCTCGGTGAATTGTGTAATGAATTGGTATAAATTGTGGAATTTGTGAATCTTCTCTTATGAGCGTACAATGAACGATTTTTTTACACAGAATTGCAGGATGTCCATATTTTATAATCTTGCCTAAGAGACCCATCAGATGTTTTCATTATGGAATCTAAAGCATTTTTATGTATTAAATACCGTGAGTTATTCGGATGAGTTATTCGGTTGTGTGTATCAAGATGAAAATTTGCAAAATCATTTGGTGCAGTACTGCTTTATTTGGATATAAAATTTTATATACATGTTGCAAGTTCTTTTAATAAGCTCTCCCTCTCCATAAGAGCATTTTCCATGAATAACATTGCAGGCTATAAAAAAACTGGCTTCAGTCAAATTATTAGCTTGATTGGTAAGGGTCTTACAAAGTAACTGTTTTTTATTTAAATTGGATTTTGAAGAAGCAAGTTTATTTGCTGTTAATTTGGAATTTGGTGGATAAAGATTAGAAAACCAAGTATGATTGTTTTCATAATGTTGATGTTAATTGCTAGCTTTTTAATATTTAACGGTAGAATTACAAACAACTCATAAAGCTCTTCCATTATTGGCAATAAAAAAGAAGTTCTGCTCCCACTCACTATTAAAGCCTGTAGTTTCTTCTTTTATTTTCCTTTTCTGCCGTAATATTTTCAAGTAAATTGGAAAGGAATAATGAAATTTAAAAAATACATTTTTCGTGTTATTAAAGCAATCACAACTCATGTTACATACAACTGAACAAATTATATTAAACTTACAGAAAATCATAGATTACAAATTATACCCATAGCAAGAGTAATTAGAATTGTTTCTTCTAGAGTACAATGTCAACTGTTCATTGGTATGAAAGATTAGAAATTAGATTCTGTCTGATGTTAGACAGTAATATCTCTATGTTTATGTTTGTTTGCCCAGTTTTCGATGATTCTAATCATTCTTAACTTGGAAGGAAATAAAATTTTTTCTATGTTACATTTAGCCCTTATTATTTGCTGTCAGTAATTTAAAAGGCATTTTGAAACAAATACAGAATATTAACAATTTTCTAAAATATAACACAAAAAGGGAACTCTGGTACATTTATCCAAAGCCACAAATAATCCTTCAAAGAGCTGCTTGTGACTCGTAAGCCGCATCTTGGGCATCCCTGTGTTATTACAATACCTACTTTCTTACCTACAACTATATTACTTGTTTTCGATAAATATGTAAGATACACAAATATATTTTTATACTCATTATTTATTCTTTCAAATAATATTTTTTATTGAAGCAAAATTGCATACATAATTCGATTATCTACTTATTTCTGATACTATATTTGTTGCTATAAATTTTGCATTACTAAAAAATAATAGGTTTTTAATATATTTAATTTGATTATGTATATCCAGATATTTACTTGCTTCTAGTTTTAACAACTGGATAACAGTTAGAAGGGTTCTTATTGGACCACTGAAATCAGATTTGTATAAACATTTTTTTATTAGTTAAAGGAAAATTTTTGAGTTAAATAGTGTTCTAGAAAAAATAAACGAAACAATGAGAGCTTGGAATTTGTAAATTTAGAATTCTTTTTGCAATAAAATAAGTGATCTAAAAAAGGTAATTTTACTATGTATAAAACTAAAAATTCTTTATTATAAGCGATGCATTTCATTGTAAGTGTGTAAGAAATCAGGATATGAAGGAATAAATAGGATAGAAAAAGTTTGAGTAATGGCTGCAATTTTGTTTGTTTTTTCTTAAAAGATATTTTATAAATTAATAAATCTTGTATTTTATAATTTTGTATTGCTTAAAATTCTGATTCTTTTACTTACTTTTCTTCATATTTCATTTTATTAGAAAATTTTTTATTTCAGAAAAATTACTTCTTCTCCATTCCATTAATTAATATTTTTTTCATATTTCTCATCTTACAACAAGTCCTATTTTTAGATTACATACAATTAAATTTTTTGTTTACAATGAATATTTTAAAACAAATTAATTTTTAAATCCATTCTTTGTTTAAAACTATTTTTTTATCGAAGAAGAAATATATGTATATATAATTCTATGTTTACTTATTTATGATTCAATATTCACTGATGTAAATTTTGCATTACTAAATTAATTTATTCTGATTGTCCTAAATTTTATGTTTATCCAGATTTTAGTATTTAGTTTGTTACACCTGTGATTAAAAGTAACCTACTTGACTTTAGAAACTAGATTTTCTTAAATATATTCTTAATGAAAAGAAGCAAAACATTCCAAATAAATAGATTTCCAGAATATGAGAACAATGAATGTTT
Source organism: Latrodectus hesperus (assembly GCA_037975125.1). Lineage (NCBI taxonomy): Eukaryota > Metazoa > Arthropoda > Arachnida > Araneae > Theridiidae > Latrodectus > Latrodectus hesperus. The sequence continues at coordinate 90,234,887 of CM075859.1, read as the reverse complement.
AGAATATTTTGATTTTGGATTTTATTTTTGCTATATAATAAATGCATGTTTAAAGGTAATTTGTTATGTTTAATATTGATTTAATTCTATAATATAAGGTATCATTCTAGGTTTCTAAGAAAGCAAGATATGATCATATGAAGGGAATGGAAAGAGATCAAGTATTGAATGTAATTTTTATCCTTTTTAAGAAATTTTTTTCAAATACTAATCAGACATATTATAATCACATAATCATGTAATTAATGACGTATTAATGTGATGCATTGCTGTGATGTGTTGGTGATGGTTTCTTTGCATGTCATTTTGTCATTTTTTTTAGGTTGTGAGATAATTTTTATTCTGAATAATATAATATTTTTGCCAATCCATTAAGCTTGTCCATTATTTCAAATTTTGTTAACATTTTTTTCTTTTGACAACAATGCTTATTTTTCTTTTATATATTATTCAATTATTAGTTTTTAATATAATTATAAGGTATACGAATAAATTTATACATTCTTTCTTATTTCTTTTAAAATATATTTTTTTACTGAAGCATGACTATATATAATTTCATTTTTTATTTCTTCAACATTCACTAATAGTAATTTTTCATCACTTAAAATACCAGATTTTCACTGTGTTTAGTATTATGACTATTCACGTTTTTATTAGTTAGCTATATATATACTCTTTGACCCTTAGAAAATAACCTATTGGTCTTTAAAAATTAGACTTGTTTACACAAATATTTATTAATTATAGCAAAATATTTGAGACAAATTCTCTTTCGAAAAGTTAAATTATAAATGAGCTAATATGTAAAATAAGACCATCAAAGCTTAGAATATTTTATATTATATTTTTTATGAAGTATGTGTAGTTATAGAGGCATTATTTTATGTTTGAAACTGAAAGAATTCGTTATTAGAAACTATGCATTTCATTTTAAAGCAGGAGATAAAGGAATAAAGAGAATGAAAAAAGATCTTGTAAGACATAATGTTTTTTTGTTTTTTCCCCCTTTAAAAACATATTTTATCAAAAATTAGTCTTGTATTTTTTAATTTTGTATTGATTATTTTATTGGGTCTCTTACTAGTCTTCACTTTAAATAAGTGTTAAGGGATAATTGTGGATATAGTTCCATCTTTCATTTAATTCTGATTCAGTATTCACTGTTATTAAAATACTTGATATTATACGATAAAATGTGACTAATAATACATTTTACACTGTAATTAACATAATTTATTTTGTCTATATTAAACTTTATGGCTATCATTTATTTGTAATGAAATAAGTGTATTCATAAACTTATTTATTATATGTGAAATTGAAAAATTTCTATTTTTAAAAAAAAACATTTACTTTTAGGTGTCTAAAAAATCAAGAGAGGAACGAGTAAAGGGATCGGAAAAAGATGAAGTAATTTTCTTTTTTTCCTTTAAAAGATATTTTATAGAAAATCAATCTTGTATTTTATAATTTTGTATTACTTTATCTAATGATTTTTTTACTTACTTTCTCCTTACATCTCACTGTATGAGAAAATATTCATTCTGAGAAGAATTCCATTTTCTCTATCCATTAATTTCTGTCCAATAATTTATGTTTTGTTAACATTTCTCATCTAACAACAAAGCAGTTTTCTTAGTTTACATACACTTGAAATGTTTCTCTTCAATAAATATATTTGTTGCAAAAATCAAATTATAAATCTATTCTTTACTGTTCAAATCTATATTTTTATTGAAACTTAAATAAAGATAAAAATGGAATTATATATATAATTATGATTCAGTGTTTAATGATATGAATATTTCATTACTAAAATGAAAGATTTTGTTTGTCATAATTTTATAAATATGCAAATTTTTATATATAGTTTTTTACACCTACTGGAAAACATTAGAAAGAAAATTTCTTAATTTTTGAATTTTGATTTGTTTAAACATATTTTTTCATTAGTAAATAAAGGAAAATATTTTAGTTAAATATTCTTCTAGAAATAAAAATGATGAAAGCTCAGAATATTTTAAATTAGAATGTTGCTTTTGTAATATAAAAAAGTGTATATTTAAAATTGAAAAAATACTATATTTAAGGGATGCAATGCAGGCATTCTCTAGGTGTCTAAGAAAGCAGTAGACGAACAAATGAAGAGATTGTAAAGAAATCTAGTTATGAACGAAATTTTAATGCTTAAAATATATTTTGTAAAAAAAATCAATCTGAATTTTTTATATTGCTTATTCTGGTGTTTTTTTAACTTCCATTTTGTTACATTTTTAGATTGTGAAAAAATAATTATTCATAGTAAAATTATATTTTCCCTATTCCAGTCATTAATGTATTCCACAATTTATATTTTACTAACCTTTCTGATATAATAAAAATTCAAATTTTTCTTTTACATAAAATTCAATTACTTATTTTCAATAAAAATGGGAGATTTGCAAAATAAATTTATAAATTCATTCTTTATTCTTTAAAACTGTATTTTATATTGAAGGGTAATTGCATATATAATTCTATTTTCTATATATTTATCATAATATTTTCATTTATATCAATTTTGCATTTCTAAAATAATAGTTTTTGAATATGTTTTATTATATTGGTTTCTAGTTATTTTTAGTTTAAATAAACCTACTGGATAACATCAGAAATGAAACTACTGGACGTTGGAAATTTTATTTGCTTATACATGATTTTGATTAATGGAAGCAAAATATTGGAAATTAATTATCTTCCAGAAAGTTAAAAAAATCATAGCTTAGAATATTTTAAATTAGAATTTTATTTTCCTCATAAAATAAGTTTATTTATAAAGGAAGTATTTTATGTTTAAAATTTAAATAATTCTATATAATGAGGTATATTAATCATTCTAGATGTCAAACAAAGCTGTAGATGGCAAAACAAACAGAATGGAAAAAGATCAAGTAAGGAATGAAATTTTTTTCGTTTTTAGACACATTTTATAAAAAAAGCAATAACATATTTTACTATTTTGTTTTACTTATTCTGATGGCTTTTATGATTAGCATTTTGCAGCATTTTTTATTTATGAGAAAATATTTACTCTGGAAAATTATATTATGTTGAGTTCACTAATTTAAATACATTAAGTAATATTTTGTTAACAACCCTCACCTTACAAGGCTCACTTTTAATTTTCATACAGTTAAATTTTTTTTTATATAAATTTTTAAGCTACAGAAAACAATTGATAAATTTATTCTTTACTGTTTAAAACTATATTCTTTATTAAAACAAAATTTTATATGTTATTTTATTTTTACTACTTATGATAGAGTATTCAATGATATTATAATTGTATTACTAAATTAAAAGATGTTGATTGTTATAAATTTTATAGTTATCCAAGTTTTGTATCTTGTTTATTAAACATATTGGATAACCGTTAGAAATTAACCTGCTTAACCTAAGAAATAATACTTGTTTAAAAGTATTTTTAAGTTAATTAAAGCAATATATTTGTGTTAAATATTCTTCCAGCAATAAATGCAATGAAAGTTTAGAAAATATAAAATAAAAATTTAGTTTTTGTTATAAAAGGAAATTATCTATAAAAGTAATTTTATTATGTTTAAAATTGAAAAAATTCTATTATCTAATTAAAGCATTATTTTTAGGTTTCTAAGAAAGATGGAAATGAAGAAATGAAGAGAATGGAAAATGATCAAGTAATGAAAAAAATATTTATGTCTTTAAGATATATTTTATAAAAAATTTTCTGATATTTCATCAATCTTATATTTCTGAATTTTTATTGCTTAATCTAATGGGTTTTTTTTGTTTTATTATCATTTTGACAGCTTTTAAGATTATGAAAAAATGATATTTTTTGCAAAATTATATTTTAGCTATTCCATTAATTTTTGTTCATTAATTTATATTTTCCGAACCTCTTTTATCTTATAACATTACTCATTTTTCTCTTACATACAATTAAATGAATTGTTTCGAATAAATAAGTGACATACACAAATAAATTTATAAATTCATTATATATTCTTTGAAACTAAGTTTTTTATTGAAGCATAATTATACATATAATTTAATTTTTTCTTTTTTTTTTTTGATAATATTTCACAGATATAAATTTTGCATTACTAAAATAATCCTTTTTGATTGTAATAAATTTTATTATTATGCAGATATTTATTTGTAGTTTGTTACACTTACTATATAATAATTAGAAAAGTACCTACTGGACTACTGAAATCAGATTTGTATATAAACACATTTTTTATTAACTGAAACAAATACTTAAGTTAAGAAGTCTACCAAGAAAAAAAAAAGAACAATGAGTGTTTTGAATATTTAAATTTTGAATTTTTTCTTCTAATGAAATTATTGTATTTATCAGGGTACTTTTATTATGTATAAAATTGAAAAAATTATGTATTATAAAATGTACATTTCATTCTAGGTGCCTAAGAAATTACATGACAAACCAATACATAGAATGGAAAAAGATCAAGTTATCACTGTAATCTTCTTGTTTGTGTTTTCTTTAAAGACATTTTATAAACTATCTTGTGTCTAAATAATTTGGTATCGCTTTATCTGTTGATTATTTTATTTATTTTGTATTCACTTTTTTATTTTAGCAGAAAATTTTCATTTTTAGAAAAATTACATTTTCTTTTTTCCATTAATTTATGTCCATTAATTTATATTTCGTTAATGTTTCTCATTTCTAAACAAGGCATATTTTTTAATTTACAAACAATTCAATAATTTATTTTCAATAATATTTTGATTTACAGAAATCAATTTATAAATCTATTCTTCATTGTTTGAAACTGTATTTTAGTATTGAAACAGAAACGTATCTATAATTCTATATGATTAAATTTTCATTGATTTTAATTTCATATTACTAAAATAAGACATTTTAACTGTTTATATTTTATGTCTGTCCAGATATTATATCTGGCCATAGTTTGTTACACCTAATGGATAATATCAGAAACTAAGCCACTGGACCTTAGAAGTTAGATTTGCGTAAACATGTTTTTGATTAACTGAAGCAAAATATATTAGTCAAATTGTCTTCCAAAAAAGTTAAAAAAATCATTGCTGAGAATATTTTAAATTAGAATTTTATTTTCCTATTAAAATAAGTTTTTGTATAAAGGTAGTTTTTTATGTTTAAAATTTAAATAATTAAATATTATATGAGGTACATAAATCATTTTAGGTGTCAAAGAAAGCTGTAGATGAAAAAACAAAGAGAAGGGAAAAGGATCAAGTAAGGAATGAAATTTTTGTTCGTTTTAGACATATTTTATAAAAAGAAGTAATAACATACATTATTATTTTGTATTACTTATTCTGAAGGGTTTTATGATTAGCATTTTGCAGCATTTTTTATTAAAGTTTTTACTGTGTAGAAAATTATATTTTGTCGAGTTCACCAATTTAAATTCATTAAGTAATATTTTATTAACATCTCTCATCTTACATGGCTCACTTTTAATTTTCACACAGTTAAATTATTTTTTTTATATAAATTTTTAAGGTACACAAAGTAATTGATAAATTTATTGTTTACTGTTTAAAACTATATTTTTTATTAAAACAAAATTTCATGTATTATTCGATTCTTACTACTTACGATAGAGTATTCAATGATATTAAAATCGTTTTACTAAACAGAAAAATTTTGATTGTTATAAATTTTATAGTTAACCAAGTTTTGTATCTAGCTTATTAAATATTTTGGATAACTGTTAGAAATTAACCTGCTTAACCTAAGAAATAATATTTGTTTAAAAGTATTTTTAAAATAATTTAAGCAATAAATTCATGTTAAATATTCTTCCAGCAATGAAAGTTTAGAATATATAAATTAAAAATTTATTTTATGTTTTAAAATGAAATTATCTATAAAAGTGATTTTATTATGTTTAAAATTGAAAGAATTCTATTGAGGCATCATTTCTAGGTGTCTAAGAAAGATGGAGACAAAGAAATGAAGAGAATGGAAAAGGATCAAGTAATGAAAAAATATTTATGCCTATAAGATATATTTTATAAAAAATTTTCTGATATCATTAATCTTATGTTTCATAATTTCTTATTGCTTAATCTGATGGGTTTTTTTTTATTTTTGTTTAACTATCATTGTGAAATCTTTTTAGATTATGAAAAAATAATATTTTTAGCAAAATTATATTTTGGCTATTCCATTAATTTTTGTTCACTTATTTATATTTTCTGAACCCCTCTTATCTTATAACATTACTCATTTTTCTTTTATATACAATTAAATTACTTGTTTCGAATAAATAAGTGACATATGCAAATAAATTTATAAATTCATTATATATTCTTTAAAACTGCATTTTTATTGAAGCATAGTTATGTATATAATTTAATTTTCTCTTTTTTAATCATAGTATATTTTATATAAATTTTGCATTACTAAAATAATGCATTTCGATTGTAAGAAATTTTATTATTATGCAGATAATTATTTGTAGTTTGTTACACTTACTAGATAATAATTAGAAAATTACCTACTTGACTACTAAAATCAGATTTGTATATAAACACATTTTTTATTAACTGAAACAAATACTTAAGTTAAAAAGTCTACAAAAAAATAATGAGTGCTCTGATTATTTAAATTTAGAATTTTTTCTTCTAATAAAATTATTGTATTTATAAGGGTACTTTTATTATGTATAAAACTGAAACAATTATGTATTATAAAAGGTGCATTTCATTCTAGGTGCCTAAGAAATTAGGTGACAAACCAATGCATAGAATGGAAAAAGATCAAGTTATCACTGTAATCTTCTTGTTTATGTTTTATTTAAAGATATTTTCTAAACTATATTGTGTCTTAATAATTTGGTATTGCTTTATCTGCTGAGTATTTTATTTATTTTATCTTCACTTTTTTATTTTAGCAGAAAGTTTTCAATTTTAGAAATATTACATTTTCTGTTTTCCATTAATTTATGTCCATTAATTTATATTTCGTTAATGTTTCTCATTTCTAAACAAGGCTTATTTTTTAACTTACTTACAATTCAATATTTTATTTTCAGTAAATATTTTGATTTACAGAAATCAATTTATAAATCTATTCTTCATTGTTTGAAACTGTATTTTAGTATTGAAACAGAAACATATCTATAATTCTATTTTATTTCTATATGATTGAATTTTCACTGAGTTTAATTTGTATTACTAAAAGAAGACATTTTAACTTTTTATATTTCATGTCTATCCAGAGATTATATCTGTCTATAGTTTGTTATACCTAAAGGATAACAAAAGAAAGTAAACTAATTGATCATAGAAATTATGGTTTGCTTAGACAGATTTTAATTAATTAAAGCAAAATATATAAAAAGAATAGTTTCGAAAAATATAAACAATGAAAGTTTAGAATATATATTTTAAAATGAAATTTTATTTTTGGAGTAAAGGTATAAAAATGTTGCAATAAAAATTTTTATGTATATAGTAATCTTCTTATGTTCAAAATAGAAAAATACATTATACAAACTTGCATTAAATTGTACAGTTATCTATCTTCTAATATTAAACTGGTTACACTTTCGAATTTAGACATTTTTTAACATTTTATTTATATTTTTTAATAAATCAAAATATTTTATATAAATTTTCTTTTAAATATTTAAAAAAAAAAACAATATTTGAAAAAAGAATTTTGTTGTTGTTATAAAATACTGAAGATTTGGAGATGGGTTTTTTGTGTTTAGGATTGAAATATATCTATGTTATGAAGTATGTAAATCATTCTAGGCGTCTAAGAAAGTTGAAGATGAACACATGAAGAGAATAAAAAAACTTCAAGTTTTGATTGTAATTGTTATCATTTTAAGAAATATTGATAAAAAGTATTAATCTGATGTGTTATATGTTTGTATTACTTTTGTTATAGGTTTTTTGTGTTTCTTTTTGACGAATTTTAAGCCTACGATATAATTTTTATTCTGAGGAAAGTATTAATTTTTCCTAACCATTAATTTTGTCGATTATTTCATATTTTGTTATCATTTTCTCTCTCTCTTTTTCAAAAATACCTAATTTACTTTTTCATGTAAGTAAATTATTTTTTTTATTTAATTTATAACATACATAATTTAACAACATGTAATTTATATCATACATATGAATAAATTAACATATTTTTAAAAATTCTCTTAACTTATAATTTTATTGACATTTCTTTTACATACAAATAAATTACTTATTTTCTATAAATATGATATATTCGCAAAATAAATTTCTAATTTTTCTTTATTTGAAACTATATTTTATATTGAAGGGTAATTGGATAAATTATTCCATTTTCTATGTATTTATCATAATTTTTTCATTTATATCAATTTTGGATTGTTAAAATAATAGATATATATTATGTTACATTATATTGGTTTCCAGTTATTTGTAGTTTTATTACACCTATTTGATAATATCAGAAACTAAGCCACTGGACCTTAAAAGTTAGATTTGCTTAAACATGTTTTTGATTAATTGAAGCAAAATATTTTAGTTAAATTGTCTTTCAAAGAGTAAAAAAAATCATAGCTGAGAATATTTTAAATTAGAATTTTATTTTCCTATTAAAATAAGTTTACGTATAAAGGTAGTTTTTTATGTTTAAAATTTAAATAATTATATATTATATGAGGTACATAAATCATTTTAGGTGTCAAAGAAAGCTGTAGATGAAAAAACAAAGAGAAGGGAAAAGGATCAAGTAAGGAATGAAATTTTTGTTCGTTTTAGACATATTTTATAAAAAGAAGTAATAACATACATTATTATTTTGTATTACTTATTCTGAAGGGTTTTATGATTAGCATTTTGCAGCATTTTTTATTAAAGTTTTTACTGTGTAGAAAATTATATTTTGTCAAGTTCATCAATTTAAATTCATTAAGTAATATTTTATTAACATCTCTCATCTTACATGGCTCACTTTTAATTTTCACACAGTTAAATTATTTTTTTTATATAAATTTTTAAGGTACACAAAGTAATTGATAAATTTATTGTTTACTGTTTAAAACTATATTTTTTATTTAAACAAAATTTCATGTATTATTCGATTCTTACTACTTATGATAGAGTATTCAATGATATTAAAATCGTATTACTAAATAGAAAAATTTTGATTGTTATAAATTTTATAGTTAACCAAGTTTTGTATCTAGCTTATTAAATAATTTGGATAACTGTTAGAAATTAACCTGCTTAACCTAAGAAATTATATTTGTTTAAAAGTATTTTTAAAATAATTTAAGCAATAAATTCGTGTTAAATATTCTTCCAGCAATGAAAGTTTAGAATATATAAATTAAAAATTTATTTTATGTTTTAAAATGAAATTATCTATAAAAGTGATTTTATTATGTTTAAAATTGAAAGAATTCTATTGAGGTATCATTTCTAGGTGTCTAAGAAAGATGGAGACAAAGAAATGAAGAGAATGGAAAAGGATCAAGTAATGAAAAAATATTTATGCCTATAAGATATATTTTATAAAAAATTTTCTGATATCATTAATCTTATGTTTCATAATTTCTTATTGCTTAATCTGATGGGTTTTTTTTATTTTTGTTTAACTATCATTGTGAAAGCTTTTTAGATTATGAAAAAATAATATTTTTAGCAAAATTATATTTTGGCTATTCCATTAATTTTTGTTCACTTATTTATATTTTCTGAACCCCTCTTATCTTATAACATTACTCATTTTTCTTTTATATACAATTAAATTACTTGTTTCGAATAAATAAGTGACATATGCAAATAAATTTATAAATTCATTATATATTCTTTAAAACTGCATTTTTTATTGAAGCATAGTTATGTATATAATTTAATTTTCTCTTTTTTAATCATAGTATATTTTATATAAATTTTGCATTACTAAAATAATGCATTTCGATTGTAAGAAATTTTATTATTATGCAGATAATTATTTGTAGTTTGTTACACTTACTAGATAATAATTAGAAAATTACCTACTTGACTACTAAAATCAGATTTGTATATAAACACATTTTTTATTAACTGAAACAAATACTTAAGTTAAAAAGTCTACAAAAAAATAATGAGTGCTCTGATTATTTAAATTTAGAATTTTTTCTTCTAATAAAATTATTGTATTTATAAGGGTACTTTTATTATGTATAAAACTGAAAAAATTATGTATTATAAAAGGTGCATTTCATTCTAGGTGCCTAAGAAATTAGGTGACAAACCAAAGCATAGAATGGAAAAAGATCAAGTTATCACTGTAATCTTCTTGTTTATCTTTTATTTAAAGATATTTTCTAAACTATATTGTGTCTTAATAATTTGGTATTGCTTTATCTGCTGAGTATTTTATTTATTTTATCTTCACTTTTTTATTTTAGCAAAAAGTTTTCAATTTTAGAAATATTACATTTTCTGTTTTCCATTAATTTATGTCCATTAATTTATATTTCGTTAATGTTTCTCATTTCTAAACAAGGCATATTTTTTAACTTACTTACAATTCAATATTTTATTTTCAGTAAATATTTTGATTTACAGAAATCAATTTATAAATCTATTCTTCATTGTTTGAAACTGTATTTTAGTATTGAAACAGAAACATATCTATAATTCTATTTTATTTCTATATGATTGAATTTTCACTGATTTTAATTTGTATTACTAAAAGAAGACATTTTAACTTTTTATATTTCATGTCTATCCAGAGATTATATCTGTCTATAGTTTGTTATACCTAAAGGATAACAAAAGAAAGTAAACTATTTGATCGTAGAAATTATGGTTTGCTTAGACAGATTTTAATTAATTAAAGCAAAATATATAAAAAGAATAGTTTCGAAAAATATAAACAATGAAAGTTTAGAATATATATTTTAAAATGAAATTTTATTTTTGGAGTAAAGGTATAAAAATGTTGCAATAAAAATTTTTATGTATATAGTAATCTTCTTATGTTCAATATAGAAAAATACATTATACAAACTTGCATTAAATTGTACAGTTATCTATCTTCTAATATTAAACTGGTTACACTTTCGAATTTAGACATTTTTTAACATTTTATTTATATTTTTTAATAAATCAAAATATTTTATATAAATTTTCTTTTAAATATTTAAAAAAAAAAACAATATTTGAAAAAAGAATTTTGTTGTTGTTATAAAATACTGAAGATTTGGAGATGGGTTTTTTGTTTTTAGGATTGAAATATATCTATGTTATGAAGTATGTAAATCATTCTAGGCGTCTAAGAAAGTTGAAGATGAACACATGAAGGGAATAAAAAAACTTCAAGTTTTGATTGTAATTGTTATCATTTTAAGAAATATTGATAAAAAGTATTAATCTGATGTGTTATATGTTTGTATTACTTTTGTTATAGGTTTTTTGTGTTTCTTTTTGACGAATTTTAAGCCTACGATATAATTTTTATTCTGAGGAAAGTAATAATTTTTCCTAACCATTAATTTTGTCGATTATTTCATATTTTGTTATCATTTTCTCTCTCTCTTTTTCAAAAATACCTAATTTACTTTTTCATGTAAGTAAATTATTTTTTTTATTTAATTTATAACATACATAATTTAACAACATGTAATTTATATCATACATACGAATAAATTAACATATTTTTAAAAATTCTCTTAACTTATAATTTTATTGACATTTCTTTTACATACAAATAAATTACTTATTTTCTATAAATATGATATATTCGTAAAATAAATTTCTAATTTTTCTTTATTTGAAACTATATTTTATATTGAAGGGTAATTGGATAAATTATTCCACTTTCTATGTATTTATCATAATTTTTTCATTTATATCAATTTTGGATTGTTAAAATAATAGATATATATTATGTTACATTATATTGGTTTCCAGTTATTTGTAGTTTTATTACACCTATTTGATAATATCAGAAACTAAGCCACTGGACCTTAAAAGTTAGATTTGCTTAAACATGTTTTTGATTAATTGAAGCAAAATATTTTAGTTAAATTGTCTTTCAAAGAGTAAAAAAAATCATAGCTGAGAATATTTTAAATTAGAATTTTATTTTCCTATTAAAATAAGTTTACGTATAAAGGTAGTTTTTTATGTTTAAAATTTAAATAATTATATATTATATGAGGTACATAAATCATTTTAGGTGTCAAAGAAAGCTGTAGATGAAAAAACAAAGAGAAGGGAAAAGGATCAAGTAAGGAATGAAATTTTTGTTCGTTTTAGACATATTTTATAAAAAGAAGCAATAACATGTATTATTATTTTGTATTACTTATTCTGATGGGTTTTATGATTAGCACTTTGCAGCATTTTTTATTTATGAGAAAATTTTTACTGTTAGGAAAATTATATTTTGTTGAGTTCACCCATTTAAATTCATTAAGTAATATTTTATTAACATCCCTCACCTTACAAGGCTCACTTTTAATTTTCACACAGTTAAATTATTTTTTTATATAAATTTTTAAGGTACACAAAACAATTGATGAATTTATTTTTTACTGTTTAAAACTATATTTTTTATTAAAACAAAATTTTATGTATAATTCGATTCTTACTACTTATGATAGAGTATTCAATGATATTAAAATCGTATTACTAAAATAAAAGATTTTGATTGTTATAAATTTTATAGTTAACCAAGTTTTGTATCTAGTTTATTAAATATTTTGGATAACTGTTAGAAATTAACCTGCTTAACCTAAGAAATAATATTTGTTTAAAAGTATTTTTAAATTAATTAAAGCAATAAATTTGTGTTAAATATTCTTCCAGCAATGAAAGTTTAGAATATATAAATTAAAAATTTATTTTATGTTTTAAAATGAAATTATCTATAAAAGTGATTTTATTATGTTTAAAATTGAAAAAATTCTATTGAGGCATCATTTCTAGGTGTCTAAGAAAGATGGAGACAAAGAAATGAAGATAATGGAAAAGGATCAAGTAATGAAAAAAATATTTATGCCTATAAGATATATTTTATAAAAAATTTTCTGATATCATTAATCTTATGTTTCATAATTTCTTATTGCTTAATCTGATGGGTTTTTTTTATTTTTGTTTAACTATCATTGTGAAAGCTTTTTAGATTATGAAAAAATAATATTTTTAGCAAAATTATATTTTGGCTATTCCATTAATTTTTGTTCACTTATTTATATTTTCTGAACCCCTCTTATCTTATAACATTACTCATTTTTCTTTTATATACAATTAAATTACTTGTTTCGAATAAATAAGTGACATATGCAAATAAATTTATAAATTTCATTATATATTCTTTAAAACTGCATTTTTTATTGAAGCATAATTATGTATATAATTTAATTTTCTCTTTTTAATCATAGTATATTTTATATAAATTTTGCATTTCTAAAATAATCCATTTTGACTGTAAGAAATTTTATTATTATGCAGATAATTATTTGTAGTTTGTTACACTTACTAGATAATAATTAGAAAATTACCTACTGGACTACTAAAATCAGATTTGTATATAAACACATTTTTTATTAACTGAAACAAATACTTATGTTAAAAAGTCCACCAAAAAAAAAAGAAGAACAATATGTGCTTTAAATAATTAAATTTAGAATTTTTTCTTCTAATAAAATTATTGTATTAATAAGGGTACTTTTATTATGTATAAAACTGAAAAAATTATGTATTATAAAAAGTGCATTTCATTCTAGGTGCCTAAGAAATTAGGTGACACACCAATACATAGAATGGAAAAAGATCAAGTTATCTCTGTAAACTTCTTGTTTGTGTTATCTTTAAAGATATTTTATAAACTTTCTTGTGTTTTAATAATTTGATATCGCTTATTCTGCTGATTATTTTATTTATTTTTCTTCACTTTTTCATTTTAGCAGAAAATTTTCATTTCAAGAAAAATTACATTTTCTGTATTCCATTAATTCATGTTCATTAATTTATATTTCGTTAATGTTTCTCATTTCTAAATAAGGCATATATTTAATTTACATACAATTCAATTATTTATTTTCAATAAATATTTTAATTTACAGAAATCAATTTATGAATCTATTCTTCATTGTTTGAAACTGTATTTTAGTATTGAAACAGAAACATATCAATAATTCTATTTTATTCCTATGTGATTGAATTTTCACTGATTTTAATTTCGTATAACTAAAATAAATCATTTTAACTGTTTATATTTTATGTCTATACAGAGATTATATCTCTGTATAGTTTGTTACACCTTAAGGATAACAAAAGAAAGTAAACTACTATATCGTAGAAATAAATGGATTTGATTAAACAGATTTTAATTAATTAAAGCGAAATATTTGAATTAAATAGCTTCGGGAAAATAAGAACAATGAAACTTTAGAATATATTTTTTAAATTTTAATTTCTTTTTTGGAGTAAATGTATAAACATTTTGCAATAAAAATTTTTATGTATAAGGTAATCTTATTAGGTTCAAAATAGTAAAAATTCAATATTATAAAATTGTATTAAATTGTATAGTTATCTAGTTTCTAATATTTAAATGTTTGTGGTTATACTTTAGAATTTAGACATTTTTTAACATTTTATTTTCATTTATTTAATAAATAAAAATATTTTTTATAAATTTTCTTTCAAAGATTTAAAAAAAAATTACAATATTTTAAAAAAGAATTAAGTTGTTATAAAATAGTCAAGATTTGGAGATAGTTTTTTTGTGTTTAGGATTGAAAAATATCTATGTTATGAGATACGTAAATTATTCTAGGCGTCTAAGAAAGCTGAAGATGAATACATAAAGAGAATGGAAAGAAATCAAGTTTTGATTGTAATAGTTATCATTTTAAGAAATATTGATAAAAAATATTAATCTGATGTGTTATAACTTTCTATTACTTATTGTGATAGGTTTTTTTGTTTCTTTTTGACATATTTTAAGCCCACAAGAAAATTTTTATTCTGATAAAGTAATAATTTTTCCAATCCATTAATTTTGTCCATTATTTCATATTTTGTTATCATTTCTCTCTCTTTTTACAAAAGTACCTCTCATTCTTTTACGTGTATGTAAACTATTTTTTCTTATTTATTTTTATCATACACGAATACATTTACATATTTTTTTAAATTATTTTGACCTATAATTTTATTGACATTTTTTTTACATACAAATAAATTACTTATTTTCTATAAATAAGGGAGATTGGCTAAATAAATTTATAAGTCATTCTTTATTTAAAACTATATTTTATATTGAAGGGTAATTGGATATATAATTCCATTTTCTATGTATTTATCAAAATATTTTCTTTTATATCAATTTTGGATTCCTAAAACAATAGATTGTGATTATGTTACATTATATTGGTTTCCAGTTATAATGTATTATTATTACACCTACTGGATAACATCAGAAAATAAGCCACTGGACCTTAGAAGTTAGATTTGCTTAAACATTTTTTTGATTAATTGAAGCAAAATATTTTAGTTAAACTGTCTTCCAAAAATGTTAAAAAAATCATAGCTGAGAATATTTTAAATTAGAATTTTATTTTCCTATTAAAATAATTTTATGTATAAAGGTAGTTTTTTTATGTTTAAAATTTAAATAATTCTATGTTATGAGGTATATAAATCATTCTAGATATCAAAGAAAGCTGCAGATGGCAAAACAAAGAGAATGGAAAAAGATCAAGTAAGAAATGAAATTGTTTTTCGTTTTTAGACATATTTTATAAAAAGAAGGAATAACATATTTTATTATTTTGTATTACTTATTCTGATGGGTTTTACGATTAGCATTTTGCAGCATTTTTTGTTTATCAGAAAATTTTTACAGTGTGGAAAATTATATATTGTCGAGTTCACTAATTTAAATTCATTAAGTAACATTTTATTAATATCTCTCATCTTACAACGCTCAGTTTTAATTTTCATACAGTTAAATTATTTTTTTTTTCATAAATTTTTAAGTTACACAAATCAATTTATAAATGTTTCTTTACTGTTTAAAATTATATTCTTTATTAAAACATAAGTTTATAGATAATTCTATTTTTATTAGTTATGATAAAGTATTCAATGATATTAAAATTGTATTACTAGAATAAAAGATTTTGATTGTTATTATTTTTATAGTTATCGAAGTTTTGTATCATGTTTATTAAACCTACTGGACCAAAGAAATAATATTTGTTTATAATTATTTTAAAATAAATCAAAGCAAGATATTTGTATTAAATATACTTCCATAAATAAAAACAATGAAAACTTAGAATGTAATAAATCAAAATTTAGTTTTTGAAATAAAATGAAATTATCTATAAAAGTAGTTTTATTATGTTTAAAATTGAAAAAATTCTATTTTCTAAAGGAAGCATTATTTCTAGGTGTCTATGAAAGATAGAAATGAAGAAATGAAGAGAATGGAAATATATGAAGTAATGAAAAAAATTTTTTATGCATATAAAATGTTTTTTATAAAAATATAAGTCTGATATTTAATAAATTTTTATTGCTTAATCTGATGGTTTTTTTGTTTAATTATCATTGTGACACATTTTTAGATTATGAAAAAATAATATTTTTAGGAAAAGTTATATTTTATCTATTCCAGATTAATTTTTGTCAACTAATTTATATTTTCCGAACCTATCTTACCTGATAATATTACTCATTTTTCTTTTACATACAATTAAATCACTTTTTTCGAATAAATATGCGACATACACAAAAAAATTTATAAATTCATTATATATTCCTTATAACTATATTTTTAATTGAAGCATAGTTATATATATAATTTAATTTTCTCTTTTTCTATGTGATAGTATATTCACTCATAAATTTTGCATTACTAAAATAATCCATTTTGATTGTAATAAATTTTATTATTATGTAGATATTTATTTTGTTTGTTACATTTACTAGATATCAATTAGAAAAGTACATACTAAACCACTGAAATCAGAATTGCTAATAAACATATTTTTATTAATTAAAACAAAATACTGGATATAAAAAGTCTTCCACATGAAAAAAAAATAAAAATAAAAAAAACGAAGCAATGAGAGCTTCGAATATTTAAAATTTTAAGTTTTTGAGCTACATAAATCATTCTGGGCGTCTAAGAAAGCTGAAGATGAACACATAAAGAGAATGGAAAGAAATCAAGTTTTGATTGTAATTTTTATCATTTCTAGAAATTTTGATAAAAATATTAATCTGATGTGTTATAACTTTGTATTACTTATTGTGATAGGGTTTTTTTGTTTCTTTTTGACATATTTTAAGCCTATGAGATAATTTTTATTCTGAGGAAAGTTAGTACTTTTTCCAATCCATTAATTTTGTCCATTATTTCATATTTTGTTAGCATTTCTCTCTTTTTACAAAAATACCTATCTTTCTTTTACTTGTATGTAAATTATTTTTTGTAATTTATTTATATCATACACAAATACATTTACATATTTTTTTAAATTATTTTGACCTATAATTTTATTGACATTTTTTTTACATACAAATAAATTACTTATTTTCTATAAATAAGGGAGATTGGCTAAATAAATTTATAAGTCATTCTTTATTTAAAACTATATTTTATATTGAAGGGTAATTGGATATATAATTCCATTTTCTATGTATTTATCAAAATATTTTCTTTTATATCAATTTTGGATTCCTAAAACAATAGATTGTGATTATGTTACATTATATTGGTTTCCAGTTATAATGTATTATTATTACACCTACTGGATAACATCAGAAAATAAGCAACTAGACCTTAGAAGTTAGATTTGCTTAAACATTTTTTTGATTAATTGAAGCAAAATGTTTTAGTTAAACTGTCTTCCAAAAAAGTTAAAAAAATCATAGCTGAGAATATTTTAAATTAGAATTTTATTTTACTATTAAAATAAGTTTATGTATAAAGGTAGTTTTTTATGTTTAAAATTTAAGTAATTCTATGTTATGAGGTATATAAATTATTCTAGATATCAAAGAAAGCTGCAGATGGCAAAACAAAGAGAATGGAAAAAGATCAAGTAAGGAATGAAATTTTTTTCGTTTTTTGAACATATTTTATAAAAAGAAGCAAAAACATGTTTTATTATTTTGTGATACTTATTCTGATGGTTTTTATGATTAGCATTTTGCTGCATTTTTTATTTATGAGAAAATTTTTACTGTGTGGAAATTTATATTTTGTCGAGTTCACTAATATAAATTCATTAAGTAATATTTTATTAATATCTCTCATCTTACAAGGCTCACTTTTAATTTTCATATAGTTAAATTATTTTTTTTATAAATATTTAAGTTACACAAAACAATTGATAAATTTATTGTTTACTGTTTAAAACTTTATTTTTTATTAAAACAAAATTTTATATTTAATTCTATTTTTACTACTTATGATAAAGTATTCAATGATATTAAAATCGTATTACTAAAATAAAAGATTTTGATTGTTATAAATTTTATAGTTATCCAAGTTTTGTATCTAGTTTATTAAACCTACTGGATAACCGATAGAAATTAACCTACTGGACCTAAGAAATAAGATTTGTTTAAAAGTATTTTTAAATTAATTAAAACAATATATTCGTTTTAAATATTCTTCCCGCAATAAATGCAATGAAAGTTTATAATATATAAAATAAAAATTTAGTTTTTGTTATAAAATGAAATTATCTATAAAAATATCATTATGTTTAAAATTAAAAAAATTATTTTATCTAAATGAGGCATTATTTCTAGGTGTCTAAGAAAGATGGAAATGAAGAAATGAAGATAATTGAAAATGATCAAGTAAGGAAAAAATATTTATGCCTTTAAGATATATTTTATAAAAAATTTTCTGATATTTCATCAATCTTATATTTCATAATTTTTTAGTTTTAATCTGATGGGTTATTTTTTGTTCAATTATAATTGTGACAGCTTTTTAGATTATGAAAAAATTATATTTTTAGCAAAATTATATTTTAGCTATTCCATTAATTTTTGTTCACTAATTTATATTTTCTGAACCTCATTTGTCTTATAACATTACTCATTTTTCTTATACATAAAACTAAATGACTTGTTTCGAATAAAAATAAGTGACGTAAACAAATAAATTTATAAATTCATTTTATATTCTTTAAAACTACATTTTTTATTGAAGCATAATTATATTTATAATTTAATTTTCATTTTTTTATGATAGTTTATTTTATATAAATTTTGCATTACTAAAATAATCCATATTGATTGTAAGAAATTTTATTATTATGCAGATATTTATTTGTAGTTTGTTACACTTACTAGATAATAATTAGAAAAGTACTGGACTACTAAAATCAGAATTGTATATAAACACATTTTTTATTAACTAAAACAAATACTTAAGTTAAAAAGTCTACAAAAAAATAATGCGTGCTCTGATTATTTAAATTTAGAATTTTTTCTTCTAATAAAATTATTGTATTTATGAGGGTACTTTTATTATGTATAAAACTGAAAAAATTATGTATTATAAAAGGTTCATTTCATTTTAGGTGCCTAAGAAATTAGGTGACAAACCAATGCATAGAATGGAAAAAGATCAAGTTGTCACTGTAAACTTCTTGTTTGGGTTTTATTTAAAGATATTTTCTAAACTATCTTCTGTCTTAATAATTTTGTATCGCTTTATCTGCTGATTATTGTATTTATTTTGAGTTCACTTTTTCATTTTAACAGAAAATTTTCATTTTGAGAAAAATTACAATATTACATTGAGAAAAATTTCTGTATTCTATTAATTTATGTCCATTAATTTATATTTCGTTAATGTTTCTCATTTCTTAACAAGGCATATATTTAATTTACATAAAATTCAAATATTTATTTTCAATAAATATTTTAATTTACGGAAATCAATTTATAAATCTATTTATCATTGTTTGAAACTGTGTTTTAGTATTGAAACAGAAACATATCAATAATTCTATTTTATTTCTGTATGATTGAATTTTCACTGATTTCAAATTCGTATTATTAAAATAAGACATTTTAACTGTTTATTTTTAATGTCTATCCAGAGATTATATCTGTCTATAGTTTGTTATACCTAAAGGATAACAAAAGAAAGTAAACTAATTGATCATAGAAATTATGGTTTGCTTAGACAGATTTTAATTAATTAAAGCAAAATATATAAAAAGAATAGTTTCGAAAAATATAAACAATGAAAGTTTAGAATATATATTTTAAAATGAAATTTTATTTTTGGAGTAAAGGTATAAAAATGTTGCAATAAAATTTTTTATGTATATAGTAATCTTCTTATGTTCAAAATAGAAAAATACATTATACAAACTTGCATTAAATTGTACAGTTATCTATCTTCTAATATTAAACTGGTTACACTTTCGAATTTAGACATTTTTTAACATTTTATTTATATTTTTTAATAAATCAAAATATTTTATATAAATTTTCTTTTAAATATTTAAAAAAAAAACAATATTTGAAAAAAGAATTTTGTTGTTGTTATAAAATAGTGAATATTTGGAGATAGTTTTTTTGTGTTTAGGATTGAAATATTTCTATGTTATGAGGTACGTAAATCATTCTATGCTTCTAAGAAAGCTGAAGATGAACACATAAAGAGAATGGAAAGAAATCAAGTTTTGATTGTAATTTTTATCATTTCTAGAAATTTTGATAAAAATATTAATCTGATATGTTATAACTTTGTATTACTTATTGTGATAGGGTTTTTTGTTTCTTTTTGACATATTTTAAGCCTACGAGATCATTTTTATTCTGAGTAGTAATAATTTTTATAAGTAATAATTTTTCCAATCCATTAATTTTGTCCATTATTTCATGTTTTGTTAGCATTTCTCTCTTTTTACAAAAATACCTATCTTTCTTTTACTTGTATGTAAATTATTTTTTGTAATTTATTTATATCATACACGAATACATTTACATATTTTTTTTAATTTCTTTTAACCTATAATTTCAATGACATTTCTTTTACATACATATAAGTTACTTATTTTCTATAAATATGGGAGACTCACAAATTAAATTTATAATTTCAGTCTTTATTTAAAACTATATTTTATATTGAAGGGTAATTGGATATATAATTTCATTTTCTATGTATTTATCAAAATATTTTCTTTTATATCAATTTTTGATTGCTAAAATAATAGATTGTGATTATGTTACATTACATTGGTTTCCAGTCATTTGTAGTATTATTACACTTACTGGATAATATCAGAAACTAAGCCACTGGACCTTAGATTTTAGATTTGCTTAAACATGTTTTTGATTAATTGAAGCAAAATATTTTAGTTTAACTGTCTTCCAAAAATGTTAAAAAAATCATAGCTGAGAATATTTTAAATTAGAATTTTATTTTCCTATTAAAATAAGTTTATGTATAAAGGTAGTTTTTTTATGTTTAAAATTTAAATAATTCTATATTATGAGGTATATAAATCATTCTAGATGTCAAAGAAAGCTGTAGATGGCAACACAAAGAGAATGGAAAAAGATCATGTAAGGAATGAAATTTTTTTTACGTTTTTGGACATATTTTATAAAAAAGAAACAATAACATATATTATTATTTTGTATTAATTATTCTGAAGGGTTTTATGATTAGCATTTTGCAGCATTTTTTATTTATGAGAAAATTTTTACTGTGTGGAAAATTATATTTTGTCTAGTTAACTAATTTAAATTCATTAAGTAATATTTTATTAATATCTCTCATCTTACAAGCCTCACTTTTAATTTTCATACAGTTAAATTGTTTTATTTTCTATAAATTTTTAAGATACGCAAATCAATTGATAAATTTATTCTTTACTGTTTAAAATTATATTCTGTATTAAAACATAAGTTTATAGATAATTCTATTTTTATTACTTATGATAAAGTATTCAATGATATTAATATTGCATTACTAAAATAAATGGTTTTGATTGTTATAAATTTTATAGTTATCCAAATTTTGTATCTCGTTTATTACACCTACTTAATAACCATTAGAAAGTAACCTACTGGACCAAAGATATAATATTTGTTTAAAAGTATTTTTAAATAAATTGAAGCAAGATATTTGTATTAAATATTCTTCCATAAATAAAAACAATGAAAGCTTAGAATGTATTAAATTAAAATAGAGTTTTTGATATAAAATAAAATTATCTATAAAAGTAGTTTTATTATGTTTTAAATTTAAAAAATTCTATTTTCTAAAGGAGGCATTATTTCTAGGTTTATAAGAAAGATGGAAATGAAGAAATGAAGAGAATGGAAAATGATCAAGTAATGAAAAAAAAAAAAAAACTTTATGCATTTAAAATATAGTTTATAAAAACATCAGTCTGATATTTCATAATTTTTTATCGCTTAATCTAATGGTTTTTTTTGTTTAATTATTATTGTGACACATTTTTTGATTATAAAAAATAATAATTTTAGGAAAAATTATATTTTATCTATTCCACATTAATTTTTTCCACTAATTTATATTTTCTGAACCTCTCTTATCTGATAGCATTATTCATTTTTCTTTTACATACAATTAAATCACTTTTTTCGAATAAATAAGTGACATACACAAAAAAATTTATAAATTTATTATATATTCTTTAAAACTATATTTTTTAATTGAAGCATAATTATATATATAATTTAATTTTCTCTTTTTCTATGATAGTATATTCACTCATAAATTTTGTATTACTATTTTGTATAACTAAAATAATCCATTTTGATTGTAATAAATTTTATTATTGTGCAGATATTTATTTGTAGTTTGTTACACTTACTAGATAACAATTAGAAAAGTACCTACTAAACCACTGAAATCAGAATTGTTTATAAACATATTTTTATTAAATAAAGCAAAATACTCAATATAAATATACTTCCACATAAACAAAACAAAACAATGAGAGCTTCGAATATTTAAATTTTGAGTTTTTTGAGCTTTGTAAATCATTCTGGGCGTCTAAGAAAGATGGTGATGAACAAATGAAAAGTATAGGAAAGGATCAAGTTTTGAATATAATTTTTATCCTTATAAGTAGTATTTTTTTCAAAATATTAAAATTTATTTTTATAACTTTGTATTGCTTTTTCTGATCGTTTTTTGCATAACATTTTGTCATATTTTTAGTTTAAAAAAATGATTTTGATAAATATTTATTCTTCTGGTTTTTTATCTATCTACTTTGGTGTACCTATTTTATAACATTTAGAAAGTAACATACAAGGCTGTAAAAATTTTACATTTTAAGCAGTTTTTTTTTATTAATTATAGCATTATATTTAAGATAATTTCTCTTTCAAAAAAAACAAAAAAAAAAATTATAATTTGAAAAAGGAGGTAACTATATCTTAGAATGTTTTAAGTTGAAATATATGTTATCAAATATGTATATTTATAGACAGGTAAATTTATGTTTGAAAGTGAAAAAATTCTGTATTAGAAGTGATGCATTGTGCTTAGGTGTCTAAGAAAGCAGAACACGAGCAAAAAAAAGAATGGAAAAATATCAATTACCCATAAATGTTTTTGTATTTATTCCTCAAAGGACAGTTTATGAAAAATCAATTTTGCATTTATA
Source organism: Latrodectus hesperus (assembly GCA_037975125.1). Lineage (NCBI taxonomy): Eukaryota > Metazoa > Arthropoda > Arachnida > Araneae > Theridiidae > Latrodectus > Latrodectus hesperus. The sequence continues at coordinate 90,211,215 of CM075859.1, read as the reverse complement.
TTTTGTTATTGTTTATTCTGCTGAATCTTTAACTTGTCTTTACTTTTTCACTTTATGAGAAAAGTTACATTTTGAGATAAATTTTCTTTTCTTTTTTGCATTAACTGATGTCCATAAATTTATATCTTGTAACTATTTCTCTGCTTACAACAGGTCTAATTTTATATTACATGAAATTAAATTATTTGGTTTGAATACATTTTTAAGATACGAAATCTTTTTAAAAATTCTGTATTGTTTTCCACTTTATTTTCTAATGAAGCATATTTGTGTATATAATTCCATTTTTTATTTTTTTATTATCAGTACTCTCTAATAGGAATTATGCATTATTAAAATATAAGATATTCTTTTGTGATAAATTTTATGGTTATCCTATTTTTAAGATTCATTTGGTTATAAATTAGAAGGGACACTTATTCAAAAAATATTTTCTGTTAGTATTTATGTATTAAATCAAAATATTTGAAATAAATTTTCTTCCCAAGAATAAAAATAATTGAGAATATATAAAACAAGAATTCTTTGGTATAAAATAAATTCATTTATATGGTTCATATGGCCGGCTTTATATGGTTAGGAACATTTAAAATAAAACAAATGCCTTATTATAACAGACATAAATCATTCTAGGTATCTAAGAAACCAAGAGATGAACAAATATAGGGAATGGAAAAAGATAAAGTAATAGAGGAAATTTTTTCATTTAAATATTTCTGTAAAAAAGAAAAATCTGATTTTTTACAATTTTGATTTTCTTTTAATGATGACTTTTTTGACCTATCAATGTGTCAAATTTTTAGTTTAAATTCTAATTTTCAATCTGAGAGTTAAGTTATATTTTCTCCAATCTATTAATTTTTGTTCTTTAAGTGATATTTTTAACAGTTCTCATCTGACAACAGTATCTATTGATCGTATAGATACTATAAAACTTTTTTTTTTATATTAATTTATAAGATTCTCCCAAGTAAATTTATTCTTTAATAATATGTTTTTTTTAATGATATCTATATGTTTAATTCCATATTTCATTTCTTTTTGACTCAGTATTCACTAATATGAATTTTGCATTATTAAAATTAATTATTTTGATTATGTTAAACTTTATGGTTATTTAGGTTTTTATATCTAGTTTATTGCACCTAGTCTTTAGAAAGTATCCTGCTTGAAATTAGAAATTGAATATATTTATTAAATAAAGCCACATATTTGAGTTGTTTAATTTCACAGACAAGGGAAAAAAAAAAAACAGAAGCTGAGAATATTTAAATTTAGAATTTTTTTAAGATGAAGTAAATGTATTTATATAATATTAATTTTATTATATATAAAATTTAAAATATTCTATTTTATAAGCGAAGCATTTAATTTTAGGTGTTTAAGAAATCAAGAGATGAAAATGTTAAGCGAATAGATGAAGATGAAGTAATGACTGACATTTGTTTTTCTTAAAAGATGTTTTATAAATAATCAATCTTGTAATTTATAAATTTCTACTGCTTTATCAGCTGATTCTTTTACTTATTTTGTCTTGACATTACACAATCTCAGAATATTTTGATTCTAAAAAGAATTGAATTTTCTCGATAGTATTAATTTCGGTCAATCTAGGGGTCAATTCTAGGGGTCAAAGTAACAATTAAATTATATTTCTTTTATTTTTCTCATCTTATAACAAATTCTCTTTTTTAGGTTACATACAATTAAATTTTTGCTTCAATAAATAATTAGTTGCTGATATCAATTAAAAATTCATTCTTTACATTTCAAATCTATATATTATATTGAAGCATAATTATATATGTATTTCTATTTTTTATATATGATTCAATAATCACTAATATTAATTTTGCATTATTAATAAAATTAATTTTCAGTATTTTAGTGTTTATGGTTATCTATATGTTTATAAATAGTTAGTTACTCCTTCTGGATAAATATTATAAAGTAATCTCTGTGATGTAACAAATTAGATTTGTTAAGCATATATTTTTTTAATTAAAGTAATGTATTTGATTTAAGTTTTCGTCCCAAAAAAATGAATTAATATTAAATTTACAAATTTTCATAGTAAAATAAATGTTTTTATAAAATTAGTTATTTTATTTATAAAATTGAAAGTAATGTAATTAATGCATTCACTTCTAGATGTTTAAAAAATCATGAGATGAACAAATAAATAGAATGGAAAATAATGAAGTATTGGCAGAAATTTCTTTTTTCTTAAAAGATAAAATCGATCTTGTATTTTTTAATATTTTATTGCTTTATCTGATTACCTCTCACTTATTTTTTCTGGACAATTCACTTATCATAAAATTTGCATTGTAAGAAGAATTCCCTTTTCTCTCTGTCATTAATATCTGTCCATTAATTTTTTTTTGTTAATGTTGCTCATCCTACAACAAGTTCGTTTTTTCAGTTTATTGTACATTTAATTATTATGCTTTCAATAAATATTTCAGTTGCATAAATTAAATTGTAAATTCATTCTCTACTGTTCAAAACTGTATTTTTAATGAAGCATAAATATCTATACAATTCCATTTTTTATTTGTTTCCCCAGTATTCAATGAAAGGAAACTTATATTACTAAATTAAATATTTTGTTTGTTATAAATTTTATGGTTTTATAAATTTTTATATCTAGGTGGTTACACCTACTTTGTAATTTATAAAGTAACCTACTGAATCTTAAAATTCAGATTTGTTTAAACATATTTTTTTATTTATTAAAGCAAAATATTTGAGTTAATTTGTCATGGAGAAATAAAAATTATTGAATCTTAGAATATTTTAAATTAGATTTTTTAAATAAAAACAAATATTGTATAAATAATTGTAATTGTTTTATGTTTAAAATTAAAATATTCCTGTATTATAAGGGATGCAATTCATTCTAGGTGTCTAAGAAAGCAGGCGATGAACAAATAATTAGAATGGAAAAAGATCAAGTAATAAATGAAGTTTTGTTGCCCACATAAGATATATTTTAGAAAAAACTGATATTTTATAATTTTTATTGCTTAATCGAATGTAATTTTTTTTTATCATTGTGACCTATTTTTTGATTTTGAAAAAAATTACATATTATATTATTCAATCTAATATTTTACATTTAGTCAATTATATTTTCAGAACACCTCTTTAATCCTTTATTACTAACTATTATTCTTTTGCATACAATTAAATTATTTGCTTTCATTAAACATGAGATTTTAAGTATAAAAGAAGTTTTTTATGTTTAAAATTTAAATAATTCTTTAAAATGAGGTATATAAATCATTCATAATGTCTAAGAATGCCGTAGATGAACAAGTAAAGAGAATAAAAAACGATCAAATAAGGAATTGAAATATTTTTATATTTAAAATTTTTTATAGAAATAAAGCAATCTAATATTTTACTATTTTGTAATACTTATTCTGATTGTTTTTATGCTAATCATTTTGCCACTTTTTAAATTCATGAAAAAATGTTTACTATGCGGAAAATTATATTTGTCATCTTCACTAATGTTAAGATCTTTAGTTCATATTTTTCTAATATGTCTTGTCTCACTCGATCCATTATTTATTTTCATACAGCAAATTATGTTTTTCTATAAATTTTTTAGTTACACAAGTCAAATTATCAATTCATTCTTTTCTGTTTAAAACTGTATTCTTTATTGAAGCATAATTTGTATATAATTCCATTTTTTATTATTTTCAATTATGTATTCAATGATATTAATATTGCCTTACTAAAATATAAGATTTTGGTTTTTTATAAATTTTATGATTTTAAAATTTTTTATATCTAGTTTGTCATACTGGATAATCATTAGAAAGTAACGTACTGGGCATAAGATATAAGATTTGTTTAAATGTCTATTTATATTTATTAATGCAATATATTTGTGTTAAATATTCTTCCAGAAATAAATACAATGAAATCTTATAATATATTAAGTTAAAATTTAGGTTTTGTTGTAAAATATAATCTATTAAAGTAAATCTATTATATTTAAAATTGAAAAAATTCTATTTTCTAAAGTAGGCATTATTTCCAGGTGTCTAAGAAAGGTGGATATGAAGAAATGAAAAGAATAGAAAAGGATCAAGTAATGAAAATTTTTTTTATGCCTTTAATATATTTTATAAAAATATCAATCTGATATTTCATAATTTTATATTGTTTAATCTAATCGGTTTTTTTATTTAATTATCATTATGACACATTTTTAGATTATAAAAAAATTATATTTTATCTTTTCCTTTATTTTTGTTTACTAATATTTATATTTTCTGAACTTCTTTTATCTTAAAACATCACTAAATTTTCTTTTACAAATAATTAAATAACTAGTGATGAATAAATATGTGACATACACAAATTTATAAATTCATTATATATTCTTTAAACTATATTTTTTAATTGAAGCATAATTATATATATAATTTAATTTTCTCTTAATCTATGATAGTATATTCACTCATAAATTTTGCATTAGTAAAATAATCCGTTTTGATTGTAATAAATGGTATTATTATGCAGATATTTATTTGTAGTTAGTTACACATACTAGATTATAATTAGAAAAGTACCTACTGGACTACTGAAATCAGATTTGTATATAAACATAATTTTTATTAATTGAAGCAAATACTAAAGTTAAAAAGTCTTGAAAAAAAGAACAATAATTGCTTTGAATATTTAAGTTTAGAATTTTTTTCCAATAAAATAATTGTATTTATAAATGTACTTTTATTATGTAAAAAACTGAAAAATTTTTATATTATTAAAGGTGCATTTCATTCTAGGTGCTTAAAAAATTAGGAGACAAAGCAATACATAAAAAGGAAAAAGATCAAGTAATCACTGTAATCTTCTTCATTGCTTTTTGTTAAAAGATATTGTATAAATAATCTCTTTATTTTTCATAATTTTATATTAATTAATCTGCTGATTAATTTATTTATTTTCTCTTCATTCCTCAGTTTTTGAGAAATTTTTAATTTGAGAAAAATTACATTTTCTCCTTTCCATTAATTTCTCTCCACTAATGTATATTTTTTAATGCATCTCATCTCACCATAAGACATATTTTTACTTTACATACAATTAAATTCTTTATTTTCAATAAATATTTAACTAACACAATTAAATTTTTAAAACCATTCTTCATTGTTTAAAACTGTATTTTTGTATCGAAACATAAATGTAGATATAAAACTGTATTATTTATATATGATTGAATTTTCTTTGATGTGAATTTTGCACTGCTAAATTAACAAGTTACACAAGTCAAATTATCAATTCATTGTTTTCTGTTTAAAACTGTATTCTTTATTGAAGCATAATTTGTATATAATTCAATTTTTTTATTATTTTCAATTCTGTATTCAATGATATTAATATTGCCTTACTAAAATGTAAGGTTTTGTTTTTTATAAATTTTTTGATTTTCCAATGTTTTATATCTAGTTTGTTACACATATTGGATAACCATTAGAAAGTAACGTACTGGACATAAGAAATAAGATTTGTTTAAATGTTTATTTAAATTTATTAATGCAATATATTTGCGTTAAATATTTTTCCATAAATAAAAACAATGAAAGTTTAGAATGTATTAAATTAAAATTTAGTTTTTGTTATAAATTATTATCTATTAAAGTAATTTTATTATATTTAAAATTGAAAAAATTCTATTTTCTAAAGAAGGTGTTATTTTCAGGTGTCTAAGAAAGATGGAGATGAAGAAATGAAGAGAATAGAAGAGGATCAAGTAAAGAAAAATTTTTATTCCTTTAAGATATGTTTTATAAAAATATTAATCTGATATTTCATAATTTTGTATTGTTTAATCTGATGGGATGTTTTTTTTGTTTAACTATCATTGTGAAAGCTTTTTAGATTATGAAAAAATTATATTTTTTGCAAAATTATATTTTGGCTATTCCGTTAATTTTTGTTCAATTATTTATATTTTCTGAACCTCTTTTATCTTATAACATCACTAATTTTTCTTTTACATACATTTAAATCACTTATGTTAAATAAATATGTGACATACACAAATAAATTTATAAATTTATAATATATTCTTTAAAACTATATTTTCTAATTGAAGCATAATTATATATATATAATTTTATTTACTCTTTTTCTGTGATAGTATATTCACTCATAAATTTTGCATTACAAAAATAATACGTTTTGATTGTAATAAATTGTATTATTATGCAGATATTTATTTGTAGTTATTTACACTTATTAGATAACAATTAGAAATGTACCTACTGGACTACCAAAATCAGATTTCTATATAAACATAGTTTTTATTAATTGAAGCAAAAACTAAAGTTAAGAATTCTTGAAAAAAAAAAAAAGAATAATAATTGCTTTGAATATTTAAGTTTAGAATTGTTTTCCTATAAAATAATTGTATTTATAAGGGTACTTTTATTGTGTATAAAACTGAAAAAATTTTATATTATAAAAGGTGCATTTCATTCTAGGTGCCTCAGAAATTAGGAGAGAAACCAATACATAAAATAGAAAAAGATCAAGTAATGACTGTAATCTTCTTCACTGTTTTTTGTTAAAAGATATTGTATAAATAATCTCTTTATTTTTCAAAATTTTATATTACTTAATCTGCTGATTAATTTACTTGATTTCTCTTCATACCTCAGTTTTTGAGAAATTTTTATTTTGAGAAAAATTACATTTTCTCCTTTCCATTAATTTCTCCCCAATAATGTATATTTTTTAATGCATCTCATCTCACAATAAGGCATATTTTTACTTAACATATTATAAAATTCTTTATTTTCAATAAATATTTGATTAGCACAATTAAATTCTTAAAACCATTCTTCATTGTTTAAAACTGTATTTTTGTATTCAAACAAAAATGTAAATATAAAACTGTCTTATTTATATATGATTGAATTTTCATTGATGTAAATTTTGCACTGCTATATTAAGGCATTTTCATTGTTTAAATTGTATGTCTATCCTGATTTTTATATCTAGTTTTTTACAAGTATAAGCTAGCAAAAGAAAGTAAACAACTAGATCTTAGAAATTAGATTTGTGTAAGCGTATTCTTTTATTACTTAAAGTAAGGTTTTGAGTTAAATATAACCCCAGAAAAAAAAGAGAATAGAAAATGAGAATATTTAAATTTAGAATTTTTTGTAATAAAATAAATGTATTTATAAAATAAACTACTTTATTATTTATAAAGTAGTTAAGTTTTATTAGCCAACCTTTTAATTCTAACTGTCTAAGAAATCAGGAGATAAAGGAGTAAAGAGAATAGAAAAGTATGAATTAATTACAGATTTTTATTTTTATTATGTAATTTTTCCCCTAAAAATTATTTTATAAGAAAAACATTCTTCCATTTTATAAATTTCTAACTGCTGATTCTTTTACTTATATTTTCTTTATATCTCACTTGTTTGAAAATTTTCATTCTGACAAGAATTGCATTTTCTCTATTTTATTAATTTATGTTATATTAATATTTCCTTTCTGACAACAAAGTCATTTTTTTACATACAATTAAACTGTTTGTTTTTGATAACTATCTAATTTGTAATATTACATTATAAATTTATTCTTTAATGTTCAAAACTGAATATTTAAGAAGCATAATTATATATATATATAATTCAATTTTTTACTTATTTATGATTCAGTTTTCAATGATATGAATATTGGAATACTGAAATAAAATATATTGTATATTATAAATTTTATGACTACTGATATTTTTATATTCAGTTTTTTACATTTGTAACCTACTGGATCTTAGCAAATAGATTTTTTCAAATATATATTTTTTTCATCAAGAAAAATATTTGCGGTAAGTAGTATTCAGAAATAAAAATGTTGAACGCTTAGAATATTTTAAATTAGAATTTTTCTTTTGCGATAAGAAAAAGTGTATTAATAGTTTTAACTGTTTACGTCTAAAATTTAAAAATTTATGTATTATAAGGGTACAATTCATTCTTGGTGTCTATGAAAGTTAAAGATGAGCAAATAAAGATAATGGGAAAATATCAAATAATTGATGAAGTTTTTCTGCCCTTTAGATGTATTTTATGAAATATTATATCTGATATTATATATTTTTTTATTGTTTAAACTGATGAGGTGTTTTTTTTAATTATCATTGTGTAACATTTTTATATTATGAAAAAATTTTATAGTTACAAAAATTATATTTTATGGAATCCATTAATATATGTCCATTAATGTATATTTTCTGAACCTCTCAAATCTTTTAACATTAGTGGTGAAGCTCATTGATAGTCTGAGCAATTTTTCAAAATTTATTGCGAGCTGCAATTAAATATAGTTCTTATTTAAAAGGTATTTTAAAACATTAAAATAAAATTTTACAGATTTTTTTGCAAAACATTTATATAAATTCAAAATATGTGTATTGAATTTAAATATTAAAAATTTAGCACATAAATTTTTATTCTCTTAATGATTCTTTAAAATTTGGTGAATAATTGTTGACAGTAATTTTCAATAATTCTTTGAGATGTTATTTAGTTAATATTAATTGGTTTGTGTATTTCAGTAAATTTAAAGTGGAATAAAATTATCGACATAATTACTTTGTTCCGAATTCTGAAATAATTCGATGAGCTGTCTTTTTTTTATTCAGGATACTTTGATTTGGGTACAAATTTCCAAAATTCAGATATCAGAGTTGATTTATATTTTAAATTTACAGCTTGATCTTTTTAATCTCTATTAATCCAATTTTCCAGAAGCATTTTAAACCATAATTATCCTGGAAATGAATAATTTATCTGGAATTATGTTAATTTCAAATAGATACAGAAAAAAAAATCCAGAGACGATTTAAAATATTTCAAGTCTTGAAATCTATTTTGGAATTTCTTCAATATTTGTTCTAACTTTCGTTATACTCATTGAGTTTTTCTTTTTTAATTCTTAAAATAATTTTTTTAATTAAAAAATGACAAAACATTTTGTTTTTATAGTCCATTATGACTGACGATAATACCCCTGTGTTTATGTTTGTTTGCGCAGTTTTCGATGATTCTGATCATCCTTAACTTGGAAGGAAATGAAATTTTTTGCAATGTTACATTTAGTCATTATTATTTGCTATCAGTAATTTAAAAGACATTTTGAAACAAATATGGAATATTAATAATTTTCTAAAATATAACACAAAAAGGGGAAAAAAGGGAACTCTGGTACATTTGTCCTCACTTAATCCTTCAAAGAGCTGCTTGTGGCTCGTAAGCCGCATTTTGGGCATCCCTGCCTTATTACAATACCTATTTTTTTTTACCTTCAATTATATTACTTTTTTTTAATAAATATGTAAGATTCACAAATAATTTTATATACTCATTATTTATTCTTTCAAATAATATTTTTTATTGAAGCAAAATTGCATATATAATTCGATTATCCATTTATTTCTGATAGTATATTTGTTGCTATAAATTTTGCATTACTAAAAAATAATAGATTTTTAATATATTAAATTTGAATATATATATCCAGGTATTTATTTGCTGCTAGTTTTACCTACTGGATAACAATTAGAAAGGTACTTATTGGGCCACTGAAATCAGATTTGTATGAACATTTTTTTATTAATTAAAGCAAAATTTTTGAATTAAATAGTTTTCTAGAAAAAATGAACGAAACAATGAGAGCTTGGAATTTATAAATTTAGAATTCTTTTTGTAATTAAATAAATGATTTAAAAAAGGTAAGTTTATTATGTATAAAACTAAAAATATTATAAGCAATGTAGTTCATTCTACGTGTGTAAGAAATCAGGACATGAAGGAATAAATGGGATAGTAAAAGTCCAAGTAATGACTGCAATCTTCTTGTTTGTTCTTTCTTATAAGATATTTTATAAATTAATCAATCTTGTTTTTTATTATTTTCTATTGCTTAAAATTCTGATTCTTTTACTTACTTTTCTTTATATTTCATTTTATTAGAAAATTTTCGATTTCAGAAAAATTACTTCTTCTCCATTCCATTAATTTATATTTTATTCATATTTCTCATCTTACAACAAGCCCTCTTTTTAAATTACATATAGTTAAATTCTTTGTTTACAGTGAATATTTTCACACAAATCAATTTTTAAATCCTTTCTACGTTTAAAAGTACGATTTTTTTATCGAAGCAGAAATATATGTATATATAATTCTATTTTTCTTATTTATGATTCAATATTCACTGACGTAAATTTTGCATTACTAAATTAATGCATTCTAATTGTCCTAAATTTTATGTTTATCAAGATTTTAGTATTTAGTTTGTTACACCTGTGATAGAAAGTAAGCTACTTGACTTAGAAACTAGATTTCCATAAATATATTCTTAATAAAAAGAAGCAAAATATTCCAAATAAATAGATTTCCATAATATGAGAACAATGAATAATTAGAATATTTTTATTTAGGATTTTATTTTTGCTATTTAATAAATGCATGTTTAAAGGTAATTTTTTGTGTTTAAAAATGAATTAATTCTATAATATAAGGTATCATTCTAGGTTTCTAAGAAAGCAAGATATGATCATATAAAAGGAATGGAAAGAGATCAGGTATTAAATGTAATTTTTATCCTTTTTAAGAAAAAAATTTTTTAAATATGAATTAGATGTGTTATAATCACATAATCATGTAATTAATGACGTATTAATGTGATGCATTGCTGTGATGTGTTGGTGATGGTTTCTTTGCATGTCATTTTGTCAATTTTTTAGGTTGTGAGATGATTTTTTTTCTGAGGAATATAATATTTTTGCCAATCCATTAAGTTTGTCCATTATTTCAAATTTTGTTAACATTTTTTTCTTTTTACAATAATGCCTATTTTTCTTTTATTTATTATTAAATTATTGGTTTTTAATATATTTATAAGGTATACGAATAAATTTATATATTCTTTCTCATTTCTTTTAAAATATATTTTTTTACTGAAGCATGACTATATATAATTTCATTTTTTTCTTCTTCAACATTCACTGATAGTAATTTTGCAGTACTTAAAAAACAAGATTTTCACTGTGTTTTGTATCGTGATTATTCTGGTTTTTATTAGTTTGCTATATATACTCTTTGACACTTAGAAAACAACCTATTGGTCTTTAAAATTTAGACTTGTTTACACAGATTTTTTATTAATTATGGCAAAATATTTGAGACAAATTCTCTTTCGAAAAATTAAATTATAAATTAGCTAGTATGTAAAATAAAACCATCAAAGCTTAGAATATTTTATATTATATTTTTTATTAAGTGTGTGTAGTTATAGATTCATTATTTTATGTTTGAAACTGAAAGAATTCGTTATTAGAAGCTATGCATTTCATTTTAAAGCTGGAGATAAAGGAATAAAGAGAATGGAGAAAGATTTTGTAAGACATAAAGTTTTTTTGTTTTTTACCCCTTTAAAAAGATATTTAACAAAAATCAGAGTCTTGTATTTTTTAATTTTGTATTGATTATTCTATTGGATCTCTTACTAGTTTTCACTTTTAAATTATTGTTAAAGGATAATTGTAGATATAATTCCGTTTTTCATTTAATTCTGATTCAGTATTCACTGTTTTTAATATAATTGATATTAAATGATAAAATATGACTTATAATACATAATCACTGTTATTAAAATAATTGATTTTCTCTATGTTAAACTTTATGATTATCATTTATTTTTAATAAAATAAATGTATTTATAAACTTAATTTTATTATACGTGAAATTGAAAAATTTCTGTTTTATAAGTGAAGCATTTAATTTTAGGTGTCTAAGAAATCGAGAGAAGAACGAGTAAAGCGAATGGAAAAACAAGAAGTAATGTCTGACATTTTCTTTTTTTCCTTTAAAAGATATTTTATAGGAAATCAATCTTGTATTTTATGATTTTTATATTACTTTATCTGATGATTCTTTTACTTACTTTCTCCTGACATCTCACTGTATGAGTATTTAAATATTCATTCTGATAGGAATTCCATTTTCTCTATCCATTAATTTCCGTCCAATAATTTATGTTTTGTTAAAGCTTCTTATCTGACAACACAGCCGTTTTCTTAGTTTACATACACTTAAATTGTTTCTCTTCAATAAATATATTTGCTAAAATCAAATTATAAATCCATTCTTTACTGTTAAAATCTATATTTTTATTTAAACTTAAATAAAGATAAAAATGGAATTATATATATAATTATGATTCAGTGTTTAATGATATGAATATTGCATTACTAAAATGAAAGATTTTGTTTGTTATAATTTTATAGTTATGCAAATTTTTATCTAGTTTGTTACACCTACTGGATAACATTAGAAAGAAAATTTCTTTACTTTTGAATTTTGATTTGTTTAAAAATTTTTTTATTACTAAATAAAGCAAAATATTTTAGTTAAATATTCTTCTGGAAATAAAAATGATGATAACCTAGAATATTTTTAATTGGAATGTTGTTTTTGTAATATAAAAAAGTGTATGTTTAAAATGGTAGTTGTATTCTATTTAAAATTGAAAAAATACTATATTTAAAGGATGCAATCCACATATTCTCTAGGTGTCTAAGAAAGCAGTAGACGAACAAATGAAGAGATATTAAAGAGATCTAGTTATGAACGAAATTTTAATGCTTAAAATATATTTTATAAAAAAAATTAATCTGAATTTTTTTTATTGCATATTCTGGTTTTTTTTAACAATCATTTTGTTAAATTTTTAAATTGTGAAAAAATAATTATTCTTAGTAAAATTATATTTTCTCTATTCCATTCATTTATGTATTCCAATTTTATATTTTACTAACCTTTCTCATATAATAAAAATACAAATTTTTCTTTTACATACAATTCAATTACTTATTTTCAATAAATATGGGAGATTCGCAAAATAAATTTATAAATTCATTCTGTATACTTTAAAACTGTATTTTATATTGAAGGGTAATTGCAAATATAATACCATATTTTATAGATTTTTCATAATATTTTCATTTATATCAATGTTGCATTTCTAAAATAATGGATTTTGATTTTGTTTTATTATATTCGTTTCTAGTTATTTTTAGTTTTATTAAACCTACTGGATAACATCAGAAATGAAACTACTGGACGTTGGAAGTTTTAGTTGCTTAAATATGTTTTTGATTAATGGAAGCAAAATATTCGAAATAAATTGTCTTCCAGAAAGTTAGAGAAATCATCGCTTAGAATATTTTAAATTAGAATTTTATTTTCCTCATAAAATAAGTTTATGTATAAAGGTAGTTTTTTTATGTTTAAAATGTAAATAATTCTATATAATGAGGTATATTAATCATTCTAGATGTCAAAGAAAGCTGTAGATGGCAAAACAAAGAGAATGGAAAAAGATCAAGTAAAGAACAAAATTGTTTTTCGTTTTTAAACATATTTTATAAAAAGAAGCAATAACATATTTTATTATTTTTTATTTGTTATTCTGATGGCTTTTATGATTAGAATTTTGCATCATTTTTTATATATGATAAAATTTTTACTGTGTGGAAAATTATATTTTGTCGAGTTCAATAATTTTAATTAATTAAGTAATATTTTATTAATATCTTTCATCTTACAAGGCTCACTTTTAATTTTCATGCAGTTAAATTACTTTTTTATATAAATATTTAAGTTACACAAAACAATTGATAAATTTATTCTTTACTGTTTAAAACTACAATTTTTATTAAAACAAAATTTTATATACAATTCTATTTTTAGTACTTATGATAAAGTATTCAATGATATTAAAATTGTATTACTAAAATAAAAGGTTTTGATTGTTATAAATTTTATAGTTAACCCAGTTTTGTATCTAATTTATAAAATCTACTGGATAACCGTTAGAAATTAACCTACTGATAATATTTGTTTAAAGGTATTTTTAAATTAATTAAAGCAAGACATTCGTGTTAAATATTCATCCAGCAATAAAAGCAATGAATGTTTAGATTATATAAAATTAAAATTTAGTTTTTGTTATAAAATGAAATTATCTATAAAAGTAATTTTATAATGTTTAAAATTGAAAAAATTCTATTAACTAAATGAGAGATTATTTCTAGCTGTCTAAGAAAGGTGGAGATAAAGAAATGAAGAGAATGGAAAAGAATCAAGTAATTAAAAAATATTTATGCCCTTAAGATATATTCTATAAAAATTTTTCTGATATTTCATAATTTTTATTGCTTAATCTGATGTGTTTTTTTGTGTAATTATCATTTTGACACATTTTTAGATTATGAAAAAAATAATATTTTTTGGAAAAAGTATATTTTATCTATTCCAGATTAATTTTTGTCCAATAATTTTTATTTTCCGAACCTCTATTATCTTATAACATAACTCATTTTTCATTTACATACAATTAAATCATTTATTCAAATAAATATATGACTTATAAAAAATATATATAAATTCATTATATATTCTGTAAAACTATATATTTTAATTGAAGCATAATTATATACATAATTTAATTCCCTCTCTTTCTATGATAGTATATTCACTCATAAATTTCGCATTACTGAAATAATGCATTTTGATTGTAATAAATTTTATTATTATGCAGACATTTATTTGTAGATTTTTACACTTACTAGATAACAATTAGAAAAGTACCTATTAAACCACTGAAATCAGAATTGTATATTACCATATTTTTATTAATTAAAGCAAAGTATTTGATATAAAAAGTCTTCCACATAAACAAAACAATAAGAGCTTCGAATTTTTAAATTTTGAGTTTTTTGAGCTTTGTTAATCATTCTGGGCGTCTAAGAAAGATAGTGATGAACAAATGAAGAGCATAGAAAAGGATCAAGTTTTAATTGTAATTTTTATCCCTATAAGTAATATTTTTTAAAAATATTAAAAATTGTTTTTATAACTTCGTATTGCTTTTTCTGATCGTTTTTTGCATAAAATTTCGTCATGTTTTTAGTTTATGAGGAAAAATTTTATCTGATGTAATTATTGTTTCTCATACATTAATGTCCTCCTATATGTTATGTTTATTGAAAATTTCTCTTTTTACAAAAATGCCTATTCTTCTTTTACATATTAATAAATTATTTTTTTCTGTTAAATTTACAAGATACACGAATAAAATTATATATTTTTTCTTACTTATTTTAAACTATAATTTTATTAAATCACCACTGTATATATAATTCTATTTTTTACTTCTTCAATATTAACTATTAAAAATTTCTGATTACTAAAAAAAATATATTTTGATAAATATTTATTATTCTGGTTTTTTATCTATCTAGTTTGGTATACCTATTTTATAACCTTTAGAAAGTAACCTACAAGGCTGTAAAAATTTTACATTTTAAGCAGTTTTTTTATTAATTATAGCATTATATTCAAGATAATTTCGCATTCAAAAAAACAAAAAAAAATTTATAATTTGAAAAAGTAGGTAACTATATCTTAGAATGTTTTAAGTTGAAATATATGTTATCAAATATGTATATTTATAGACAGGTAAATTTATGTTTGAAAGTGAAAAAATTCTGTATTAGAAGTGATGCATTGTGCTTAGGTGTCTAAGAAAGCAGAACATGAGCAAAAAAAGAATGGAAAAATATCAATTACCCATAAATGTTTTTGTATTTATTCCTCAAAGGACAGTTTATGAAAAATCAATTTTGCATTTATATTTTGTTATTGTTTATTCTGCTGAATCTTTAACTTGTCTTTACTTTTTCACTTTATGAGAAAAGTTACATTTTGAGATAAATTTTCTTTTCTTTTTTGCATTAACTGATATCCATTAATTTATATTTTGTAACTATTTCTCTGCTTACAACAAGGCCTAATTTTATTTTACATGAAATTAAATTATTTGGTTTGAATACATTTTTAAGATACGCAAATCCTTTTTAAAAATTCTTTCTTTATTGGTTTCCACTTTACTTTCTAATGAAGCATATTTGTGCATATTATTCGATTTTTTATTTATTTATTATCAATACTCTCTAATATTGCATTATCTATATTTAATATTGCATTATTTAAATATGAGATATTCTTTTATGATAAATTTTATGGTTATCTTATTTTTAAAATTCATTTGGTTATAAATTAGAAGGGACACTTATTCAAAAAGTATTTTGTGTGTTTATTTATTAAATCAAAATATTTGAAATAAATTTTGTTCCTAAGAATAAAAATAGTTGAGAATATATAAAACAAGAATTCTTTGGTGTAAAATAAATTCATTTATATGGTTCATATGGCCCTCTGATTAAGTCTGACTTTTTAACACAGTAAATATTTTCTCATAAAATCTGATTTTTTACAATTTTGATTTGCTTGTAATGATGACTTTTTTTACCTATCAATGTGTCACTTTTTAGTTTAAATTATAATTTTCAATCTGTGTATAATGTTGTATTTTCTCCAATCCATGAATTTTTGTTCTTTAAGTGATATTTTTTAACAGTACTCATCTGACAACAGTATCTATTGTTCCTATAGATACTATAAAAGTTTTTGTTTTATATTAATTTATAAGATTCTCCCAAGTAAATTTATTCTTTATTCTTTAATAATATGTTTTTTTTAATGATATCTATATGTATAATTCCATATTTCATTTATTTCTGACTCAGTATTCACTGATATGAATTTTGCATTATTAAAATTAATTATTTTGATTATGTTAAAATTTATGGTTATTTAGGTTTTTATATCTAGTTTATTGCACCTAGTCTTTAGAAAGTATCCTGCTTGATATTAGAAATTAAATATATTTATTAAATAAAGCCATGTATTTGAGTTGTTTAATCTCACAGACAAGGAAAAAAAAAAACAATAGAAGATTAGAATATTTAAATTTAAAATTTTTTTAATGAAGTAAATGTATTTATAATATTAATTTTATTATGTATAAAATTTAAAAATATTCTATTTTATAAGTGAAGCATTTAATTTTAGGTGTCTAAGAAATCAAGAGATGAAAAAGTAAAGCGAATAGATGAAAATGAAGTAATGACTGACATTGGTTTTTCTTAATAGATGTTTTGTAAATAATCAATCATGTAATTTATAAATTTCTACTGCTTTATCAGCTGATTCTTTTACTTATTTTGTGTTAACATTACACACTCTCAGAATATTTTTATTCTAAAAAGAATTGCAATTTCTCGATAGTATTAATTTTTGTCAATTAAATTATATTTCTGTAATTTTTCTCATCCTATAACAAATTCTCTTTTTTAGTTTACATACAATAAAATTTTTGCTTCAATAAATAATTAGTTGCTGAAATCAATTTATAAATTCAATCTTTACTTTTCAAATCTATATATTATATTGACGCATAAATATATATGTAATTCCATTTTTTATATACGATCCAGTAATTACTAATATGAATTTTGCATTATTAATAAAATTAATTTTCATTATTTTAGTCTATGGTTATCCATATTTTTATATATAGTTATTTACTCCTACTGGATAACTATTATAAAGTAATATTAGCTATATATAGTACTATTATAAAGTAATATTCTCTGTGATATAAGAAATTAGATTTGTTAAACATACATTTTTTTAATTAAAGTAATGTATTTGATTTAAGTTTTTGTCCCAAAAAGTAGAAGCAATTAATATTTAATTTAAAAATTTTCGTAGTAAAATAAATGTTTTTATAAAATTAGTTATTTTATTTATAAAATTGAAAATAATGTAATTAATGCATTTTCTTCTAGGTGTTTAAGAAATCAGGAGATGAACAAATAAATAGAATGGAAAATAATGAAGTATTGGCAGAAATTTCTTTTTTTTTTTTTTTAAATATTTTTTAAAAAATCGATCTGGTATTTTTTAATATTGTATTGCTTTATCTGATAATTCTTTCAATTATTTTTACTTTACAATTCACTTATTAGAAAATTTACATTCTACGAAGAATTCCATTTTCTCTCTGCTATTAATTTCTGTCCATTAATTTTTTTTGTTAATGTTACTCATCCTACAACAAGTTCATTTTTTTTAGTTTATTGTACATTTAATTATTATGCTTTCAATAAATATTTCAGTTGCATAAATTAAATTATAAATTCATTCTTTACTGTTCAAAACTGTATTTTTAATGAAGCATAAATATCTATGCAATTCCATTTTTTATTTTTTCCCCCAGTATTCAATGAAATGAAACTGTTATTACTAAAATAAAATATTTTGTTTGTTATAAATTTTATGGTTATATAAATTTTTATATCTAGGTTGTTACACCTGCTGTCTAATTTATAAAGTAACCTACTGAATATTAAAATTTAGATTTGTTTAAAGATATTTTTTTATTTATTAAAGCAAAATATTTGAGTTAAATTTTCATGATTCTAAGATTTAATAATTTTTGAAAAAATAAAAATTATTAAATCTTAGAATATTTTAAATTAGATTTTTTTTAATAATAACAAATGTATAAATAATTGTAATTGTATTATGTTTTAAATAAAAATATTCCTGTATTATAAGGGATTCAATTCTTTCTAGGTGTCTAAGACAGCAGGAGATGAACAAATAATTAGAATGGAAATAGATCAAGTAAGAAAGGAAGTTTTGTTGCCCACACAAGATATATTTTAGAAAAAAACTGATATTTTATAATTTTTATTGCTTAATCTAATGTATTTTTTTTTTTTTATCATTGTGACACATTTTCAGATTTTGAAAAAAATTATTTTTTAAAAAATTACATTTTATCCAATCTATTAATTTACATTTAGTTAATTTTATTTTCAGAACCTCTTTAATCCTTTATCACTAACTATTATTCTTTTGCATACAATTAAATTATTTGCTTTCAATAAATATGAGAGTTTTAGTATAAAGGTAGTTTTTTATGTTTAAAATTTAAATAATTCTTTATAATGAGGTATATAAATCATTTCCAATGTCTAAGAATACTGTATATGAACAAGTAAAGAGAATTAAAAAAGATCAAATAAGGAATGAAATATTTTTAAGATTTTTATATATAAATAAAGCGATCTAATATGTTATTATTTTGTAATACTTATTCTGATTGATTTTATGCTAATCATTTTGCCACTTTTTTAATTTATGAGAAAATATTTACGGTATGTAAATTATATTTGTCATCTTCACTAATTTTAAGATCTTTAGCTTAAATTTCTCTAATATGTCTTATCTTACAAGATCCATTATTTATTTTCATACAGTTAAATTATGTTTTTCTATAAATTTTTAAGATACACAAGTCAAATTATCAATTCATTCTTTTCTGTTTAAAACCGTATTCTTTATTGAAGCAAAATTTGTATATAATTCCATTTTTTTATTATTTTCAATTCTGTATTCAATGATATTAATATTGCCTTACTAAAATATAAGATTTTTTTTTTATAAATTTTATGATTTTCCAATTTTTTATATCTAGTTTGTTACACATACTTTATAACCATTAGAAAGTCACGTTCTGGACATAAGATATAAGATTTGTTTAAATGTTTATTTAAATTCATTAATGCAATATATTTGCGTTAAATATTCTTCCATAAATAAAAACAATAAAAGTTTAGAATTTATTAAATTAAAATTTAGTTTTTGTTGTAAATTATGATCTATTAAAGTAATTTTATTATATTTAAAATTGAAAAAATATTATTTTCTAAAGGAGGTATTATTTCCAGGTGTCTAAGAAAGATGGAGATGAAGAAATGAAGAGAATAGAAGAGGATCAAGTAATGAAAATTTTTTTATTCCTTTAAGATATATTTTATAAAAATATCAATCTGATATATCATAATTTTGTATTGTTTAATCTGATTGGTTTTTTTTTGTTTAATTATCATTGTGACACATTTTTAGATTATAAAAAAATTACATTCTTAGGAAAATTATATTTTATCTGTTCCATTAATTTTTGTCAGCTAATTTATATTTTCTGACCATTTTTATCTTATAACATCACTAATATATTAATCATAATTTATATTTCGTTAATGTTTCTCATTTCTAAACAATGCATATTTTTTTATTTACATACAATTCAATTATTTATTTTCAGTAAATATTTTGATTTACAGAAATCAATTTATAAATCTATTCTTCATTGTTTTAAACTATATTTTAGTATTGAAACAGAAATGTATCTGTAATTCTATATGATTAAATTTTCATTGATTTTAATTTCATATTACTAAAATAAGACATTTTAACTGTTTATATTTTATGTCTGTCCAGATATTATATTTGTCCATAGTTTGTTACACCTAAAAGATAATATCAGAAACTAAGCCACTGGACCTTGGAAGTTAGATTTGCTTAAACGTGTTTTTGATCAATTGAAGCAAAATATATTAGTTAAATTGTCTTCCAAAGAGTTAAAAAAAATTATTGCTGAGAATATTTTAAATTAGAATTTTATTTTCCTATTAAAATAAGTTTATGTATAAAGGTAGTTTTTTATGTTTAAAATTTAAATAATTTTATATTATATGAGGTGTATAAATCATTTCAGGTGTCAAAGAAAGCTGTAGATGAAAAAACAAAGAGAATGGAAAAAGATCAAGTAAGGAATGAAATTTTTTTTCGTTTTTAGACATATTTTATAAAAAGAAGTAATAACATACATTATTATTTTGTATTACTTATTCTGAAATGTTTTATGATTAGCATTTTGCAGCATTTTTTATTAAAGTTTTTACTGTGTAGAAAATTATATTTTGTCAAGTTCATCAATTTAAATTCATTAAGTAATATTTTATTAACATCACTCATCTTACAAGGCTCACTTTTAATTTTCACACAGTTAAATTATTTTTTTTATATAAATTTTTAAGGTACACAAAACAATTGATAAATTTATTATTTACTGTTTAAAACTATATTTTTTATTAATACAAAATTTTATGTATTATTTGATTTTTACTACTTATGATAGAGTATTCAATGATATTAAAATCGTATTACTAAAATAGATTTTGATTGTTATAAATTTTATAGTTAACCAAGTTTTGTATCTAGTTTATTAAATATTTTGGATAACTGTTAGAAATTAACCTGCTTAACCTAAGAAATAATATTTGTTTAAAAGTATTTTTAAATTAATTTAAGCAATAAATTTGTGTTAAATATTCTTCCAGCAATGAAAGTTTAGAATATATAAATTAAAAATTTATTTTTTGTTTTAAAATGAAATTATCTATAAAAGTGATTTTATTATGTTTAAAATTGAAAAAATTCTATTGAGGCATCATTTCTAGGTGTTTAAGAAAGATGTTGACAAAGAAATGAAGAGAATGGAAAAGGATCAAGTAATGAAAAAATATTTATGCCTATAAGATACATTTTATAAAAAATTTTCTGATATCATCAATCTTATGTTTCATAATTTTTTATTGTTTAGTCTTATGAGTTTTTTTTTTTTTTTGTTAGTTAGCATTGTGACAGCTCTTTAGATTATGAAAAAATTATATTTCAAGGAAAATTTTATTTTAGCCAATCCATTAATTTTTGTTCACGAATTTATATTTTCCGAACCTCTCTTATCTTATAACTTTACTCATTTTTCTCTTACGTACAATTAAATGACTTGCTTCGAATAAATAAGTGACATACACCAATAAATTTATAAATTCATTGTATATTCTTTAAAACTGCATTTTTTATTGAAGCATAATTATATATATAATTTAATTTTCTCTTTTTTTGATAATATTTCACAGATATAAATTTTGTATTCCTAAAATAATCCATTTTGATTGTAATAAATTGTATTATTATGCATATATTTATTTGCAGTTTGTTACACTTACTAGATAGCAATTAGTAAAGTACCTACTGTACTACTGAAATCAGATTTGTATATAATCACATTTGTTATTAATTGAAAGAAATACTAAAGTTAAAAAGTCTTGAAAAAAAGAACAATAATTGCTTTGAATACTTAAGTTTAGAATTTTTTTTAAGTTACCTACCGGACCTTAAAATTTTGATTTGTTCAAACATATTTTTTTATTCATTTAAGCAAAATATTTGAGTTAAATTGTCTTCGAGACATTAAATTGATTAAATCTTAGTATATATTAAATAGAATTTTTTGTGGTAGTAAAAAAAGTGTATTAGAAAAGGTAAATGTTTGTTTTGTTTACATGATAGTTTTATTATTTTATAGTTTTCCAAGTTTTTGTATCTAGTTTATTACACCTGCTGGATAACCATTAGAAAGTAACCTACTATATCTTAGAAATAAGGTTTGTCTAAACATATTTTTAAATTATTTAATGCAAAATATTTGAGCTATATATTTTTCCAGAAATAAAAGCAGTGGAAGTGTAGAATGTATTAAAGTAGAGTTTGTTTTTTTATAAATAAAATTATCTTTAAAAGCTATTTTTTTATGTTTAAAATTGAAAAAAATTCTATTTTCTAAAGGACGCAATTATTTCTAGGTGTCTCAGAAAGCAGGAGGTTTACAAAAGAAGATTGTAGAAAAGGAACAAGTAATGAATAAAATTTTTCTGCCTTTAAGATCTATTTTATAAAGAAATCAATCTGATGTTTTATAGTTTTTTATTGTTTAATGTGATGGCAAGTTTTTTAAAATTTTTTATTAATATTATTTTGTTCCGTGTTTAAGTTATGAAAAAATTTAATGTTAGGAAAATTATATTTTATCCATTACATTAATGTTTGTCCACTAATTTATATTTTCTGAACCTTTCTCATCTTATAACATTACCTGTTTTTCTTGTACATACAATTAAATTACTTGTTTTGAGTAAATATCTGACATACACAAATAAATATATAAATTCATGATATATGTTTTGGCTATGGTTTCAATTTGATATCAAAGTTTGGAATGGCTTCTGTCCAACGATTGTATCTATCATTATTGGTGACAAGGTAAGGGTAATTTTCTGATATCGGTAAAGGACTGGTAATGTCAATATGAATTTCATTAACACGTTGACTGACCAAAGGAAAATTTTGAATAGGACTTTTTGCATGTCAAGTAATTTTACTTTGCCCATGAAGACATCTTTGATACCAATTTTGAATGTCTTTTTGCATTTCAATCTAAATATATTTTCTGGTTAATATTTTTATAAAACTTCTGTGTATTAATTTTCTGCAAGGAATTGCAATAGAGCTAATTGTGTTATTCAGATATTATTCAAGATGAACTTGTTATTTGCTTCTTAGAAGCTATAATTTTTCATCTGACTTTTAAGCTGAGGATTACTACTTCATGGAGAAATGGTTGGTTAAATAGATTAAATATTTAATCTTGATTTTGCATTGGTAATTATATTTTGTCATCCAGAAATAAGTTATATGCTTGTTTTAAATTCTGCAGTTAAATTTAAATGCCTCAACTGAAAGGTTCAGCTGTTTTGGTATTTTGATTTAAAGCAAATATAGGTTTACGGTTTGTAAATATAAAATGTTTATTCTTATACTAGATAACAGAAATATTTCACAACATAATAAGCAGCCAGTAGTTCCTTGAGATCGATATGTATCATTGCTACTTATGGTTAAGTTTTAATGAAAAGAAAATCAATGTTTGCAAGAATTCGAGAATTTTCTGTTGACCTGTTGGCCCAATTTCAATATCTGAATTGTCCACAAATAATGCCAATGATGCTGACATTTGGTTTTGACAAAAGAATTATATTTGCAAGTGGTATTTTGCATTTCTGTAAAGCTATTTCTGCGCTTCTTGTGTCCACTCAATGATTTTAAATAAGCTTTTTTTCTTATCAGATATTTGGTTAATGGCAATTGTTATTCTGCTGCGTGAGCTAAAATGTTCTGTAAAAATTTATCACACCCAAACAAACACTTTAATTCTTTGATTGTTTCAAGTTTTTTTCAAATATGATGATTATTTTGACTTATTCTATAACTGGTTTGCTGCCCTTACAGAATACAATGTCTTAAAAAATTAAGCTGAGTTTGACCAAATTAGCAGTTATGAAATTTTTTTGCTAATGCAAAGTCTGAAAGGCATTTTTACATTTCCTTTAGGTTTTCTAAATGCTCCTTTTCAGATTTTGAAGCATTCAAAATATCATCAATGTAAATGAAAAATGCTCCAATTATTTGAAGACAGTGTACATGAATTGTTTGAAGGATTGTGCAGTGTCTCATAACCCAAATATCATTCAAATAAACTTAAATAACTCAAATGGCCTGCATATTGCATCTTTTCTTTGTTAAATTAAGGAACTGGAATTTGATAATAAGATTTTTCTGTGTCCAAGGTAGAATGTATATTACTGTCTGATGTGGAATTGCTGATGTGGTGTTTAAGGCATTACATGAAACGGGTGATTGGATCACAGATTTGCTTTCGCACGGTCCCTGGAAAGGGTTTGTGGAACAACTGTGACCTTTACATCTGCATGTATATTGGAATGAGTTACTATGGGATTCACAAGCGCCTGCCTCACAATCTTTCGATTATGTCGTCATCCTGGTCGCTCCAGACTTGATAGTTTGCACATGAATACCATCTCCTGTCCACTGCTTCCATCATGTTCTGACAACACACTCCGAACGTTCGACCTGGTGAGCAACACGACGCGTCGACCAGCCTGCGATTTTCAAGCCTTTTACAAACTGGTTTAATAGCGTGGAATGTCTTTTCACATGTCTCCACTGACATTCTTCGCTTACTAAAGTCCTCCTAACATTGGCATGTGATCGACACGTTTCTGAATCTTCCACTCTTTGTCAGTTTAAAAAGGGTATACTTACTGATTGCAAAGCCACTGCATTACTTAAAGCTAATACTTAACA
This sequence comes from Latrodectus hesperus, assembly GCA_037975125.1. Taxonomy (NCBI): domain Eukaryota; kingdom Metazoa; phylum Arthropoda; class Arachnida; order Araneae; family Theridiidae; genus Latrodectus; species Latrodectus hesperus. Next base: position 90,186,343 of record CM075859.1, on the reverse strand, counting down.
AGTACAAACTTATTATGACTTTTATTATTTTTTTGCAACTGCAAACTGAGATTATATGTAATACAGTATATGAGCTTTAACAACACTAAACTCTTGATTTTACGAACTCAAAAGGTCTGGTAAAATGATTCTTGAAATTGAAAGTTCATAAAATAAATTTCATATCTTTAAATTAAAATTTTTTTTACCAAATTGCTTTCTCTCTTCTTTTATAAATAAAAAATTGTCAAACTATAAGAACAATTGTTTAGTATAAACCATATAAGAAACACATGCAAAATATAATTCATATTCAAGAATAATTCTTACTTTTATTTTAGTGATTAAAAATCAGACGATGTAATCCCATGTTTTTTATTTCAAATCTACATGTTTAGAAACGTATTTTAACATTTCTTCAATTTAGGAAAGCATTGCATTTTTTTTTTCTCAAAAAACACTTCAATCTTACTAACAATTCATCTGCTTGTTTTGCTGACAACTGAAAGATTCCATTTTCTTCTTGTTTGATATTTCAAAGTTCTTTCTCATTTCCATTCATTATTTATTCAATCATTTACTCATTAATACTTAAAATTATATTTAAATTCTCATGCAAAATGTTACTGAAAGAAATTTTCAGGCAGCAGTATGTTTCATTGGTGCAGTTCATTGATAAATGACTAATAGTTACCCAAGCCTGCAGGTAAATGTTCTTGGCTTTCTGTTGTTGCAATGGTTTTTTAAATAAATCATGCTGTCGAAATGATCTAGATATTGTTTTTTCTGCAACATCATTCCAATAGATTAACTTGTGCATTGAACCAGAAATATCAATTTCATTAAGCAATGATTTGCCATTCATTGCAAAACTAGCCATGATTTTTTCTTGTAAAAGCACATTTTGATATTTAATTTGAAGCTATTAATTGTACACTAATGATTGGGCTATAAGTGAGTTGCTGGATTAGGCAGAAGAAATTCTACGCTAAGTGATCTCCAAAATATTGAAATCAGCAATTCAATTAGTTATCCACTATTTGAAGGATTGCCATGTATTTAATAAAAACATTGATACAAGTTTCTACACCATAACATATAATAGTGAAAAAAATTAGATGATGATAAATACAAGCAAGGCAATGAATGCTAAAAGTAAGTTAACATAAAAGTATTTTTTTTTACTAAAATTTAGGTTTATAAAGTCTGGGAAAGCTATTTTATCATGTAAGAACATGAAAAGTCTAAGTAAAAGTAAGAAAAGTCTATGTAAAAGATTTTATATAATTTTCTTATTCAGATAAAATGTAAGACAAATATGCTTTTCCACTAACATCATAAACTATTATAATATCTGTTAATATTGCAGTATTTTTTATAACATGATATTACTTCAGATACAAAATATGTATGTTGCTGTTATCTTTTGAAAAATGTTTATAATAAATTTTTGTCAGATTCCGTAGAATTTAACCGTTACTGAAAAATGATGATCTTGTAAGGATTGAAAATTTTATATCTATAATGATTTAAAATTTTATATCTATAATTCATAAAGTGATAAGGTCTGAAATTGTGGTCTTCACATTTAGAATCAAATTTCCATCTTAATATGTTGTACTGAGAAGGAGATTAATGACTACCATTAATATATTTAAGTTTTTGACAAAGCACATTTAATCATGTACCTTTTTATCTGTATGTCTGCTATTTTTATCTTAAAAAATGCTTGTATAATAATTTAGTATATTTATATTTTTATAGTCTTCAATCAATGATTTATATGCATTAAATAATTAATTCATGGTGTAAAATTACTGGGAGGCAAAATATGTTCAAACAAAAACATTTCTGTGATCATGTAAATAATTTAATGCTTTTTATAAATAATCATATTATGATGTTTTTAAAATGCACAATTATTCCTTAAATTAATTTTTTATAGATGTCTAAAAAACGGCTTTCAGTACTATCTGACGAACTGGAACAAGATCAGGTAAAATCTGAAAATATTTTCTTTTTATACCAAAAAAATGTATCAGAATCGAAAATCATAGACTTTACTTTGTTGTTTATTCTTTTTTATATTTTAGATAGTTTTCATTAGAGAAACATTCTTTAAGAATTACTGTGAGTTTTATTTAACACTTTATTTTGAAATGAGTAATACAAAAGGATTTCATTTGTGTTCTTATTCAAAAATACATGAAGTGTTATCAGTAACATAGAATGATTATATACAATATTTCATTATTTTGTGAACGTTTACCCCTGAAAAATATTTTTATATGAATGTAAATATAAATTTCATAATATATATATATATATATATGTATATAATATATAATACATAATATCATATATATATATATATATATATATATATATATATATATATATATATATATATACACACACTTTTATAAGGTAAACAATTAAATTTTGTCTGTAATGTCACTTAAAGTATAATTCAAAAATTATTTTTTTAATTAATGTTAGTAATTGAACCTAAATATTTCAAATTGTTTATGCTATAAATTTTGCATATTATTTGTAATGCTATTTAATTTTCATATCTCTATCTTTTGAATTCACATTTAATTAAAGACTCTCTTTTTAGTGTACCAAAATGCCACGTTTAGATTCAACAAATGCATCTATCACTGAAACGGTAATGTATCAAATATATTTTCTATGTTTAAAAATCACTCTATCTGCATAGTCAAAATGTATCTTATAATTTGAAGAAACTTTTTTATATGACCCTTTTGGCCAAAATTCGTAAAATTTTTGTTTTTAATCCTTTTATTTTAAAGAACATGTTAATATGAATATATTTTATTTGTTTGAATTTTCTGTAAGTCTGAATATTTTCAGTAATGTTGAGATGTCTTTGATTTCAAAATCTTTTCCCAAACTTATTTCTTTCTATTAGATTATATTTATATTTAATGTGTTATGCAACAGTGATAAATACTATCTTAATAACTATACAACTGGAGTAAGTATATATATATATATGTGTGTGTGTTCCTTATGAAAAATATTCTAAAATTAAAATATATTTTATTTATTAATTTTTTATAATTGAGAAAGTTGACCAATAAACGATTTTAGATACTTTAATTGTATCCTTAAGTTGCGTACTTTATTCTGAAATTTTTATTTTAATTCTTCCATATTTTATGAAAATAATTAAGTTGCAATTTATTATGAGTAAAGCTATGGTAAATTTTTCTTGTAAGGTTACTAGCTTGAATCCATTTTCCTCTGTACTAAGCATTTTGAGACTTAGAGAATAAGTTAAGGTGCCCAAATGTGGATGAAAACATGGCTTTTCTTTCAGTTGTTATCAAGCTGTTTGGGGTGCACTTACTAAACATTCACTAGCTTCACCCACAAGCTTCCTGAATGTTTATTGAAAATTCAAATAATAGGATACAAAATCTTGCGGAGCAAGAAAGAAAATACAAAATAATTCTGACATTTCTTTGGTACACCGAGGGTATACATTATTCAGAGAGCAGTATTTTATAATAAGAAATTTATGATATTTACATTATTTAAAATATTTCGTAGTTAAATACATTCCGAAGTATCAGAGGAAGTACTCTTTGAGTTAAATTGCATTTGCTTCATCATATTGTGAGAGGAAAATGTTTTATCTGCTTATGTTATTCTAGTTAGTCTAATAATTTATTTTAAAATACTTGATTTACATAATAAAGGGATATTTCGCTTAATTTTGTGGAAAAAAACAGTGGCGCCATCAATTGACACTAAATATGAGTAAAGTTGTTAAGGTATTTGTTTATTTTTCTTATAAAAAATTTCGGCTATTAGAGAAAGTATAATATACTTATACTTTTTATTCCAACAAACTTATAGTTTACAAATATAATTAAAAATTAAGATATTGTAATAATTTTCATTCTTGGAGGTGTATTATAAGGAATTTTTTTTTCAGATTTCAAAGAAACGGCCTTTGGTTCCAACAGAATATGAAAAAAATGAGGTAATGAATGCAAGTTTTTTGTGTGTGTGTCAAAAAATATTTTTGTATAAAAACAAACTTATTTTATACTATAGATTTAATGTATATTTCAACTATCGATCAGCATTCTTATGTTTCTAAGGTCTTGTTATAAAAAATATATCAAAAGTATTTGTTTTCAAATAGCCAAAGTAAATATGATCTGATGTTATATAACTTAAAATCTGTATGATTCTCATGTGTGGCATTTTTTTTAATAAATTTTAAAATATGCATATTTTTGTACCTATGTGCCTTTGCTGTTTCTTCTACAACACTTGAAGTAAATTTGCAAAGAAAAATTTTTTCATAGCTGTAAAAATCTGAGATTTATCCTTCATAAGAAATATATTCAATGCTAATTTTTTTTCTAATAAAGCAAATTGTTATTATTTAAGTGCATAGTTAAATTAAATGTTGAAATATGCTTTTTTATAGGTTCACAAGAAGCCCCGTTTGGATACAAGGAAAACATCTACAGAAAGAAAAGTAATAACTTTTTTCAAATTTAGGAAATGCATTTCTATTTTTACTTTTACTAGTGCAATGTATAATTAAAATGTGTTTCATACTCAAAAATATTTTAACAAATTTTTTTATCGGAATCAAAGCAAATTTATTGTAATTTCGGCTATTAATGTATTATGTAATCGTAAATTTCAATAACTTTATTGTTCATTGTTATAAAATTGCAGAAATAATGTTATATGTAAGTTTGTACTTATAATGATTACATTCTAATTGCAACTTTAATATTATTTTTAAATTTATAATAATCACAATTAGAAATATCACATTACTCAAGCAATATGTAAAAATTTTATTTTATGTAGGTAGAATTAATTTATTAGTGTTAAATATGTTTTAAATTTTAATGTTATTTTCTTGTCATTCAGATATTATCTGTCAGTTTTTCTAGCAGTTTTTATAATGTTTTTATTAAATTAATTCATTATTATAAGTAGATTTAATTCTTTTAAATTTGTTCTCATTTGATAAATTTAAATTTTTATAAAAACTTTCTCATATTTATGTGCAGGATGATTATAAAAAGATATCTCAACATATGGGTTTCTAACTGTAGTACCATTCACAGAAAGTAAATAAAATTTTGTGGTAAGATATTTTGAGATATGTACTGAAGAATGATATGAAAAACATTTTTACTGTAATAGTTATGGTTACAGTAAGAAAATTTCTAAAATATCAAATAGCAACACAAAGGTTTTTGTATTCGAATATGATCTTTATTGTGACAAACTCTAAATAACATTTGAACTGCAACTAAAGCATGAAAATCACCAGTGGTAAATTTGTTAAAAGTGAAGATAACCAATAAAAACAGAGAATCAGCATAAAATTAAGCATTTTATTGTGTATTACAAGTCTTCCACTTGACCTCTTTCACACATGATGAGACTTTGCATGCGTCAGATGGTGAATAGTGCTGCAGCATGTACCATGACAATAGAAATCTCTTAAATCATAATTTTTATGGCATCTTTTGAATCAGATTTAATTTGCGGATTAAACTGATACACTTTGGATTTCAAATATCCCCACAGCTAGAAATCCATTGATGTCAGATCAGGAGACCTTGGTGTCCACAGAAACAGGAAATGACTGGAGATTACTCTGTCACCAAACTGCTCACTTCAAACCTGTTTGATCGAAGACCTACATGTGGAGGAGTGCCTTCTTGCATCCACACAACTTCAGGTGGAGCAATTTTCCGTTGCAGTGCAGGAATCGCATAATGAGTTAATATGTCCAGACAGCAAGCTCTCATTACTGTACACATTTGCTTATCACTGGCAGTAATCTCTTCCAAAAAGTAATGGCCAAGGATGAACGTACTTGTTACACCACACTGTCACTTATTCCTTATGTCATGGACGTGCAAGCACAACATGTGGATTATTCTCTACCCAGTGCACACAATTTTTGCATTCACATTACCAGGTAATGAGAAATACACCTCATCTGTTTACAGAATGTTTAATGACCAGCTGCTATCTTCATCATACTGACTAAGGAAATGATTCGCTAAATCCAGCCTTAATTGATAGTCTCCCACTTCTAACATTTGGACACGCTTGAATCAATAAAGAAACATGTTTTGAACAAACACACACAGAAGGCAGAATCTGACAAACAGTTGAATTCAGAAGTATCAGAACACGTCAAACACTGCATGCACTTGCAGAACAAACTGTGTTAATTTTCTGATGAACTTCTGCAACAACTTACAGAGGAATGGAAGGTCATCCAGACCGAGGTGGATCACATGTGCAACCAATTTCTTTAAATTTATGAATAAGTCCTGTGCAGCTTTGATAGTGTGCAGGCCTTGCCATAATTCATAGTTTCTGCAGGAGACTTGCATTGTCTTTATGCCATTTTGTCCATTCAGGTAAGAATGGGTAACATCTTAACCTTAATCAGGTAACATCTTAACTATTTCCCCATTCTCTTTCTCTAAAAGCAATATCTGGTTCAGAATGGCAGAAAACAACATACGTGGCTTACATTTTGCTGTGCCTTTTCTTTCATCAAGTATGATGATGTCACTCATGATTGTGTCTTACATAGTATTCGAAATTTGCTTTTTTTATTTCTTGTTTTGTGGAGGACCAATCAGACTAGGATCTCATCCGAAGAAATTGTGTTACGTGTGATGTAAATAGACAAACATTAATGCTTTCGTGGATGGCAAAATCCTTTTTAATTTTTCCTTTCCTTTTTCTGGGGATTTTCATGCTGCAGGTATCATTCCAACACTAATGTTTTTCAGTGTGGAGATCGCTTTCCAACACAAAAAATATCATGTTGTCATTTCAAATTTTCTTAGTGTAACTAACTACTTGAGTGACACTGTTGTTTTCCATATCATTCTTGAATGGATGCCTCAAAATAGCTTATGCCAAAATTTCATTCACTTTCTGTGAATGATATGATAGAGGCCAAATTTAAGAACATTTTTTTTATAATCACCCTGTATATAAATATGTACACACACACATATATATATGCTCCTATCATTGATTTACATTTCTGAAAAACTCTAATTTTATTAAATTATGAAGCTATTTTTTGCTATTTTGATGTTTCAGTAAATAACAAATTATTTTAAACACGTAATTTTTATATTTCAAATGTACATGTAAAATACATTGCAAAATTGTTTTATATCTTCATCTTAAAAGTCAAATTACTTTCATTTTTTGCAATAAAATACTTACAAAATGTTACTCCAATGCAAAAGTTAATAAAAATGTGTAGATCAGAATAAAACATTTATAATATAATTAATTCAAAAATTCATGTGGATTATATTTAATTCTTACTCAAAATTCATATTTACATTATTAATTACTAAGCATTTTTTTAGTCAATCAAATTGATGTAGTAATTAAATTTTTTTTAAAAATGCAGTTCCTAAAATTTTTGCAGTAATTATCAAATGAAACTAATTATTTATTCTTTGTTTAAGTAACAAGAAGTAAATATTTTACAATTTAGTATGTATTATTTTTCTGTGGCTAAAATGGTGGGTTAAGTTATGTCATTCAGTTACCAAATTTCCAAATGACACTTAATTATTGAATTAAAAAACCAAAGCCTTGTACATATTTTTAAATCAGTGTCATATTTTTCAAAAATTTGAAAATGATATGAATGTTTTATTTAATATATTAAAAAGTAAAGGTTTTAAGCATTTTCTTTATCATGTGGATTTATTTTGTAATTACACATAATTTAGTATTTTTTAATAAACTTGATAGGATTTTTTTAATTTTATGTTTTGATAAATTTAATAATTATGCATCAAAATTATCAAAAAATATTAACAGTCTTGTTAACATTTTTTGAATTCTCATTCTTTTCCTCACAATTTAAATTTTTTTTGTAAGGTGATTTTGCTTTTATTAATATGGTATAACATAAGGCTCTTAGATAACGGTTTATTCAATTTTTTGCATATAAATTTGTTCAGAATCACTTATCAAATTATTAATTTTAATCTGATTTCTGTTATGTCCCATATTCAATAATAACCAGATATAACCACTTGCAACTTTATTTTTTGTATTTTTCTTTCTTTCCTTTTTTTTAGGTTTTAGAATGTAATTAAAATTAAGTGTAAATTTCTCCAAAACAACTTCGCCAAAATTACTTTGAAATCAATTTCTTACATGAATTTAATTTTACTTAATAAAATATTACATAATTTAATATTAATAATACATTTAAATTTCTTCTAACGTGTGTAAAAAATGTGAATAAAAAATAAATCTGATTAATATTTTTGATGTGTATTAAGATTTGATGATAATCCCGAGGTAACCCAGTGATTTGATCTCTTCTTTCTCTTCCTCTCTCTTCTACTCTCTTGCTGTTCTTCTTTTTTTCCCCTCATTGTGGTTATCTCGCAAGAAATTGAGGGCTCCCCTGGAATAGCTCTCAGTTTTGTTGCTAATGCTCCTCGTAGAGACTCAATCCCTACGTGGAGACCCTAGTTCTTCGAAAGGGAGGTCCTAGCAATTGAGGCCCTCAGAGACCAACACATTACTTTGGCCTCTGCTTCAAGTAAACTGGAGGTGTATTGCGTCTGTAGCACATCAATTGGCTATATGGATCAAGCTATCAGTGCATCTGCTGGATGACTCATTAAGGGTGAAGACACCTTCAGGGATGTACTGTGAGCATATAGGGACTGACTGGCTCTAGTGCAGTTGATCTCTTTGTAGAGCTACATGATGGATGATGCCATGTGATCCCTGAATATTTCTTTTGTTCCATATTGCACATTCCTCTCCCTCAAGAGCAACAAATGCTTAAGCATGAAGCAAAATTCTTCATATTTAAAAGAACTAGATGATCATTTGAAATTGTCTTTGCCTTTCTTATTAAAAGGAGACCTTATCTGGATTAAGTGAAATAAATCTGTGAAGAAACTACGATTGGGTAGCTTATTAGTTGAAACGACATCTGAAAAACAGGTTATGCTCATGTAGACCATGAAATCTATTGCTGACATACCTGTCACAGTGGATCCTCATGGGAAATTAAATATAGTTGACATAGTTATTCTTACAGAGGATTTGTATTATATTACAACAAACAAAATTCTTGACGACTTAAGAGCCAAAAAGTCTGCGCTATCAGTAGAATAACAATTAGAAGAGATGGTATTACCTTAATTACCAAAAATATCATGTTGATTTCTGCAATGCCAAACTTGCTACAATACATTAAAGTGACTTGCATGCAATATTCTGTGCGACCTTATATTCCAAATCCTCCGAGATGTGTCCAGTGCATATGTTTACAGCATTCTAAATGTATTTCCATAGGGAAGCTCACTTGCACCTGTTGTTCTGACCTGTGCCGTGATTGTACTACCTGTGAAGCCAGAGTATGTGGCGTGTCACCAAGAACCAGCCTATCTGTAAGCCCTGGGCGATACGTTACAGTCTTCCAGGCAGAAGTTTTGCCCATTATCCTCTGTCTACGACTAAATATGAGGAAGAGCTACCACATTAAGCGGTTTCTCATTTTTATTGACAGTCAAGCCGCTTTAAAAATGCTCAGTTCTTTCGAAATCAAATCTAAAATGATTTTGGAATGTAGAAACCTTCTTTCAGAACTGGCAACTAGAAACAAGGTGATCATTGTATGGGTGCCAGGGCACAAAGGTATCGAAGGTAATGAACTTTTTCTCCCATTGATGCTGAACCTTTTTGTGGGATCAATTTGAAGACCGCAAAAACCAATGTTCTTAGATGGGAAAAACGAAAGATGTATGAAGCTTGGCTCAACACTCCTGGTCAAACCCACGTTAAAAGTATGATCTGTGGATCATGAGCAAGGATTGCCTCTGAAATTCTAAGATGCTCTAGGCAGAAGATACGTTTAATCGTAAGCTTCATAATTGGGCACTACTATTTCAGAAAACACCTCCATAAAATGGGACTGTTTCAGCAAGACCCTGTTTACAGTAAATGTCATACGCAAGAGGAAACGGCCAAGCATTTAAGCATTATTTTATCATTTAAGAATGCGAAGCTCTTACCCTCCCTAGATTAACTTCTTTAGGCATCATCCATACTAGAGAGTTACACCTAGACTCCATTAAAGGGTTATCGGACTTTATTAATAAAGTGGGTGACCCGAGCAACTGGAACTAGGAAACGTTGGGTTTGAAGTTCATAGTACAAAATGCTGATAAAAGCAGAGGTACCCAATGACATACAAACCCAACTCTAAGAAGAAGAAGAAGAAGCCAGAGAAGTGTGTTTTAACTGTAAAGGTGACCACACCTCTTATGCCAGATCTTAATCCTGTCCACAAAATGGAAAAAGAAATTGTCACCATCAAAATTAAAAACAATATTTCCTATTTTGAAACTTATTGCATAATTAGTTCCCACACTTCCTCTCCTGGTGTTTGTTATGCAACTATAAAAAAGAAAGTTACCCAATCCTGCAGCGCCCAAACAGAAACAAGTGCTATTCCTTCAATTAGCTGGCCTCCATAGTCAGAGACTTAATAGGTCTTTACTAATAGTTATAAATAATATCTTTAGTGAGATCTATGGGTTTGCAAGCTAGGAAATTGAAAATTTTCATGCATGACGCTCAAAACTCTTCCTTGACTGCAGAAAAAATTTTTCTTGCTCTAGATACAAATATTTTTTATACTGATACAGATAATCTGAATGCCTCACATGATGATTTGAGTTTTGAAGAGTTATTTGAAACCCTATTGAAGAATTGGGGTTAAGACGACCTGATTTTCTGTTAATGACACCCTTTGTTTCATGGAATTGTCATTTTTTTCCTGCCTCATATTTATGTCAAAAACATTTTCTCAACTTATAATCCTGCTTGTGTGGCTCTCCAGGAAATATTCCTGAAGCTCATTATTGCTTCTACAATGGGTGGTTTTCAATGCTATGGAAAGAATTGTGATGGTAATCCTGTTGTGCCTGAAGGGGTTTGTATATTTACATCAAACAAAGTTACTCCAGCTCAGCACATCAATTGAGAATTACACTCCAGGCTGTGAGAATTCACACTAGATGTCTTATCACAGCATGCAGCTTCAATCTACCACCACATGAAATCATTCAAGCAGAGGAGCTCAACGACTTAATCGATCAACTCCCTGCGCCATTTCTATTGGACAATGATTTTAACAGCCATAGCTCTTTGTAGGGTAGTGATGCTACGAATTCTCGTGGTCGTCAGATAGAGCAGTTGATATCTCACAATTTCCTCTGTTTACTGAATATTGATGAGAAGACTTATATCCGTGAACCCACATATACATTTCACTTCATTGATTCAGTTATTTGTTCTATTGATGTTTGCTAAATCTTGCTGTTGGAAATAATCTTTACAATAACAATCACTTCCCTATAATCGTGTCTCATACTGGAATTAACAGTGTGCATCATAATCCACCAAATACATATATAGTTGAGCTGATTGGACTCTTTTCATGCGAATAGTTGTGATTACAGAAACAAGAATTAAGAAATGTGTCACTGACACAATCTGATAGTTGAATGTTGCTATTCTTAAAAGTTTCTTTATTCCAAATAAGCACATGAAATCTTGGTTGAATGAAGAGTGATGACTATCTTACAAGAAACAATAAAATATTTTCTGTAGATACCCAACTACAAATAAACTTATTGCTTAAAAAAAAGAAAAAAACTAAAGCTCGAGGTCTTTGGAGTAAGACGCAAGAGTCAAAGAGAATCTTATGTTCGTTATGCGTCTTCAATCACTTCATTGACTTCAAACAAACAATTGTGGTGGAAAGTGAAAGCAGCCACTGGTATTTATTAGGATTATTTCATTCTTATTCTTTCATCATCTCTTATGTTCCCCGATTCCTAATGCTGATCTTAAGATCCTTAACTTACTGAATATAATTTTTCTATTTTGCAAAAGTTAACATAAATTTTATACTGATCAATATACCAATGCAATAAAAGAGTTGCTGAAAATGAATTCTTTCAATTATTTATATGAGTATGCAAATCAGTAGAAACTCTTTGTCATTGGGGATTTCGTGAAGAAAAGATCACATGCGGTGTGAGTGAATAAGTAAGCTGAACGATTTCACACATAAGTGAAAGTACAAAAATTTAGAGGAGTGGAGTAGTGAGACCACATGAAACTAAAGTGTAATTGCAGTTAAAAAAATTTTGTTTCATTGTTTGGAAGGACTTCCAAACAATATTTAAAGGCATAATAAAGAAACAATATTTAAAGGCATAACAATATTTAAAGGCATAGAGTAAAGTTTCAATTATGTATTTATAAAGATAATAAGTTATTCATAATTTATAAAAGTAAGTATCCAAACTATTTGGTTTTGATCTTTGTTATCTCTTACATTAGAGATATGAAAAACTTCTTTATTGTGGTACATCAATTGTTGTTTTCTCTTAAATATGTGATAGATAAAAATATTTTTGTAATATATATATATATTTTATTTAAAGGATGTAAATCAAGATGAAACTCAAGAAGCTGTTCAGGTAAGGGTGAAATCTTTTATTTTTATGCATATATTGTTCTATATGAAACTGACAAGAAAATTCTCCTCGCAATAAATGTTTAAATTGAAAAATTGCATGCAGTATACATAAACAATATAAGGTGTGAAAGCCTAATTGTATTTTAAAATGGATTAAGTCACATATCATGCATTTTTTGTGATATCAAATTGATTTCTGCCATCAGCCAATACCTTTGCAGCATTTAAAATCTAATATTTTTTTCACTTTAATCTAAGTGATTTTCTATTTCTAAGAAGGCACAATGTTGTGAATTGGTATTTTAAAATAGTATTTTAAAAACAATTGTACAATAATAGATTAAATATTTGCTACATTTTAAAGAGTTTCTTTCTTGTAAAATTTTACAAAATAAAAATTACTACGGAGAATTTCAAAATTTTTAAACTTTAAAAATATTAATTAAAAAACGAAAATTGTGAATATTTATTAAAAACTTGCTTTGTTGCATCTTGATTTAACATTTCTAAAATGCAAATTAATTCGTAAAACTTTGGATAAATATGATGGCATAGATAAATTATGTTGCTGTCACAATTTAAATCCTTAACATACTGAATATAATTTTTCTATTTTCCTTAAGTTAACATAAATTTTATAATTATCACTATACCAATGTAGTAAAGGAGTTGTAGAAAACGAATTCTTTTGATTATTTCTATGAGCATGCTGTTGCATGTTGCTGTCATGATTCATTTACTTCACATACTTAATTTAATTTATCTATTTTGCACAAGTTATCATAAATGCTATACTGAGCAATATACAAATGCAATGATGGAGTTGCAGAAATAGAATTCTTTCGATTATTTATATGAGTTTGTAAATCAGTAGAAAGGCTTTACGTTTGCAGATTTCATGAAGAAAACATCACATGTAATGTGAGTGTAAGTAACATATATGTGGTTTACGTGTGCGGCTCAAGACTGCAAAAGAAGGAGGAAGATGTCTTGAAAGACCTATGGTTTAAGTGAAATTGAGTACTTTCATGAAATATTGCTTGAATAACTCAACTAAACGATTTTACATGTAAAAGAATGAATAAAAATCTGGAGGAGTATTGTAGTGTGACCAGATGAAACTAAAGTGATTGCAGTCAACAAATTGTCATTTTAGGTTTAGAAGCACTTCCAAACCATAGTTAAAACCATTGGAAAGATTAATTATCGCTGTGGTTACAAACGGTAATGTGTGAAATCATTCTGCTAGTGCCATTCCTTTTTAACTATATACAGCAAAATGTTTACTACTGTCTAGGTTTACCCTGTTTAGGGGTTTTCTCAAATTTGGTCTTTTGGCTTGCCATTTTGAATGTACACCTCTTTAAAAGTTGTCAATTTGCACCACTAATTAGTGTGGTATGAGATAAAGAAGAACTGGACATCTCATAAATTGATTTTTACTTTTCTATTATGATAAATAATTTCTTCTATAGGGAAGAGCCGTTTTAATGTTTTGCTATCGTTTTATTGCAAAATTTTGGCTCTTATTTCTGATTTTCATGCCTCTTAGTATAATTATTTTGAAAGTATGGATGAGAAAAAATATCTAATGTCTAAATTTTGTTCACACCAATTTATACATGAGGATATAAAAATATATGGTATCTTTTTTTCTGTTAACACTTCTATGCATAAAAATTAAATGATACAAAAACAAATATTTACTCTTTTTATCTACACATTTTTTTAAACTAAATGTTTTCTGCTATCTGCTTTCTTTTGTAAATCAGCAATTTAACTTTTATTTTTAAAGATATATTCAGCAGTTGGAGCACTAATATGATGAATAAAATAAAATTGTAATCCCAAACAAATATTATTTTATGCAAATATATATTCTTCTTTTTTCTCTTTTTAATGTTTTATATCTGCGAATGTTTTGAAGAGACATTGTGTCATTTAATCTGGTATGAAGGAAAGAAAATAGATATACCTGGAATATTGGTTGGCAGAAACAAAATTATCTTAAATTAATGTAATTTATTTTAAGATCGTTCAATTATATTAATATATCATAACTCTTCTTATATTATGTTAAAATTAGTATACATAGTTTACATTTTGTGTTATAATCTAGAGTTTAAATGATGTGTTGGTTTTATATCCAGTATATTAATAATTTTTATAATAACTGTAATTTCTTCTCAGTTTTCATACTATAATTATTATTTTTTTTGTGTTTAGATACTGTTTTACTGTGATTTCATTTGTTAAGAATATTTCTACACTGTTTAATTTGCATTTATTTTACAGAATTGTATACTTTTATTAAAAGCATTTGGAAATAAAGACTCCATTACGAGATGCACTTCATTTGAAAATGAAGATATTACTGAGGTATTAATTTTGATATTTTTAAGTGTTTTACATTGTAAAAGTTAATTAAGAAACAAGAATTTTACAGTTAATGATTCTCCAATTTAATGTAAAATTTTATTATCATGAAATATATATTTTATAATCTTGTCATAGGTAATCTGAAACATGTATCTTTTGCTAAGATTTTGCTTTGTATTCCAGCTTAATCTAGACATACATAGAAATTTGTGATGAAGATGTTGATAAAAATCAGTTATTTGATTAATTTTGTTAACATTTTGTCTAATGTCATTTCATGTAACATTGTTTGTACACATAAATTACAATATTATTAGATAGGTATTAATTTTGTTAAGAACAACTTTTTTCAAAAAATATGCATTTGTATTGACATAAAATTAATGATCATCACAAGATTTTCATATATAACCAACATCTGAAATACTATTTAGAATCACTCAATATGTATTCTTGTAAGTAATTTTCTACTTAAATTAAGAAATAATGTGAATACGTCGACAATTATGAAGGAGTAAATTATAATGATTTTTTCAATAGTTGATATACCCGAGGCCAGCAATCAGCAAATATTTGTGCTTTAAGGACCTATATATGTATAATTTTATTTCAAAAATAGCAATCATATGAAATTAAAATAAAATAAGCTGTAAATATATTTATACTTTAATTATCTGAAGCTTTTATTTTATTAAAACGAAATAGAATAAAAGGATATATCAAAATTTAGAAAAGTTATATCATACTTATGTATAAAATATTTTTAGTGCAATATATGATATTGTATTATGGCCATTATTAAATGAAATTTGACTACATTTATGTCACTGACAAGCAAAGAGCTGTATTTATATGTAGCGTTGAGCGATATCAAGTATGAATTGCAACAACGGATTATTTTTTCTTTACACATGTTATGTTTCTGTCATCTTGTTTTGTTGTTGAAATTTATTTTATATCATTTTTGCCTATTACTGTGTTTTAGACTTACTTGGTATTTTTCTCGAAAATAAAAGTTTGTTTTCGTTTAAATGGTTGTAAGATCTTCAGTGATTTACAGTCTTTTCTCATTGGTTATCCTTTCTTTGTAATGTCAAACATTTCCTTTCCAGAACCTCAGGTGTATTATACTTGGGTTTAGAAAGGAAAATGAGCTTTATGCTTTTGGTTATTTCTCTTAGAGTTACATGGTTGAATATATTTCAATAGCTGATTTTAATATTGAAATTAGTTTTGTAGATTTTCCTGTAAATATTTATTCTTTTGTAAAGAAGATTTCATTTTTCAAGCCTGAGATATTTAAATACTAAATCTTATATCATTCCTTTAATTTCATTCATTCTTCAACAAAGAGTCATATACTCCTTCATTAATACTAACGTTATACTTCATAGACATAACAAGACAGGCTGTATGACCTTCTCATTTTGGCAAAAAAATTTTTTATATTTTAATTCTTCACTGATTTAAAACTCAAAATTGAGTATTTGCTTTAAATATTACCATTAAATAAGGGTACCATCAATATTGGATTATACATGTATGCATAACTGATGACTAAAATAAAGAAACAGTGCATCTACAACAGCTTCATGATGATTCAGTTCAAATAGGATACCATGTAATATTTAAAATTGCATGTGTGAAGAGTAGTAATTAGCAATAAGATTACTATGTAAGTCAATCAGGTGGTTGATTTTAATTGATTTTTTTTTTATGCCTGTTTTCTTTATATTTTTTAAAATTCTTTGAATATTAATATCTAAATATAAAGTTTCTGAATTAAAATATACCTTTCCACATCTTGCTTGGTGTAAATTGAGTATATGTCAGTGAATCAAGATACATTTTTTTATCATTGAAATCAAGGCTGAAATAAATTATTTAATAAGTCTGGTAAAAAGATTTTTTTCACTCACCATTTGATTCAAGAAAAGCCATACACAGATTGGCTTTTGCATGTATCAGAAGAAACACTTGCTCATGTCTTTCTAGATTCCAAGAAATACTTCTGTATTTCAAATATGGATAAAGCAGCTGTCAAATTACATATGAAAGAGAAAAACACATCCATATATTAGAACATACTGTATCTGCCAAAAAAAAAATCTTGCTAATTTGAAAGATCTTTTTTTTGACTAAAATTCTTGTTAAAGATTGTGAACCCAAAGGAAATTCTGGAATTTTAGATTCATATGTTCCCCTTTTAAAAGAAATTTTAAAAACTGAAATTTTGTGGGTCTTTAAAGTTTCATACTGTTGAGTCTGCAACGATTTTTCTATGAATGTTATTTCTCGCTTTCAAACAATATTTCCGTACACTGCTGTTGCAAAACAATTCAGTTAAGCTGGAAAAAAATTTATGTTTATATTCAAAATATTTTAGAACTGCATCTTATTTTTCCAATTTTTTGACATAAAATTTAAACTTGCTAGTTATTATGTTCTTTTCTGTAATAAAAGATTTAAATGATCATCTGCAGCAAAAACAGTTAGATTGCCAGGTAAGATTTTGGAATAATGATTTGTCTACAATGCCTTATTATGTGTTAAATTTTCGTATTTCATTTAACTGAAGGTATTTTGCTTGAAAATGTGAAAGAGAAGTGCTTAAAATTAATAACAATTTGATTACCCCAGTTGAATGTAAATTGGCTCATTTTCACTAACATGGCTGCTTTTTTTAAAAAGTGTACTACATTCAAATTTCTGTATTCTTGAAGCTTAAAAAAGTTTGCTTTACCCATCTTGAAATATTCAATAAATTAATATACAGTAATCAAATGAAAACGTTTAAAAACTGTGAAATTATATATTATTTTATAACGTGTAATTTGGAAATGTAAAAATTGCGTATTTTTAAATCGATATTGAGTATTTAAATAAAATTTTTTGTTATAGCTGTAAATTCAGTGAAGGTTTTTAAAGTATTTATTAAATATTATTTTAATGCAAAATAAAAAATTGTCTGATTAATATTTAAAATTGTTTGTTTCTCTTGTTTACAACTATAATTAAAAAATGTTGCTTTTACATACTTATACGATTATTTGGTTATAAATTAAAAAAACTATTTAACATCAATGTTGATACACTCTGGAAATATTTTGATTTTACTTCTGGGAGACTCCTCAAAACTTCAGTAATTTGATTCCCAGAAATCTGTATGAATCTTGTATATATTAAGCAATACATATTATTTCTTAAACATATCAAATTATAACATACTTTAGACTTCAATCTTCAGACTGTTATTGGTTATAAGTGTTATAGAATAGTAGCATTTATTTTTAATAGATTTGTTACGATTTATAATAGAAAAACAGTAAAGGACTGTTTTAACTATGTATTTACAAAGACAATAAGTTATTCTTAATTTAAAAAAGTAAGTATCTCCTAACTCTTTGGGTTTTATCTTTGTTATTTCTTATGTTGGTATTATGAAAAACTTTATTGCAGTACATCAGTTGATAATTTCTCTGAAACAGGTGATGGTTAAAATTATTTTTGTAAATTATGTATTTTATTTATAGGATGAAAATCAAGATGAAATTCAAAAAGCAGTTCAGGTGAGGGGAAATATTTTATTTTTATGCATATATTGTTCTATATGGAACTGACAAGAAAATTCTCCCCACAATAAATGTTTAAATTAAAAAATTGCATGCACCATACATAAACAATATAAGGTGAGAAAGTTTAATTGTATTTCAAAATGAATTAAGTTACACATCATGCATTGTTTGTGATATCAAATTGATTTCTTACATCAGCCAATACCTTTGGAGCATTTAAAATCTAATATTTTTTTCATTTTAATCTAAGTGATTTTCTATTTCTAAGAAGGCACAACGTTGTGAATTGCTATTTTAAAATAGTATTTTAAAAACAATTGTGCTGTAATAGATCAAATATTTGCTACATTTTAAAGAGTTTCTTGTAAAGTTTTCCTATTTACGAAAAAAAATTACTTAAAATATCAAAATTTTTAAACTTTAAATAAATTAATTAAAAATGAAAATTCTCAATATTTATTAAAATTTGCTTTATTGCATTTTGATTTAACATATCTAAAATGCAAATTATTTCTTAAAACTTTGGATAAATATGACGGCCTAGATAAATTATGTTGCTGTCACAATTTAAATCCTTAACATACTGAATATAATTTTTCTATTTTCCTTAAGTTAACATAAATTTTATACTTATCAATATACCAATGTAGTAAAGGAGTCCCCGTGCACCATTGGTACCAGGGTAATCGTTCTGGCGGATCTCTATCCCTCCGGTGCAGCAGACTGGAACAAACTACAATAACTCGTTTTCGAAGTGGCCACCTAAGATCATTGGCATTTAACAACAAAGAAAAGAAATTTCCAATTTGCGTTAAGTGTTTCAAAAGCCAAGCCACTCCGGATCATATCCTTGAGTGCTTGGGACTCGATAAAGAAGATCTTCTGGAGCGACCATTATTGGTCATTGATTTCCTGAGAGTGTACAATATCATAGACTTGGTCTAGCGCTGCTAGACAACAGGGATCAGCAACAACAACAACAGTAAAGGAGTTGCAGGAAAAGAATTCTTTCGATTATTTCTATGAGCATGCAGATAAGTAGAAAGACTTTAGGTTTGTGGATTTCATGAAGAAAACATCACATGCAGTGTGAGTGTAAGTAATATGCATGCCGTTGGTGTCTGCAGCTCAAAACTGCGAAAGAAGGATGAAGATGCCATCAAAGACAATTGGTTGAAGTAAAATTAAGTTCTTTCAAGAAATATTGCTAGAATAAATCAGCTAAAGGAATTCACACATAAAAGAATGAATAAAAATCTGGAGGAGTGTTAGTGTGACCAGATGAAACTGAAGTGATTGTAGTCAACAAATTGTCATTTTATAAATTTCGAAAAACTTTTTAACCATAGTTAAATACACACATATTTTGAAATATCCAATAAATTAATAAATAGTAATCAAATGAAATTGTTTATAAACTCTAAAATTATATATTATTTTATACCACATATAAAATTTAGCAATGTAAAAATTGCATGTTTTTAAATACTGATATTCATTATTTAAAGGAAAATTTTCAGTTATAGCTGTAAATTTAGTGAATTCTTTTGAGGTATATATTAAATATATTATTAATATGTTTGTTATTATTAATATGTTATTATTAATGTTTGTTATTATTAATACAGTTATTATTAATATGTTTGTTACTCTTAATAATAGAGAAACTTTAGAAGACTGTTTCACAACTATGTATTTATAGAAATAATAAGTTATTCATAATTTATAAAATTAAGTATCCAAACTATTTGGTTTTGATCTTTGTTATCTCTTACATTAGAGATATAAAAAACTTATTTATTGTGGTACATCAATTGTTATTTTCTATGAAATGCGTGATAGATAAAATCATTTTTGTAAAATATATATTTTATTTAAAGAATGGAAATCAAGATGAAACTCAAGAAGCAGTACAAGTAAGGGTGAAATCTTTTATTTTTATGTATGCATTGTTCAATATGGAACTGACAAGAAAATTTTCCCTGCAGTAAACATCTGAATTGAAAAATTGCATGTACGATACAAAAAAAAACAAAAAAGTTGTGAAAGCCTAATTGTAATTGAAAATGGATTAAGTTAAACATCATGCATTGTTTGTGATATAAAAGTTTGAGTTATGTAAAATTGAATTTTGGCAATTTCAGTTGAATTTGAATTCAGCCAATTTCTTTGGAGCATTTAAAATCTGATATTTTTGTTTACCTTAAGTATGTGATTTTCTATATCGAAGAAGATGGTTTTGAGGTTGCGCGTATATTATTTATGACAAGTTAGTTAAATCATAACATATTTATTAACATACCAAGAAAGAATAGAAAAAACATTTAAACATCACAAATGTTGCGAACGAGCATAATGCTGCTCGTTCAGATTGTTGGCGCGTTAACATTCAAACTGTTTCCCCTGCTGGCTTACTAACTTTAAGTATTGAGTAGTGCTGCCACATACTCCCCCACTTTTTTTACATCATGTAAGAAAACGTTTAGGAAAATGAATGTGTTGTACTGAACGTGTCACAACAGGCTGCTTAGGCGTGGAAGTAATATCCTAAACAAACAATGCTTAGGAATGTCCTGTGAAAGGAAGGCTGGTCTAAGACGGTCCAACGCGATGGTACATTTACATCCATTCATTTTAATATCAAAAGTCTTGTGATCTCTCTTCAGTACTTTAAAAGGTCCGTCATAAGGATTTTGAAAAGGCTTTTTCGCTCTGTCGTGTCGTAAGAATATGTGTGAACAATGTTTCAGAGGTGGATGTATAAAAATGGAATTTATTCCATGTCGAGAAGCAGGCGTTGGTTGAATGTCACAAAAATACAGTTTAAATTTCTCCACAAACTGCTGAGGTGAAGACTCGGGTGCCATCGGTAGAGAAATTTCTCCTACAAGTCGAAATGTAGTCTTGTAGACTAAGTCTGTTGCTGTAGCTTTGATGTCCTTTTTAAAAGTAGTTCGAAAACCTAATAAAATGGTAGCCAACGCTACAGACCATTGGTCTGTGTTATAGGCTTTTAAAGCAGCATTGAGAAGCTTGTGGAATTTCTCTTATCATTCTGTTTGCTTGTGGGTGGTAAGGCAATGTGCAAATTCTTTTAATTTCCAGGAAATGGGACAGAGACTGGAACAGCTGGTTTTAAAATTTACGCCCTTGATCCATTGTGATGTGCGATGGGCAGCCAAATTCTGTAACCCAATGGTTATAAAAAGTTTCGGATATAGTCCAAGCATTGATATCTGGAATGGCCACAGCTTCTGGCCAGCGTGTAAATCTGTCGATCAGTGTCTGACAGTAGGAGTTGTCTCTAGAACGTGGTAGAGGACCAACAATATCGAGGTCTACACGATCAAATCTTTTCTTCTGATTACGAAAGGAGCCTGCAGGTGTTTTAGTATGTCGATTGAATTTAGCTTTTTGGCATGGATACATTGCCTCGACCCGTTTATGCAATCTTCATTAATAGATGGCCAAATAAATCTAGATTTTACTAATTTTGTTGTGCTGCGAGTGCTAGGTTGAGAAATATTAGCCGATAAAGAAAAACTTTTCTGGAAGTGAAATTAAAAGGTAAGATCAAGCAGTACCGATTGACAAATCACAGTATATTGGAGCAAGCTAATCTGATTCTTTATAAAAAAAGATTTTCTTTAATTCTAAGCTGTTAGGATTACCTATTAAGGTCTTTAATTTAAATCATTTTTCTCTGCATTAGAAATTTCATCATAATTAACAGGATTTGGTATTGTTATGGCAGCGATCTGAGAAAGCGTATCTGCTGTGATATTTTCTGATCCTTTTTTATCCTGGATATCTGTTGTGAATTGAAAAATAAAATCTGTCTCGTTTGCCTCGGTGAACTTTTGTCTGAGCATTGTCGGAAAGCATATGTTAATGGCTTGTGATCAGTTAACGGGGTGTAGCATCTTGCTTCAAGCATGTATCGAAAATATTTTATCGCAACATATGCCACAAGTAATATCCGGTCATATGCGCTGTAATTTCGTTCGGCTGAAGAAAGTTTTCTCAAAAAAAAAGGGAAGATGTTATAATTTGTTATATACTATTTGTGATAATACTCCACCCCTCCCCCCGATTGCAAAATCTGATGCATCAACTTGTAGCAATAATTTAGCATCTCGATGAGGGTCAGCTTAGAGAACTACCCTTTCTATTAATTCCTTGCATTTCCGAAATACCTGTTCAGCTCTATCAGACCATTCAATTCTTGTGTTTTCATTTTTCTTTGCGTATCAGCTGCTCGTTCATATTGTTGGCACGGTAACATTCAAAATATTGCCACTGCTGTCTTACAAACTCTAAGTATTGAGTAGTGCTGCCACAATACAATACAATAACTAGTAAATTGCTATTTTAAAAAAGTTGTTTAAAAAAAGAATTGTTTTATAATAATTCAAATAGTTGCTACCTTTTAAGGAATTTCTTTCTTGTAAATTTTTTCCAATTACACAATAAAAATTACTTCTTAAGGTTACAAAATATTTTAACTTTAAAAAAATTAAAAAAAGGAACAT
This sequence comes from Latrodectus hesperus, assembly GCA_037975125.1. Taxonomy (NCBI): domain Eukaryota; kingdom Metazoa; phylum Arthropoda; class Arachnida; order Araneae; family Theridiidae; genus Latrodectus; species Latrodectus hesperus. Next base: position 90,163,289 of record CM075859.1, on the reverse strand, counting down.
TCAGAATAATTTAAACTTGCTTAGTTGCATCTTGATTTATTATTTCTAAAATGCTAATTAATTCTTAAAACAGTGTCTATCACAGCCTAATTTTTGTTGCTGTTAGGATTCAGAAATCCTTAACTTACTGAATATAATTTTTCTATTTCTCAAAAGTTAACATAAATTTTATACTGGTCAATATACCAATGCAATAAAAGAGTCGCTGAAAATGAATTTTTTCAATTATTTATATGAGTATGCAAACAATAGAAACTCTTTGTGTTTGGGGATTTTATAAAGATAAGATCACATGTGGTGTGAGTGAATATGTAAGCTGAATGATATCACATATAAATGAAAGTACAAAAATCTAGAAGAGTGGAGTAGTGTGACCAGATGAAACTAAATTGTGTTTGCAGTTAACAAATGGTTATTTCATTGTTTTGAAGGACTCCTAAACAATATGTAAAGACACGCACATCTTCAAATAATTAATAAATTGTAATCAAATGAAAATTTTTATCATTAATGTTTTATATATAAACTATAAAATTTTATACTATGTATGATTTGGTAATGTAAAAATTGCATATTTTTAAGTACTGATATTGATAATTTAAATGAAAATTTTCATTTATGGCTCTAAATTCAATGAAGGCTTTTGAAGTATTTATTAAGTATCATGCTAATCTAAATAAAAAAATTTCTCCTTTTTATTTTAAATTATTTGTGTCTGTTATTTGTAACTATAATTGCAAAATATTGCTCGTACATAATTATACAAATATTTGGTTGGAAACAAGTAAGTTTTAAAAAAAACCTATTTAGCATGAATGGCGATACACCCTGGAAATATTTTGATTTGACTTACGTTAAACTCCTGCAATTTGATTCTTGGAATTCTGTATGACTCTTGTATATAATAAGCAATATATATTATTTCTTAAACATATCAAATTAAAATATACTTTAGATTTCAATCTTCAGAATTTTATTGATTATAAGTGTTATAGAATAGTAGCATTTATTATTAATATATTTGTTCGGATTAATAATAAAAACAAATAGAGGTAAGTTTCAACTATGTATTTATAAAGATCATAAGTTATTCATAATTTATAAAATTAAGTATCCGAACTATTTGGTTTGGAACTTTGTTATCTCTTACATTAGAGATATGAAAAACTTTTTTATTGTGGTACATCAATTGTTGTTTTCTATGAAATGCATGATACATAAAAATATTTTTGTAAAATATATATTTTATTTAAAGGATGTAAATCAAGATGAAACTCAAGAAGCTGTTCAGGTAAGGGGGAAATCTTTTATTTTTATGTATATATTGTTCAATGTAGAATTCACAAGTATATTCTCCATATAATAAAAGTCTAAATTGAAAAATTTCGTATACAATCCATAAACAGTATAAGGTATGAAAGCCTTATAGTAATTTAAAATGGATTAAGTTACACATCATGCATTTTTTGTGATATAAATTTGATTTCTGGCAACAGCCAATACATACGGAGCAATTAAAATCTAATATTTTTGTTCACCTTTATCTGAGTGATTCTCTATTTCGAAGAAGAAGGTACAATATTATACCTTGTAAATTGCTACTTTAAAATAGTATTTTACAAAACATTGTATTATAATAATTCAAATATTTTCTACCTTTTTAAAAAGTTTTTCCATTTACACAATAAAAATTATTTCTAAAAGTAGCAAAATTTTCGACTTGTAAGAAAATTAGATGGAAAGGAAAATTCTGAATAGTTAAAACTTGCTTAGTTGCATTTTGATTTAACACTTCTAAAAGGCAAATTATTTCTAAAAAACAGTGTCTAAATATCATAACATAGATAAATTATGTTGCTGTCATGTTTCTTATACTTCACATACGGAATTTAATTTATCTATTTTGCACAAGTTAACATAAATGCTATACTGATCAATATACAAATGCTATGTCGGAGTTGAAATAGAATTCTTTCCATTATTTCTATGAGTATGTAAATCAGTAGTAAGGCTTTAGGTCTGCAGATTTCATGACGAAAACATCACATGCGGTGTGATTGTAAGTAACATGTATGTGGTTTGCGTGTGCAGCACAAGACTGCAAAAGAAGGAGGAAGATGTCATGAAAGACCTATGGTTTAAGTGAAATTGAGTTTTTTCATGAAATATTGCTTGAATGACTCAACTGAACGATTTCACATGTAAAAGAATGAATAAAAATCTGGAGGAGTGTTGTAGTGTGACCAGGTAAAACTGAAGTAATTGCAGTCAACAAATTGTCATTTTATGGTTTCAGAAAGACATCCAAACCATAGTTAAAACCATTGGAAAGATTAATTTTCGCTGTGGTTACAAACGGTAATGTGTGAAATCATTCTGCTAGTGCCATTCCTTTTTAACTATATACAGCAAAATGGTTACTACTGTCTAGGTTTACCCTGTTTAGGGGTTTTCTCAAATTTAGTCTTTTGGCTTGCCCTTCTGAATGTACACCTCTTTAAAAGTTGTCCATTTGCACCACCAATTAGAGTGGTATAAGAAAAACAAGAAATGGACATCTCATAAATTGATTTTTACTTTTCTATTATGATAAATAATTTGTTCTATAGGGAAGATGCTGTTTTAATGTTTTGCTATCGTTTTATTGCAAAATTTTGGCTCTCATTTCTAATTTTCATGACTCTCAGTATAATTTTTTTGAAAATATGGCAGAGGAAAAATATCTAATGTTTAAATTTTTTTCACACCAATTTATATGTGAGGGCATAAAATTATACTTTAACTTTTTTTTTCTGTAAACACTTCTATGTATAAAAAATAAATGATACAAAAACAAATATTTACTCTTTTTATCTACATATTTTTTAAACTAAATGTTTTCTGCTATCTGCCTTCTTTTATAAATCAGCAATTTAACTTTTATTTTTAAAGATATATTCAGCAGTTGGAGCGCTAATATGATGAATAAAATAAAATTTTAATCCCCAACGAACATTATTTTATGCAAATATATATTCTTTTTTTCTCTTTTTAATGTTTTATATCTGCGAATATTTTGAAGAAACATTGTGTCATTTAATCAGGTATGAAGGAAAGAAAATAGATATACCTTGAATATTGGTTTGCAGAAACAAAATTATCTTAAATTAATGTAACTTATTTCAAGATCGTTCAATTATATTAATATATCATGACATTTCTTATATTACGTTAAAATTTGTATGTATTGTTTACATTTTGTGTTATAATCAAGAGTTTAAATGATGTGTTGGTTTTATATCCAGTATATTAATAAGATTTATAATAACTGTAATTTCTTCTCAGTTTTCTTACTATAATTATTATTTTTTTGGTGGGGGGGTTTAGATACTGTTTTACTATGATTTCATTTGTTAAGAATATTTCTATACTATTTTATTTGCATTTATGTTATAGAATTGTATACTTTTATTAAAAGCATTTGTTTCTACAGAATCTACTTAAATTTGGAAACAATGACTCCAATACGAGATGCACTTCATTTGAATATGAAGATATTTCTGAGGTATTAATTTTGATATTTTTAAGTGTTTTACATTGTAAAAGCTAGTTAAGAAACAAGAATTTCACACTTAATGATTCTCCATATAAATGTAAAATTTTATCATCATGAAATATATATTTTGTAATCTCTTCATAGGTAATCTGAAATATATATCTTATGCTAAGATTTTGCTTTGTATTCCAGCTTAATCTAGACATACATAGAAAATTGTGATGAAGATGTTGATAAAAATCAGTTATTTGATTAATTTTGTTAACATTTTGTCTAATGTCATTACATGTAACATTGTGTTTGTACACATAATTTACAATATTATTAGATAAGTATTAATTCTCTTAAGAACAACTTGTTTCAAAAGAATATGCATTTGTATTGACATAAACTTAATGATCATTGAAAGATTTTCTTACATAACCAATATTTCAAATACTATCTAGAATCACTTAATATGTATTCTTGAAAGTAATTTATTGAAGTTATTTGCCTAAATTAAGAAATATTGTAAATGCGTCAAACATGGAGGAGTAAATTATAATGATTTTTTCAATAGTTAATAATCCCCGAGGCCAGCAATCAGTACATATATTAAGGACCACTATATATATATATATAAATATGTATATAATTTTATTTGAAAAACGAGAATAATATGAATTAAAATTAAAAGGTGGTAAATATATTTATACTATAATTATCTGAAACTTTTATTTTATTAAAACAAAATAAAAAAGATATATCTTAATTTGGAAAAGATATAGCGTACTTACGTATCACGTAATTTTCATGCAATATAAGTTATTGATTTTTGGCCATCTATATATAAAATTCGGCTACATTGATGTCACTGACAGGCAAAGAGGTGTGTTTATTTCTAGAGCCATTGTTGCCTTACAAACCGTAAATATTGAATAGTGCTGCCACAATACAGTACAATACCTTGTAAATTGCTATTTTAAAATAGTTATTTTAAAAAAATTGTACTGTATTAATTCAAATAGTTGCTACCTTTTAGGGAGTTTCTTTCTTGTAAAGTTTTTCCAATTACAAAATAAAAATTACTTCTTAAAGTTACAAAATATTTGAACTTTAAAAAAAAAAACTAAATAAAAAGGAACATTCAGAATAATTAAAACTTGCTTAGTTGCATCTTGATTTAAGATTTCTAAAATGCAAATTAATTCTTAAAACAGTGTCTATCACAGCTCGATAATTAATGTTGCTGTCAAGATTCACAAATCCTTAACTTACTGAATATAATTTTTCTATTTTGCAAAATTTAACATTAATTTTATACTGATCAATTTACCAATGCAATAAAAGAGTTGCTGAAAATGAATTCTTTCAATTATTTATATAAGTATGCAAACAGTAGAAATTCTTTGTGTTTGGGGATTTCATGAAGAAAAGATCACATTTGGTGTGAGTGAATAAGTAAGCTGAACGATTTCACACATAAGTGAAAGTACAAAAATTTAAAGGAGTGGAGTAGTGAGACCAGATGAAACTAAATTTTAATTGATATTAACAAATTGTTATTTTATTGTTTGGAAGGACTTCCAAAATTATTTAAAGACATGCACATCTTGAAATATTTAATAAATTAATAATGAATTGAAAATTTTAATCATTAATATTTTATTTTTAAACTTTAAAATTTTATGCTATTTATAATTTGGTAATGTAAAAATTGCTTATTTTTAAGTACTGATATTGATAATTTAAATGAAAATTTTCTCATGTGGCGGTAAATAAAATGAAGGCTTTTGAAGTATTTATTAAATATCATTCTAATCTAAGTAAAAAATGTCTCCTTTTTATTTTAAATTATTTGTTACTGTTATTTATAACTATAATGTAAAAATGTTGTTACACATAATTGTACAAATATTTGGTTGGAAACAAGTAGTTAGTTTAAAAAAAAAAAACTATTTAACTTGAAAGGCGATACACCCTTGAAACATTTTGATATGACTTCCAGAAAACTCCTCAATACTCCTGCAAATTGTTTATTGGAATTCTGTATGACTCTTGTGTATAATAAGCAATATATATTATTTCTTAAACATATCAAATTAAAATATACTTTAGATTTCAATCTTCAGACTTTTATTGATGATAAGTTTTATAGAATATTAGCATTTATTATTAATATATTTTTTCAGATTAATAATAAAAAAAAAATAGAGTAAAGTTTCAGCTATGTATTTATAAAGATAATAAGTTATTCATAATTTATAAAAGTAAGTATCCAAACTGTTTGGTTTTGATCTTTGTTATCTCTTACATTAGAGATATGAAAAACTTCTTTATTTTGGTACATCAATTGTTATTTTCTATGAAATGCGTGATAGATAAAAATATTATTGTAAAATATATATTTTATTTAAAGGATGTAAATGAAGATGAAACTCAAGAAGCTGTTCAGGTAAGGGTGAAATCTTTTATTTTTATGCATATATTGTTCTATATGGAACTGACAAGAAAATTCTCCCCACAATAAATCTTTAAATTAAAAAATTGCATGCACCATACATAAACAATATAAGGTGAGAAAGCCTAATTGTATTTCAAAAGGAATTAAGTTAAACATCATGCATTGTTTTTGATATCAAATTGATTTCTGACATCAGCCAATACCTTTGGAGCATTTAAAATCTAATATTTTTTTCACTTTAATCTAAGAGATTTTCTATTTCTAAGAAGGCACAACTTTGTGAATTCCTATTTTAAAATAATATTTTAAAAACAATTGTACAATAATAGATCAAATATTTGCTTCATTTTAAGGAGTTTATTTCTTGTAAAGTTTTTCTATTTACAAAATAAAAATTACTTCTTAAAATATCTAAATTTTTAAACTTTAAAGAAATTAATTAAAAAAGGAAAATTCTGAATATTTATTAAAACTTGCTTTGTTGCATCTTGATTTAACATAACTAAAATGCAAATTATTTCTTAAAACTTTGGATAAATATGATGGCTTAGATAAATTATTTTGCTGTCACAATTTAAGTCCTTAACATACTAAATATAATTTTTCTGTTTTCCTTAAATTAACATAAATTTTATACTTATCAATATACCAATGTTCTAAAGGAGTTGCGGAGAAAGAGTTCTTTCGATTATTTCTATGAGCCTGCATATCAGTAGAAAGGCTTTAGGTTTGTGGATTTCATGAGGAAAACATCACATGCAATGTGAGTTTAAGTAATATGCATGCTGTTGGTGTCTGCAGCTCAACACTGCGAAGGAAGGATGAAGATGCCATCAAAGACAATTGGTTCAAGTGAAATTAAGTTCTTTCAAGAAATATTGCTAGAATAAAACAGCTGAAGGAATTCACACATAAAAGAATGAATAAAAATCTGGAGGAGTGTTAGCGTGACCAGATGAAACAGAAGTGATTGTAGTCAACAAATTGTCATTTTCAAAATTTGGAAAAACTTTTTAACCATAGTTAAAGACACACATATTTTGAAAAATCCAATAAATTAATAAATAGTATTAAAGTGAAATTGTTTATAAACTCTAAAATTATATATTATTTTATACCACGTATAAAATTTAGCAATGTAAAAATTGCATGTTTTCAAATACTGATATTCATTATTTAAATGAAAATTTTCAGTTATAGCTGTAAATTCAGTGAATTCTTTTGAGGTATATATTAAATATTATTATAAACTAAATAAAGTCTTGTTAATATTTAAAATTATTTGTTTATCACAACTATAGTTTAAAAATGCAGCTTATACATAATTATACAAATATTTGGTTGGGAACGAGTGGTTAATTTAAAGCAAACTATAAAATCTGAATGGCGATGCAGCCAAGAAATATTATTATTTGATTTCTGGAAAACTGCTCAAAACCCCAGCAATTTGATTCTTGGAAATCGGTATGAATCTTGTACATATTAAGCAATACATATTATTTCTTAAACATATATCAAATTAAAACATTTTTTAGATTTCTATCTTCAGACTTTTATTGATTATTGGTGTTATAGAATAGTAGCAGTTATTATTAATATGTTTGTTACTCTTAATAATAGAGAAACTTTAAAGGACTGTTTCACAACTATGTATTTATAGAAATAATAAGTTATTCATAATTTATAAAAGTAAGTATCCAAACTATTTGGTTTTGATCTTTGTTATCTCTTACATTAGAGATATAAAAAACTTATTTATTGTGGTACATCAATTGTTATTTTCTATGAAATGCGTGATAGATAAAATCATTTTTGTAAAATATATATTTTATTTAAAGAATGGAAATCAAGATGAAACTCAAGAAGCAGTACAAGTAAGGGTGAAATCTTTTATTTTTATGTATGCATTGTTCAATATGGAACTGACAAGAAAATTTTCCCTGCAGTAAACATCTGAATTGAAAAATTGCATGTACGATACAAAAAAAAACAAAAAAGTTGTGAAAGCCTAATTGTAATTGAAAATGGATTAAGTTAAACATCATGCATTGTTTGTGATATAAAAGTTTGAGTTTTGTAAAATTGAATTTTGGCAATTTCAGTTGAATTTGAATTCAGCCAATTTCTTTGGAGCATTTAAAATCTGATATTTTTGTTTACCTTAAGTAATGTGATTTTCTATATCGAAGAAGATGGTTTTGAGGTTGCGCGTTTATTATTTATGACAAGTTAGATAAATCTTAACATATTTATTAACATACCAAAAAAGAGTAGAAAAAACATTTAAACATCACAAATGTTGCGAACGAGCATAATGCTGCTCGTTCAGATTGTTGGCGCGTTAACATTCAAACTGTTTCCCCTGCTGGCTTACTAACTTTAAGTATTGAGTAATGCTGCCACATACTCCCCCACACTTTTTTACATCATGTAAGAAAACGTTTAGGAAAATGAATGTGTTGTACTGAACGTGTCACAACAGGCTGCTTAGGCGTGGAAGTAATATCCTAAACAAACAATGCTTAGGAATGTCCTGTGAAAGGAAGGCTGGTCTAAGACGGTCCAACGCGATGGTACATTTACATCCATTCATTTTAACATCAAAAGTCTTGTGATCTCTCTTCAGTACTTTAAAAGGTCCGTCATAAGGATTTTGAAAAGGCTTTTTCGCTCTGTCGTGTCGTAAGAATATGTGTGAACAATGTTTCAGAGGTGGATGTATAAAAATGGAATTTATTCCATGTCGAGAAGCAGGCGTTGGTTGAATGTCACAAAAATACAGTTTAAACTTCTCCACAAACTGCTGAGGTGAAGACTCGGGTGCCATCGGTAGAGAAATTTCTCCTACAAGTCGAAATGTAGTCTTGTAGACTAAGTCTGTTGCTGTAGCTTTGATGTCCTTTTTAAAAGTAGTTCGAAAACCTAATAAAATGGTAGCCAACGCTACAGACCATTGGTCTGTGTTATAGGCTTTTAAAGCAGCATTGAGAAGCTTGTGGAATTTCTCTTATCATTCTGTTTGCTTGTGGGTGGTAAGGCAATGTGCAAATTCTTTTAATTTCCAGGAAATGGGACAGAGACTGGAACAGCTGGTTTTAAAATTTACGCCCTTGATCCATTGTGATGTGCGATGGGCAGCCAAATTCTGTAACCCAATGGTTATAAAAAGTTTCGGATATAGTCCAAGCATTGATATCTGGAATGGCCACAGCTTCTGGCCAGCGTGTAAATCTGTCGATCAGTGTCTGACAGTAGGAGTTGTCTCTAGAACGTGGTAGAGGACCAACAATATCGAGGTCTACACGATCAAATCTTTTCTTCTGATTACGAAAGGAGCCTGCAGGTGTTTTAGTATGTCGATTGAATTTAGCTTTTTGGCATGGATACATTGCCTCGACCCGTTTATGCAATCTTCATTAATAGATGGCCAAATAAATCTAGATTTTACTAATTTTGTTGTGCTGCGAGTGCTAGGTTGAGAAATATTAGCCGATAAAGAAAAACTTTTCTGGAAGTGAAATTAAAAGGTAAGATCAAGCAGTACCGATTGACAAATCACAGTATATTGGAGCAAGCTAATCTGATTCTTTATAAAAAAGATTTTCTTTAATTCTAAGCTGTTAGGATTACCTATTAAGGTCTTTAATTTAAATCATTTTTCTCTGCATTAGAAATTTCATCATAATTAACAGGATTTGGTATTGTTATGGCAGCGATCTGAGAAAGCGTATCTGCTGTGATAGTTTCTGATCCTTTTATATCCTGGATATCTGTTGTGAACTGAGAAACAAAATCTGTTTCGTTTGCCTCGGTGAACTATCACATCAGATACGCTTTTAATATAATTATTTTGAAAATATGGCAGAGGAATAATATCTAATGTTTAAATTTTTTTCACACCAATTTTCAAATGAGGGCATTATACCTTAACTTTTTTTCTGTAAACACTTCTATGTATAAAAATTAAGTGATACAGAAACAAATATTTACTCTTTTTATCTGCATATTTTTTAAACTAAATGTTTTCTTCTATCTGCCTTCTTTTATAAATCAGCAATTTAAATTTTATTTTTAAAGATATATTCAGCAATTGGAAAAAGAATAGCGCTAATATGATGAAATAAAATAAAATTGCAATCTCCAACGAACATTATTTTATGCAAATATATATTCTTCTTTATTCTCTTTTAAATGTTTTATATCTGCGAAAATTTTGAAGAAATATCGTGTCTTTTATTCTGGTATAAAGATAAGCAAATAGATATACCTTGAATATTGGTTGGCAAAAACAAAATTATCTTAAATTAATGTAACTTATTTCAAGATCGTTCAATTATATTAATATATCATGACATTTCTTATATTACATTACAATTATTATACATAGATTTTGTGTTATAATCAGGAGTTTAAATGATGTGTTGGGTTTATGTCCAGTATATTAATAATTTTTATAATAACTGTAATTTCTTCTCAGTTTTCATACTATAATTATTATTTTTGGGGGGGGTTTAGATACTGTTTTACTATGATTTCATTTGTTAAGAATTTTTCTATACTGTTTTATTGGCGTTTCTGTTATAGAATTGTATACCTTTATTAAAAGCATTTGTTTCTACAGAATCTACTTATATTTGGAAACGAAGACTCCAATACGAGATGCACTTCATTTGAATATGAAGATATTTCTGAGGTATTAATTTTGATATTTTTAAGTGTTTTACATTCTAAAAGCTAGTTAAGAAACAAGAATTTTACAGTTAATGATTCTCCAATTAAATGTAAAATTTTATCATCATGAAATATATATTTTGTAATCTTGTCATAGGTAATCTGAAATATATATCTTATGCTAAGATTTTGCTTTGTTTTCCAGCTTAATCTAGACGTACATAGAAATTTGTGATGAAGATGTTGATAAAAATCAGTTATTTGATTAATTTTGTTACCATTTTGTCTAAAGTCATTACATGTAACATTGTGTTTGTACACATAATTTACAATATTATTAGATAAGTATTAATTCTCTTAAGAACAACTTGTTTCAAAAGAATATGCATTTGTATTGACATAAACTTAATGATCATTGCAAGATTTTCTTACATAACCAATATTTCAAATACTATCTAGAATCACTCAATATGTATTCTTGAAAGTAATTTATTGAAGTTATTTGCCTAAATTAAGAAATATTGTAAATGCGTCAAACATGGAGGAGTAAATTATAATGATTTTTTCAATAATTAATAATCTCCGAGGCCAGCAATCAGTACATATATTAAGGACCACTATATATATATAAATATATATATAATTTTATTTGAAAAACGAGAATAATATGAATTAAAATTAAAAGTTGGTAAATATATTTATACTATAATTATCTGAAACTTTTATTTTATTAAAACAAAATAAAAAAGATATATCTTAATTTGGAAAAGATATAGCGTACTTATGTATCACGTAATTTTCATGCAATATAAGTTATTGATTTTTGGCCATTTATATATAAAATTCGGCTACATTGATGTCACTGACAGCCAAAGAGGTGTGTTTATTTCTAGAGCCATTGTTGCCTTACAAACCGTTAGTATTGAGTAGTGCTGCCACAATACAGTACAATACCTTGTAAATTGCTATTTTAAAATAGTTATTTTAAAAAAATTGTACTGTATTAATTCAAATAGTTGCTACCTTTTAGGGAGTTTCTTTCTTGTAAAGTTTTTCCAATTACACAATAAAATTTACTTCTTAAAGTTACAAAAAATTTGAACTTTATAAAAATTAAATAAAAAATAACACTTAGAATAATTAAAACTTGCTTAGTTGCATCTTTATTTAAGATTTCTAAAATGCAAATTAATTCTTAAAACAATGTCTATCACAGCCTAGATAATTTTTGTAGCTGTCAGGATTCACAAATACTTAACTGAATATAATTTTTCTATTTTGCAAAAGTTAACATAAATTTTATACTGATCAATATACCAAAGCAACAAAAGAGTTGCTGAAAATGAATTCTTTCAATTATTTATATGAGTATGAAACAGTAGAAATTCTTTGAGTTTGGGGATTTCATGAAGAAAAGATCAAATGTGGTGTGAGTGAATAAGTAAGCTGAACGATGTCACACATAAGTGAAAGTACAAAAATTTAGAGGAGTGGAGTAGTGAGACCAGATGAAACTAAATTTTAATTGATATTAACAAATTGTTATTTTATTGTTTGGAAGGACTTCCAAAATTATTTAAAGACATGCACATCTTGAAATATTTAATAAATTAATAATGAATTGAAAATTTTAATCATTAATAATTTATTTTTAAACTTTAAAATTTTATGCTATGTATAATTTGGTAATAAAAAATTTCTTATTTTTAAGTACTGATATTGATAATTTAAATGAAAATTTTCTCATGTAGCGGTAAATAAAATGAAGGCTTTTGAAGTATTTATTAAATATCATTCTAATCTAAATAAAAAATGTCTATTTTTTTATTTTAAATTATTTGTTACTGTTATTTATAACTATAATTGAAAAATGTTGTTACACATAATTATACAAATATTTGGTTGGAAACAAGTAGTTAGTTTGAAAAAAAAAAACTATTTAACATGAAAGGCGATACACCCTTGAAACATTTTGATATGACTTCCAGAAAACTCCTCAATACTCCTGCAAATTGTTTCTTTGAATTCTGTATGACTCTTGTATATAAGTAGCAATATATATATTTTTTCTTAAACATATCAAATTAAAAATTACTTTTAGATTTTAATCTTCAGACCTTTATTGATAATAACTGTTAAAGAAGAGTAGCATTTATTATTAATATATTTGTTCTGATTAATAATAAAAAAACCAAATATAGTAAGGTTTCAACTATGAAAAACTTCTTTATTGTGGTACATCAATTGTTGTTTTCTATGAAATACGTGATAGATAAAAATATTTTTATTAAATGTATATTTTATTTAAAGGATGTAAATCAAGATGAAGCTCAAGAAGCTGTTCAGGTAAGGGTGAAATCTTTTATTTTAATGTATATATTGTTCTATAAGGAACTGACAAGAAAATTTTCCCTGCAATAAATGTTTAAATTGAAAAATTGCATGCACCATGCATAAACAATATAAGGTGTGAAAGCCTAATTGTATTTCAAAATGGATTAAGTTACACATCATGCATTGTTTGTGATATCAAATTGAGATCTGACATCCGCCAATACCTTTGGAGCATTTAAAATCTAATATTTTTTTCAGTTTAATCTAAGTTATTTTCTATTTCTAAGAAGGCACAATGTTGTGAATTGCTAATTTAAAATAGTATTTTAAAAACAATTGTAAAATAATAGATAAAATATTTGCTACATTTTAAAGAGTTTCTTTCTTGTAAAGTTTTCCTATTTACAAAATAAAAATTACTTCTTAAAATATCAAAATTTTTAAACTTTAAAAAAATTAATTAAAAGAGGAAAATTCTGAATATTTATTAAAATTTGCTTTGTTGCATCTTGATTAAACATTTCTAAAATGCAAATTAATTCTTAAGTATAACTAGTTCCTTAAGTTTTATGCTTATCAATATACCAATGTAGTAAAGGAGTTGCAGAAAAAGAAAAAACCAAATAGAGTAAACTTTCAATTATGTATTTATAAAGATAATAAGTTACTCATAATTTATAAAAGTAAATATCCAAACTATTTGGTTTTGATCTTTGTTATCTCTTACATTAGAGAAATGAAAAACTTATTTATTGTGGTACATCAATTGTTGTTTTCTATGAAATGCGTGATATATAAAAATATTTTTGTAAAATATATATTTTATTTAAAGGATGTAAATCAAGATGAAACTCAAGAAGCTGTTCAGGTAAGGGTGAAATCTTTTATTTTTATGTATATATTGTTCTATAAGGAACTGATAAGAAAATTTTCCCTGCAATAAATGTTTAAATTGAAAAATTGCATGCACCATGCATAAACAATATAAGGTGTGAAAGCTTAATTGTATTTCAAAATGGATTAAGTTACACATCATGCATTGTTTGTGATATCAAATTGATTTCTGGCAACAGCCAATACATACTAGCAATTAAAAACTAATATTTTTGTTCACCTTTATCTGAGTGATTTTCTATTTCTAAGAAGAAGGTACAATATTATACCTTGTAAATTGCTACTTTAAAAAAGTATTTTAGAAAACATTGTGTTATATGATTTCAAATATTTTCTACCTTATTTAATTGTTTTCTTTTTAAAAAGTTTTTCCATTTACACAATAAAAATTATTTTTAAAAGTAGCAAAATTTTCGAATTGTAAGAAAATTAAATGAAAAGGAAAATTCTGAATAGTTAAAACTTGCTTAGTTGCATTTTGATTTAACATTTCTAAAATGCAAATTAATTCTTAAAACAGTGTCTAAATATCAAAACATAGATAATTTATGTTGCTGTCATGTTTCATATACTTCGCATACTGAATTTAATTTATCTATTTTGCACAAGTTATCATATAAATGCTATACTGATCAATATACAAATGCAATGACAGAGTTGCAGAAATACAATTCTTTCGATTATTTATATGAGTTTGTAAATCAGTAGTAAATATTTAGGTTTGCAGATTTCATGAATAAAATATCACATGCGGTGTGACTGTAAGTAAAATTTATGTGGTTTGCGTGTGCAGCACAAGACTGCAAATGAAGAATGAAAATGTCATGAAAGATCTATGGTTTAAGTGTAATTAAGTTCTTTCATGAAATATTGCTTGAATAACTCAACTGAACGATTTCACATGTAAAAGAATGAATAAAAATCTGGAGGAGTGCTATTGTTACCAGATGAAACTGAAGTGATTGCAGTCAACAAATTGTCATTTAATGGTTTCAGAAAGACGTTCAAACCTTAGTTAAAACCATTGGAAAGATTAATTTTCGCTGTGGTTACAAACGGTAATGTGTGAAATCATTCTGCTAGTGCCATTCCTTTTTAACTATATACAGCAAATTGGTTATTACTATCTAGGTTTACCCTGTTTAGGGGTTTTCTCAAATTTGGTCTTTTAGCTTGCCATTTTGAATGTACACCTCTTTAAAAGTTGTCCATTTGCACCACCAATTAGAGTGGTATAAGAAAAACAAGAAATGGAAATCTCATAAATTGATTTTTACTTTTCTATTATGATCAATAATTTGTTCTATAGGGAAGATGCTGTTTTAATGTTTTGCTATCGTTTTATTGCAAAATTTTGGCTCTCATTTCTGATTTTCATGCCTGTCAGTATAATTATTTTGAAAATATGGCAGAGGAAAAATATCTAATGTTTAAACTTTTTTCACACCAATTTATATGTGAGGGCATAAAATTATACTTTAACTTTTTTTTTTTTGTAAACACTTCTATGTATAAAAATTAAATGATACAAAAACAAATATTTACTCTTTTTATCTACATATTTTTTAAACTAAATGTTTTCTGCTATCTGCCTTCTTTTAAAAATCAGCAATTTAACTTTTATTTTTAAAGATATATTCAGCAGTTGGAGCGCTAATATGATGACAGGGGTGTTTATGCTCCGGGGAAACCCCGGTATTCCGGGGATTTTGAACTTCGATTCCCGAAAATTCCGGGGATCGTCGTTCAAAAGGAAGTAGGAATAATAATGATTTATTTTGATCTTGGTAATTTTGTTTGCTTGGAAAGTAGAAAACGCAATAATTACGTCATTCAGTACTTCATAATTGTAATTTTTCATTTCTCCCCCCCTCCTTCTCGAAACTCAAAATGTCGGTAGTAAGTCCGTAAAAGTTTCCGGGGATTTTTTGGCGTACCAAAAAGACACCTGTGATGAATAAAATAAAATCATAATCCCCAACAAACATTATTTTATGCAAATATATATTTTTCTTTATTCTCTTTTAAATGTTTTATATCTGCGAAAATTTTGAAGAAACATCGTTTCTTTTAATCTGGTGTGAAGGAAAGAAAATAGATATACCTTGAATATTGGTTGGCAGAAACAAAATTATCTTAAATTAATGTAAATTTTTTAAAGATTGTTCAATTATATTAATTTATCATGGCATTTCTTATATTATGTTTGATTTATTATACATAGATTTTGCGTTATAATCAGGAGTTTAAATGATGTGTTGGGTTTAAGTCTAGTATATTAATAATTTTTATAATAACTGTAATTTCTTTTCAGTTTTCATACTATAATTATTATTTTTTTGGGGGGGGGGTTGGTTTAGATACTGTTTTCTATGATTTCATTTGTTAAGAATATTTCTATACTGTTTTATTTGCATTTATGTTATAGAATTGTATACTTTTATTAAAAGCATTTGTTTCTACAGAATCTACTTATATTTGGAAACAAAGACTCCAATACAAGTTGCACTTCATTTGAAATTGAAGATATTACTGAGGTATTAATTTTGATATTTTTATGTGTAAAAGATAGTTAAGAAACAAGAATTTTACAGTTAATGATTCTCCAATTTACTGTACAATTTTATTATCATGAAATATATATTTTGTAATCTTGTCATAGGTAATCTGAAACATATATCTTATGCTAAGATTATGCTTTGTTTTCCAGCTTAATCTGGACATACATAGAAATTTGTGATCAAGATGTTGATAAAAATCAGTTATTTGATTAATTTTGTTAACATTTTGTCTAATGTCATTTCATGTAATATTGTGTTTGTACATATAATTTACAATATTATTGGATAGGTATTAATTTTGTTTAGATAAGTATTAATTTGGTAATTTCAATGAAGGATTTTGAAGTATTTATTATATATCATTCTAATCTAAATAAAAAATGTCTTATTTTTATTTTGAATTATTTGTTACTGTTATTTATAACTATAATTGAAAAATGTTGTTACACATAATTATACAAATATTTGGTTGGAAACAAGTAGTAGTTTAAAAAAAAAACTATTTAACTTGAAAGGCGATACACACTTGAAACATTTTGATATGACTTCCAGGAAACTCCTCAATACTCCTGCAAATTGTTTCTTTAAATTCTGTATGACTCTTGTATATAAGTAGCAATATATATTTTTTTTCTTAAACATATCAAATTAAAACTTACTTTAGATTTTAATCTTCAGACTTTTATTGATAATAACTGTTATGGATTAGTAGCATTAATAATTAATATATTTGTTAGGATTAATAATAAAAAAGCCAAATAGAGTAAAGTTTCAATTATGTATTTATAAAGATAATTAGTTATTCATAATTTATAAAAGTAAGTATCCAAACTATTTGGTTGTGATCTTTGTTATCTCTTACATTAGAGATATGAAAAACTTCTTTATTGTGGTACATCAATTGTTGTTTTCTATGAAATGCGTGATAGATAAAAATATTTTTGTAAAATATATATTTTATTTAAACGATGTAAATGAAGATGAAACTCAAGAAGCTGTTCAGGTAAGGGTGAAATCTTTTATTTTTATGTATATATTGTTCTATAAGGAATTGACAAGAAAATTTTCCCTGCAATAAATGTTTAAATTGAAAAATTGCATGCACCATGCATAAACAATATAAGGTGTGAAAGCTTAATTGTATTTCAAAATGGATTAAGTTACACGTCATGCATTGTTTTTGATATCAAATTGATTTCTGGCAACAGCCAGTACATACGGAGCAATTAAAAACTAATATTTTTGTTCACCTTTATCTGAGTGATTTTCTATTTCTAAGAAGAAGGTACAATATTTTACCTTGTAAATTGCTACTTTAAAATAATATTTTAGAAAACATTGTATTATATCAATTCAAATATTTTCTACCTTTTTAAATTGTTTTCTTTTTAAAAAGTTTTTCCATTTACACAATAAAGTATATTTTTAAAAGTAGCAAAATTTTCGAATTGTAAGAAAATTAAATGAAAACGAAAATTCTGAATAGTTAAAACTTGCTTAGTTGCATTTTGATATAACATTTCTAAAATGCAAGTTAATTCTTAAAACAGTGTCTAAATATCAAAACATAGATAATTTATGTTGTTGTCATGTTTCATATACTTCACATACTGAATTTAATTTATCTATTTTGCACAAGTTTCATATAAATGCTATACTGATCAATATACAAATGCAATGACAGAATTGCAGAAATAGAGTTCTTTCGATTATTTATATGAGTTTTAAATCAGTAGTAAGGATTTAGGTTTGCAGATTTAATGAATTAAATATCACATGCGTTGTGAATGTAAGTAAAATGTATGTGGTTTGCGTGTGCAGTACAAGACTGCAAAAGAAGGATGAAAATGTCATGAAAGACCTATGGTTTAAATGAAATTGAGTTCTTTCATGAAATATTGCTTGAATATCTCAACTGAACGATTTCACATGTAAAAGAATGAAAAAAAATCTGCAGGAGTGTTGTAGTGTTACCAGATGAAACTGAAGTGATTGCAGTCAACAATTTGTCATTTTATGGCTTCAGAAAGACATCCAAACCATAGTTAAAACCATTGGAAAGATTAATTTTCGCTGTGGTTACAAACGGTAATGTGTGAAATCATTCTGCTAGTGCCATTCCTTTTTAACTATATACAGCAAAATGGTTATTACTATCTAGGTTTACCCTGTTTAGGGGTTTTCTCAAATTTGGTCTTTTAGCTTGCCATTTTGAATGTACACCTCTTTAAAAGTTGTCCATTTGCACCACCAATTAGAGTGGTATAAGATAAACAAGAACTGGACACCTCATAAATTGATTTTTCTTTTCTATAATGATCAATTTTTTGTTCTATAGGGAAGAGCCGTTTTAATATTTTGCTATCGTTTTATTGCAAAATTTTGGCTCTCATTTATGATTTTCATGCCTCTCAATATAATTATTTTGAAAATATGGCAGAGGAAAAATATCTAATGTTTAAACTTTTTTCACACCAATTTATATGTGAGGGCATAAAATTATACTTTAACTTTTTTTTTTTTGTAAACTCTTCTATGTATAAAAATTAAATGATACAAAAACAAATATTTACTCTTCTTATCTACATATTTTTTTTAATTCAATGTTTTCTGCTATCTGCCTTCTTTTATAAATCAGCAATTTAACTTTTATTTTTAAAGATATATTCAGTAGTTGGAGAGCTTATATGATGAATAAAATAAAATTGTAATCCCCAACGAACATTATTTTATGCAAATATATATTTTTCTTTATTCTCTTTTAAATGTTTTATATCTTGAAAATTTTGAAGAAACATTGTGTCTTTTAATCTGGTGTGAAGGAAAGAAAATAGATATACCTTGAATATTGGTTGGCAGAAACAAAATTATCTTAAATTAATGTAAATTTTTTAAGATTGTTCAATTATATTAATTTATCATGGCATTTCTTATATTATGTTACAATTATTATACATAGATTTTGTGTTATAATCAGGAGCTTAAATGATGTGTTGAGTTTAAGTCCAGTATATTAATAATTTTTATAAAAACTGTAATTTCTTCTCAGTTTTCATACTATAATTATCATTTTTTGGGGGAGGGGGTTTAGATACTGTTTTACTACGATTTCATTTGTTAAGAATATTTCTATACTCTTTTATTTGCGTTTATGTTATAGAATTGTATACTTTTATTAAAAGCATTTGTTTCTACAGAATCTACTTATATTTGGAAACAAAGACTCCAATACGAGATGCACTTCATTTGAATATGAAGATATTACTGAGGTATTAATTTTGATATTTTTAAGTGTTTTACATTGTAAAAGTTTATTAAGGAACAGGAATTTTACAGTTAATGATTCTCCAATTTAATGTAAAATTTTACTATCATGAAATATTTATTTTGTAATCATGTTAAATGTTATCTGAAACATACAACCTATGCTAAGATTTTGCTTTGTTTTCCAGCTTAATCTAGATATACATAGAAATTTGTGATCAAGATGTTGATAAAAATCAGTTATTTGATTAATTTTGTTAACATTTTGTGTAATGCCATTTCATGTAACATTGTGTTTGTACACATAATTTACAATATTATTAGATAAGTATTAATTTTTGTTACGAACAACTTGTTTAAAAAAAATATGCATTTGTTTTGATATAAAATTAATGATCATCACAAGATTTTCATACATAACCAACATTTCAAATACTGTTTAGGATCACTCAATATGTATTCTTGAAAGTAATTTACTGAATTTATTTGCCTAAATTACGAAATATTGTAAATGCGTCAATCATGAAGGAGTAAATTATAATGATTTTTTCAATAGTTAATAATCCCCGAGGCCAGCAATCAGTACATATATTAAGGACCACTATATATGTATAAATATATATATAATTTTATTTGAAAAACGAGAATAATATGAATTAAAATTAAAAGGTGGTAAATATATTTATAATATAATTATCTGAAACTTTTATTTTATTAAAACAAAATAAAAAAGATATATCTTAATTTGGAAAAGATATAGCGTACTTATGTATCACGTAATTTTCATGCAATATAAGTTATTGATTTTTGGCCATCTATATACGAAATTCGGCTACATTGATGTCACTGACAGGCAAAGAGGTGTGTTGATTTTTAGAGCCATTGTTGGCTTACAAACTGTAAGTATTGAGTAGTGCTGCCACAATACAGTAGAATACCTTGTAAATTGTCATTTTAAAATAGTTATTTTAAAAAAAATTGTACTATAATAATTCAAATAGTTGCTACCTTTTAGGGAGTTTCTTTCTTGTAAAGTTTTTCCAATTACACAATAAAATTTACTTCTTAATGTTACAAAATATTTGAATTTTTAAAAAATTAAATAAAAAGGAACATTCAGAATAATTAAAACTTGCTTAGTTTCATCTTGATTTAAGATTTCTAAAATGCAAATTAATTCTTAACACAGTGTCTATCACAGCCTAGATAATTTTTGTTGCTTTCAGGATTCACAAATCCTTAACCTACTGAATATAATTTTTCTATTTCCAAAAGTTAACATAAATTTTATACTGATCAATATACCAAAACAATAAAAAAGTTGCTGAAAATGAATTCTTACAATTATTTATATGAGTATGCTAACAGTAGAAACTCTGTGTTTGGGGATTTCATGAATCAAAGATCACATGCGTTGTGAGTGAATAAGTAAGCTGAACGATTTCACACATAAGTGAAAGTACAAAAATTTAGAGGAGTGGAGTGGTGTGACCAGATGAAACTTAAGTTTCAGTGATATTAACATATTGTTATTTTATTGTTTGGAAGGACTTCCAAACAATAATTAAAGACATGCACATCTTGAAATATTTAATAAATTAATAAACCATAATGAAATGAAAATTTTAATAATTAATATTTCATTTTTAAACTTTAAAATTTTATGCTATTTATAATTTGGTAATGTAAAAATTGCTTATTTTTAAGTACTGATATTGATAATTTAAATGAAAATTTTCTCTTGTAGCGGTAAATTCAATGAAGGCTTTTGAAGTATTTATTAAATATCATTCTAATCTAAATAAAAAATGTCTCCTTTTTATTTTAAATTATTTGTTACTGTTATTTATAACTATAATTGAAAAATGTTGTTACACATAATTATACAAATATTTGGTTGGAAACAAGTAGTTAGTTTAAAAAAAACTAACTTGAAAGGCGATACACCCTTGAAACATTTTGATATGACTTCCAGGAAACTCCTCAATACTCCTGCAAATTGTTTCTTTGAATTCTGTATGACTCTTGTATATAAGTACCAATATATATATTTTTTCTTAAACATATCAAATTAAAACTTACTTTTAGATTTTAATCTTCAGACCATTATTGATAATAACTGTTATAGAATAGTAGCATCTATTATTAATATATTTGTTCTGATTAATAATAAAAAAACCAAATATAGTAAAGTTTAAACTATGAAAAACTTCTTTATTGTGGTACATCAATTGTTGTTTTCTATGAAATACGTGATAGATAAAAGTATTTTTGTAAAATGTATATTTTATTTAAAGGATGTAAATCAAGATGAAGCTCAAGAAGCTGTTCAGGTAAGGGTGAAATCTTTTTTTTTAATGTATATATTGTTCTATAAGGAACTGACAAGAAAATTTTCCCTGCAATAAATGTTTAAATTGAAAAATTGCATGCACCATGCATAAACAATATAAGGTGTGAAAGCCTAATTGTATTTCAAAATGGATTAAGTTACACATCATGCATTGTTTGTGATATCAAATTGAGATCTGACATCAGCCAATACCTTTGGAGCATTTAAAATCTAATATTTTTTTCAGTTTAATCTAAGTTATTTTCTATTTCTAAGAAGGCACAACGTTGTGAATTGCTAATTTAAAATAGTATTTTAAAAACAATTGTAAAATAATAGATGAAATATTTGCTACATTTTAAAGAGTTTTTTTCTTGTAAAGTTTTCCTATTTACAAAATAAAAATTACTTCTTAAAATATCAAAATTTTTAAACTTTAAAGAAATTAATAAAAAAGGAAAATTCTGAATATTTATTAAAATTTGCTTTGTTGCATCTTGATTTAACATTTCTAAAATGCAAATTAATTCTTAAGTATAACTAGTTCCTTAAGTTTTATGCTTATCAATATACCAATGTAGTAAAGGAGTTGCAGAAAAAGAATTTTTTCGATTTTGTCTATGAGCATGCAGATCAGTAGAAAGGGTTTAGGTTTGTGGATTTCATGAGGAAAACATCACATGCAGTGTGAGTGTAAGTAATATGCAAGCGGTTGGTGTCTGCAGCTCAACACTGCGAAAGAAGGATGAAGATGCTATCAAAGACATGTGGTTGAAGTGAAATTAAGTTCTTTCAAGAAATATTGCTAGAATACATCAGCTGAAGGAATTCACACGTAAAAGAAAGAATAAAAATCTTGAGGAGTGTTGTAATGGTACCAGATGAAACTGAAGTGATTGCAGTCAACAAATTGTCATTTTATGGTTTCAGAAAGACGTTCAAACCTTAGTTAAAACCATTGGAAAGATTAATTTTCGCTGTGGTTACAAACGGTAATGTGTGAAATCATTCTGCTAGTGCCATTCCTTTTTAACTATATACAGCAAAATGGTTATTACTATCTAGGTTTACCCTGTTTAGGGGTTTTCTCAAATTTGGTCTTTTAGCTTGCCATTTTGAATGTACACCTCTTTAAAAGTTGTCCATTTGCACCACCACTTAGAGTTTTATAAAAAAAACTAGAGCTGGACATATCATAAATTGATTTTTACTTTTCTATTATGATCAATAATTTGTTCTATAGGGAAGAGCCGTTTTAATATTTTGCTATCGTTTTATTGCAAAATTTTGGCTCTCATTTCTGATTTTCATGCCTGTCAGTATAATTATTTTGAAAATATGGCAGAGGAAAAATATCTAATGTTTAAATTTTTTTCATACCAATTTATATGTGAGGGCATAAAATTATACTTTAACTTTTTTTTTCTGTAAACACTTCTATGTATAAAAATTATATGATACAAAAACAAATATCTACTCTTTTTATCTACATATTTTTTAAACTAAATGTTTTCTGCTATCTGCCTTCTTTTATAAATCAGCAATTTAACTTTTATTTTTAAAGATATATTCAGCAGTTGGAGCGCTAATATGATGACAGGGGTGTTTATGCTCCGGGGAAACCCCGGTATTCCGGGTATTTTGAACTTCGATTCCCGAAAATTCCGGGGATCGTCGTTCAAAAGGAAGTAGGAATAATAATGATTTATTTTGATCTTGGTAATTTTGTTTGCTTTGAAAGTAGAAAACGCAATAATTACGTCATTCAGTACTTCATAATTGTAATTTTTCATTTCTCCCCCCCTTCTCCTCGAAACTCAAAATGTCGGTAGACGTTTTGAGAAAACTCAAAATCCCGGAAACTTTTACGGTAGTAAGTCCGTAAAAGTTTTCGGGGATTTTTTGGGGTATCACAAACACTTCTGTGATGAATAAAATAAAATTATAATCCCCAACGAACATTATTTTATGCAAATATATATTTTTCTTTATTCTCTTTTAAATGTTTTATATCTGCGAAAATTTTGAAGAAACATCGTGTCTTTTAATCTGGTGTGAAGGAAAGAAACTAGATATACCTTGAATATTGTTTGGCAGAAACAAAATTATCTTAAATTAATGTAAATTTTTTTAAGATTGTTCAATTATATTAATTTATCATGACATTTCTTATATTATGTTTTAATTATTATACATAGATTTTGCGTTATAATCAGGAGTTTAAATGATGTGTTGGGTTTAAGTCCAGTATATTAATAATTTTTATAATAACTGTAATTTCTTTTCAGTTTTCATACTATAATTATTATTTTTTTTTGGGGGGGGGGTTAGATACTGTTTTACTATGATTTCATTTGTTAAGAATATTTCTATACTGTTTTATTTGCATTTATGTTATAGAATTGTATACTTTTATTAAAAGCATTTGTTTCTACAGAATCTACTTATATTTGGAAACAAAGACTCCAATACAAGTTGCACTTCATTTGAAATTGAAGATATTACTGAGGTATTAATTTTGATATTTTTATGTGTAAAAGATAGTTAAGAAACAAGAATTTTACAGTTAATGATTCTTCAATTTATTGTACAACTTTATTTTCATGAAATATATATTTTGTAAACTTGTCATAGGTAATCTGAAACATATATCTTATGCTAAGATTTTGCTTTGTTTTCTAGCTTAATCTGGACATGCATAGAAATTTGTGATCAAGATGTTGATAAAAATCAGTTATTTGATTAATTTTGTTAACATTTTGTCTAATGTCATTTCATGTAATATTGTGTTCGTACATATAATTTACAATATTATTGGATAGGTATTAATTCTCTTAAGAACAACTTGTTTCAAAAGAATATGCATTTGTATTGACATAAACTTAATGATCATTGCAAGATTTTCTTACATAACCAATATTTCAAATACTATCTAGAATCACTCAATATGTATTCTTGAAAGTAATTTATTGAAGTTATTTGCCTAAATTAAGAAATATTGTAAATGGGTCAAACATGGAGGAGTAAATTATAATGATTTTTTCAATAATTAATAATCTCCGAGGCCAGCAATCAGTACATATATTAAGGACCACTATATATACGGAGCCAATACATATGGAGCAATTAAAAACTAATATTTTTGTTCACCTTTATCTGAGTGATTTTCTATTTCTAAGAAGAAGGTACAATATTATACCTTGTAAATTGCTACTTTAAAATAATATTTTAGAAAACATTGTATTATATCAATTCAAATATTTTCTACCTTTTTAAATTGTTTTCTTTTTAAAAAGTTTTTCCATTTACGTAATAAAAATTATTTTTTAAAGTAGCAAAATTTTCGAATTGTAAGAAAATTAAATGAAAAGGAAAATTCTGAATAGTTAAAACTTGCTTAGTTGCATTTTGATATAACATTTCTAAAATGCAAATTAATTCTTAAAACAGTGTCTAAATATCAAAACATAGATAATTTATGTTGCTGTCATGTTTCATATACTTCACATACTGAATTTAATATATCTATTGTGCACAAGTTATCATATAAATGCTATACTGATCAATATACAAATGCAATGACAGAGTTGCAGCAATAGAGTTCTTTCGATTATTTATATGAGTTTGTAAATCAGTAGTAAGTATTTAGGTTTGCAGATTTAATGAATTAAATATGACATGCGTTGTGAATGTAAGTAAAATGTATGTGGTTTGCGTGTGCAGTACAAGACTGCAAAAGAAGGATGAAAATGTCATGAAAGACCTATGGTTTAAATGAAATTGAGTTCTTTCATGAAATATTGCTTGAATATCTCAACTGAACGATTTCACATGTAAAAGAATGAAAAAAAATCTGCTGGACTTATATATATTATTTTTTAAACATATCAAATTATATATATTATTTCTTAAACATGTCAAATTAGAACATACTTTAGACTTCAATCTTCAGACTGTTATTGGTTATAAGTGTTATAGAATAGTAGCATTTATTTTTAATAGATTTGTTACGATTTATAATAGAAAAACAGTAAAGGACTGTTTTAACTATGTATTTATAAAGACAATAAGTTATTCTTAATTTATAAAACACTTTGGGTTTTATCTTTGTTATTTCTTGTGTTGGTATTATGAAAAACTTTATTGCAGTACATCAGTAGATATTTTCTCTGAAATAGGTGTTGGTTAAAATTATTTTTGTAAATTATGTATTTTATTTATAGGATGAAAATCAAGATGAATTTCAAAAAGCAGTTCAGGTGAGGGGAAATATTTTATTTTTATGCATATATTGTTCTATATGGAACTGACAAGAAAATTCTCCCCACAATAAATGTTTAAATTAAAAAATTGCATGCACCATACATAAACAATATAAGGTGAGAAAGTCTAATTGTATTTCAAAATGAATTAAGTTACACATCAAGCATTGTTTGTGATATCAAATTGATTTCTTACATCAGCCAATACCTTTGGAGCATTTAAAATCTAATATTTTTTTCATTTTAATCTAAGTGATTTTCTATTTCTAAGAAGGCACAACGTTGTGAATTGTTTTTTTAAAATAGTATTTTAAAAACAATTGTGCTGTAATAGATCAAATATTTGCCACATTTTAAAGAGTTTCTTGTAAAGTTTTCCTATTTACGAAAAAAAATTATTTAAAATATCAAAATTTTTAAACTTTAAATAAATTAATTAAAAAAGAAAATTCTCAATATTTATTAAAATTTGCTTTATTGCATCTTGATTTAACGTAACTAAAATGCTAATTATTTCTTAAAATTTTGGATAAATATGACGGCTTAGATAAATTATGTTGCTGTCACAATTTAAATCCTTAACATACTGAATATAATTTTTCTATTTTCCTTAAGTTAACATAAATTTTATACTTATCAATATACCAATGTAGTAAAGGAGTTGCAGGAAAAGAATTCTTTCGATTATTTCTATGAGCATGCAGATAAGTAGAAAGGCTTTAGGTTTGTGGATTTCATGAAGAAAACATCACATGCAGTGTGAGTGTAAGTAATATGCATGCCGTTGGTGTCTGCAGCTCAACACTGCGAAAGAAGGATGAAGATGCCATCCAAGACAATTGGTTGAAGTAAAATTAAGTTCTTTCAAGAAATATTGCTAGAATAAATCAGCTAAAGGAATTCACACATAAAAGAATGAATAAAAATCTGGAGGAGTGTTAGTGTGACCAGATGAAACTGAAGTGATTGTAGTCAACAAATTGTCATTTTATAAATTTGGAAAAACTTTTTAACCGTAGTTAAATACACACATATTTTGAGATATCCAATAAATTAATAAATAGTAATCAAATGAAATTGTTTATAAACTCTAAAATTATATATTATTTTATACCACATATAAAATTTAGCAATGTAAAAATTGCATGTTTTTAAATACTGATATTCATTATTTAAAGGAAAATTTTCAGTTATAACTGTAAATTCAGTGAATTCTTTTGAGGTATATATTAAATATTATTATAAACTAAATAAAAAAGTCTTGTTGTTAATATTTAAAATTATTTGTTTATCACAACTATAGTTTAAAAATGCGGCTTATACATAATTATACAAATATTTGGTTGGGAACGAGTGGTTAATTTAAAGCAAACTATAAAATCTGAATGGCGATGCAGCCAAGAAATATTATTATTTGATTTCTGGAAAACTGCTCAAAACCCCTGCAATTTGATTCTTGGAAATCGGTATGAATCTTGTACATATTAAGCAATACATATTATTTCTTAAACATATATCAAATTAAAACATTTTTTAGATTTCTATCTTCAGACTTTTATTGATTATTGGTGTTATAGAATAGTAGCATTTATTATTAATATGTTTGTTACACTTAATAATAGAGAAACTTTAGAGGACTGTTTCACAACTATGTATTTATAAAAATAATAAGTTATTCATAATTTATAAAAATAAGTATCCAAACTATTTGGTTTTGATCTTTGTTATCTCTTACATTAGAGATATAAAAAACTTATTTATTGTGGTACATCAATTGCTATTTTCTATGAAATGCGTGATAGATAAAATTATTTTTGTAAAATATATATTTTATTTAAAGGATGGAAATCAAGATGAAACTCAAGAAGCAGTACAGGTAAGGGTGAAATCTTTTATTTTTATGTATATATTGTTCTATATGGAACTGACAAGTATATTCACCCTGCAATAAATGTCTAAATTGAAAAATTGCGTGTACGATACATAAACAATATAAGTTGTGAAAACCTAATTTTATTTGAAAATGGAGTAAGTTATACAACATGCATTGTTCATCATAAAATTTCTATTATCATCAATAATTTGTCCTTCCCAGAGAGAGCCGTTGGAATATTTTGTAATAGTTGTAGTGCAAAATGACTGCCCTCATTTATGATTTTCATACCTCTCAGGATATTTATCTCGAAAATATGGCAGAGAAAAATATTTAATTTTTAAGTTTTTTCCACACGAGTATATACATGACAGCATAAAAATATACTGTAACTTTTTTTCTGTGGACACTTCTATGCATAAAAACTACAAGATACAAAAACAAATATTTACCCTTTTCACCTTATGTTTTTTTTCAACTGAATCTTATCTGCCTTCTTATATAAATTAGCAATTTAACTTTTATTTTTAAAGATGTGTTCTACTGTAGAAAAAGGTATAGCACTAATATGATGAATAAAAGTAAATTCTAGTCCCCAATGAACATTATTTTATGTATAAACATATTCTTCTTTATTCTCTTTTAAATGTTTTATATCTGCGAATATTTTGATGAAACATTGTGTTTTTTAATCTGTTGTGAAGGAAAGGAAATAGATATAATATGAAAATTGGATGGCAGAAATAAAATTATCCTAAATTAATGTAACTTTTTTAGATGGTTCAGTTATATTAATATCATGACATTTCTTATGTCAAAATTGATGTACATATTTTACATTTTGTGTTATAATAGAGAAGTTAAACAATGTGTTGTTTTATGTCCAGTATATTGATAATTTTTATAATTAACTGTTATTTCTTCTCAGTTTTCGTATTATAATTATTTTATTTGGTTTTAGAAACTGCGTTACTATGATTTCATATGTTATAAATATTTTTATTCTGTTTTATTTGCTTTTATTTCATAGAATTATATACTTTTATGAAAAATAGTTGTTCCTACAGAATGTACTTAAATTTGGAAATGAAGACTTCATTTGGAGATGCACTTCATTTGAAAATAAAGATATTACTGAGGTATTAATTTTTATATTTTCAAGTGTTTTACACTGTAAAACACTTGAAAATATCAAAATTAACCATTCTTCTTCCATGGAACTTTTCCATCTGAGGTCTAATGCACAAGCCATTATTTGTGCAATCATGTCTTCTAAGCGAAGAACTTCAGACATTTTTTAATCTCTTAATGATGGTCAAATAATATCATTTTCTGCCAGAAAGTGGAAAAGATTGAATAAATTTTGTGTGTGTGTTTAAAATATCAATGGGAGATTTGATATGCTGAGTTATCTTAGCTTTTTGAATGCTCAACACAGAGGGCAACCATATCTTTAATATGATTTCGCATGTGAGACCAAATTAAATGCTTTGTGATTAGGTCAATGGATTCTGCAATACCTGGATGAGAAAAAAAATTTATAATATAATTCTTTGCATACTTTTAGGAATGAATGAACAAGCAGTTGCATGTGACATTTTGCAATAAAAGTTATTATGGTCAAGAAAAAAGTAATATGAAGTATAATTATCTAATTTTAAAAAAGTATTGCTCTCAGTTAAAAGCTTTTGTAATTCCTCATTGTTTATTTGAGCTGTGGCAAGTTATTTGATATTCAGCACTGAAGAAAATATTTTGTTTATCTTAATATGTGTCAGAAATAGCATCAATAGTATTGTTTGATTCTTTTTTTTTAAACAAATGTCAGTGGTAAGTTAAGAAATGAAATCCCGGTGATATAATTGTTGAGACTGCATTTGTCAGGTTTTTCTTTAAATGCACATATAAAAGGTTTTTAATCTTTAAATTTGACAAAAACTCTTCCTTCTAACATGTGTTTAAATTTTCTACAAAAAAATATATGGCATATAATTTATTCTCACAAGTTGACATTTTTTCAACAAAGTTTAATTTAACTCAATAAAAGTTAATAGGTTCACAGTTGCTAATGAACATTTGCTTTAAAGAGCCGCATATTTCTACATGAACCATTTACCGACAAACTTTATTAGATACCTGTCATGGGATGTCTTCTAGGGATCTAGAAATGTTGCTTTAGGTTGAAGATTTAAAACAAGCAGTTTTAAAGCAACACTTTAGCAACCGTTTTTTTTTTTTAATTGTTCCTTGCTGATTGCACTAAAACAGGGATGTTTATTTTTGATTTTTATGTCCTTCTTGAATTTTTTATAGGAGTGCTAGAATGACATCTGCTTTTAAAATACACCTAGAATAAAAATTAAAAAGTTCTAAATATTGATGTATATGAGCTAGGGTATTCTCAGTTTAGGGAATTCTAAAATGTATTTTAGTCAATTTGCTAAAGATTCCATACCATTGCTAGATATTTTAAATCCCGGAAACTCAAATGTTGATTCACCAAACTGGTATTTTTTTGCATTAATACATAATCTATTCTTATTTTATTTCTAAAACAATAGTTCATGATGAATGAGATGCTCACTTTCAGAACTAGAGGGTTTAAGTAAATCATCCACAAAAGTTTAAGCAAATGCCCATGTCTCTCCTTGTCTCGTCAGTAAGCATTGAATAGTTAAGGATGCTTTACAAAGATGGATTGCATGCGTAAACTTTCAAAAAAACCAAAATGAGAACAGATCACAATCTTGTGTACGACCACATTATTAATCAAAATCTGGTGGTATGTTTTAATGGGGCCTGTATGACCAAACACTTGTTTAGCACACATATCTGAAATAAAATCAGTTATACAAGGAATTAGACAGTGCTCCTTTACAGTTTGTGCATTAAAGACACAAAATTCACCAACCGGTTGTTGCTCAGCAGTATCCTTTTTAAATACTGCATACTAGAGAGAAGAATATTGGTTTTTTTATAGTCTCATGTGGCCAAGTTGAATCGCGTTGCTTCAGCAGCTTGTGAACAGCATTGGCAATTTTGAAGGATTTATAGTCACCAAGTACAGACTGTAAATCCTTTTAAACTGTCAAGTATGATAAATCCTTTAATGTTTGGGTTTAATATGTCAGTCTGTTGCAATATGTACATTTCCGCCTTCTAGCCAGTCATTGTCAAAGATACTCTTTCAATAAACTTTCTTTTTTTAGCCTTTAAATTTCTTCTTTTTTTTTGTAAGTTTTGTTTATTTTTCTTAAGTTTATATGCTTTGGTGAATCAAAAATGTCTTAAATCGATTCATTATATGTCTTAATTCAAAACATTTTTTATTGATGTTGTATTAGGAAAACCTTATCGAATGTGTCGTCCAAGAAAGTTTAGCTCAAGAGTGTATTTGACTTACAAATTTACTACCTTAAATTAAACGTTATATTTTATATGAATAACTAGTTGTGGCTTGTATTTTGTGAGTTTGCAACATTCAGTATTAAAATTATTTATAATGTAATTAAATTATTTATAATATATTTTATTTCAGATTTGTAATAATTATATATAAAAATTGTTATATGTTGAACTGCTGCTTTTCAACATTTGATGTTTTTCAGACAAGGATTCTTCACATATAAACAGAATTCATTTGGATTAAAATTTTGCGAGTGTGTAACATTTAACTTACATAAATCTATTAATATTGTTGATGTAAAGTAAATGTAAACTAAAATAGAAATATAATTAATTTTAATAGTAATAAAATCATTTGGAGTAAATTAAAATGATATTATAATTAATATTTTATAGTTAAAATATGAAAATGCAAGAATTTTATGCTTCCTTGCTTTAACGATTTAAAAACGTTAGACTGCTTATTAATAGTTTGGAAAACATTTATCTATCGACATCAGAATCAAAATAAATTATATTTTTAACTCTAAAAAGGCAATTATATAAATTTATCTCATTTGAATGAATTTTATTTAAAAGTTAATAAACTTTTAAAGTTATTCAACATCTTATTTGATTGAATTAAGTACTAGAATTATGAAAATCTTCAGTTCTATTTTTTATAACTTGATACAAATGAACAATTGATTCAAATAACAAGTGATTGGATCATTTGGAAATTATTCTAGTATAATTCCAATCTATAGAAAAAATATTTTAAATGTTTCTAAATTTGGCACATCTGGTAAAAATTGTAAAATGCTATGTTTCATAAAAAAAGGAACATATTAAACTCATGTAAAATTTCATTTTTATGATATAATTTAAAGAATTTTTGCAATTTGGTACATAATTTGCTTCGTGTATTAGATATAAAATAACTATCATTTTGCTTTTTGTATCAAATTACTGTAGTTAAAATGTGTTGATTGCTCTTTTAATTCATTAAAATGTTCAATGTGATGAACATTTTAATTAATCAATAATCTTAATATTTTAATTAATTAATGATCTCATTAAAATGTTCTTTAGCTGATGCTTTTTTTAAAATTCAAATAAATAAACTTGAAAAAACATTTTCAATTGGAAGGGCTTTTTTCATATATTTTTTATAAAATAAAGTGTTCAAATGAAAAAATAATGTTTTTTAACAATAATTTGTGTTTATTTTACTATAAATTAGTATGTTTTACACACTTCAGATATTCAAAATAGCAATTTTATCATGAAATTTCTTTACCTTTTTAATGTGTAATCGTTGTACAATCATTTTACTGTCAACAACTTAATTAAAGTATTGAGGTTTATCATATGTATAGTACCAAGAATGGCATGTTTTTGTTTAACTTATACACCAACTGTGGACTATAAGTCAACTACTCAATTAGATTAAATGTGAAATTTACTTTTTCCGCTTGAGAAATAATACTATTTTATCAATTCATTTATGTATGTAGTTTTATTAATACAATATAATTTAGATTCATTTAAATTAAAAAATTTGATAAGTTTTTATTTATGAAAATCATTGCAAATTGGAAAGTGTGAAATTGTTACACACCAATATTCAATTTTTATTGGTTCTATCTTTGTATATTTAAGGAATATATTCATGAAACTTTTATTTATTATAAAAATACATAATATGTTGTAATAACTTTTATTTATTGTGAAATATTTTTACAATAGGAATCAACTTTTAGTAATGAAGATGTGTTTTTGGAATTTGTAGAAACTGTTGTAAGTTTTTCTCTTATAACTTCATATAAACATACTAGATGTGGAATAAAATTGCAAACCACTTACACAGTTTAAATTTTTGCATTTATTTATCTTAGTTATTTCAGGATCATTTTGTGTTTTCTATTTTCTTTATAATCTATTGTTTTCTTTATGGTCTGAGCTGTCAAATTTATTATTCATTGATTTCAAATCTTCATGAAACATGTATCTTAATATTATGTAAAAAACGTTTTCTGTCTATTTATAGTGACTTAATATTTTTATTTATAAATTTCATAAGATAATGAAATACTTTCATTAATATTTTGATAAATATGCTTATTCCAGCATAAATTGGCTTAGTAAATTTCAATTTAGCTGTATTCATATGTACAGCGGCTCAATTCTCATCAAAAACAGATCTGCCTTTGAAATTCAATTTTTTCTCGTTCTTTTATCTACATTTTTTTTTCAATTTTAACCCTGGATCTAAATATTGTTTTTAATTTCTTTAATGACAGAACATAAAAAAAGTTTATCATTAAATGTAGTTTATAAATTTACTTTACTTTAGATCCATCAAGAAATCTATTTTCTGCCACTGAAGTTAAATCTAACATGTAGTTGTCCTTTGAGATGTAAGTTAGCTATTATTTTTTATGATCAATCTTACAATCAGAATCATCAGTCATTATTTGAACACGATCTTTCAAAGTCGTTAACCCATTTCAATTTAGCACAGAATAAAAATTAATTCATTGCCGAACTTCATAAACTATTAAAAGCTAGGCAATAAATACCCTTTTTCCCCTGTACATTATCCATAGAGGTATATTATCTGCAAAGCTTTTTTCTGAGTACAAAAGGTTACATAATCTGCAGCAACTTTTACAACAAAGAATCCAAAATATATGCTGATAATGTAGTGACCTATAAAATAAAAAACTCTGCTTAACATGCATGATATTTTTTACGATAATCTCAATAAACAAATGTTCCCACTTTAATCTATGTTTTGAATTTTGAACAAAACGTTACAAGCAAAAATGTTTCTTTTCAAATTAACCTAGCTAACAGCAAAAAATTAAAATTTTCCCTTTAAGTTTAAAATGTTTTAAACAATTTTTCAGGTTGTATAATTTTCTTAAAAGTTATAGATAATTTTTTATCATGCAATTTTTACAAAAAAAATTAATTGTTTTCATAGCATCGTGTGATCCTTTTGCTTTTGTCAGATATCTCTTATGCACCAAAATAATGTAAAATAATTTTAAAAAATCAAAAAGGTAAATAAATTATCAGCAATTATATTTATAATATGATTGGTAAATTTTTAACAAATTAGCTAATTTTAAAAATTTTAAACACATAATTAATCACATTTATTTCATTTATTTTAAGTGTTATCTCTCTCTCTCTCCATTAATCAACTGCATATTTTTAAATTTTATTTATTTAACATATTTAACACTATCCATAAAAATAAAAGATTACTAATGCTATTTAATTAAAAATTTTGTCATTTAAAAAAGTTAGAAGCTCTAAATAGAATTTTAAAAAGACTCTTTAAATTAAATATATAATAATGCTACCTTAAATTATCACTAAATTTATTTATAATAATTGAAAACTTTGAAACTCGGATAAATCAGATTCGGAAATGAATAAATTTATAGCATTTTCTCTTAAAATATTGTCAAAGTCACTTGATAGTCTTTCTTATTAGTCATTTTTGTCGATAATATTATATATTTTGAAATGCGTTTTGTATCATAGTTTCAGAGACATCATTCCCCTCCTTTCAAACCAGTTGAAGACATTTTCAAACGATGTGTGCTTCAGTTTTCTTATTTTCGAAAATTTTTCTTCTCCACCTATTTATAGATATATGGCATGCATTGTTACCATAATTTTAAACTTTTGATTTAAATAATCAGTTAATTCTGACGTGTGGGATTGTAATGTCTTTAATAGTCCTCCAAATATTGCCATTTTTCTGAAAGGTGCACTTCAGTTTATTTTTGAGTTTTTCTGAGATGGATTTTCATCAACTCCATAAAATTAAAAAATATTTAGAATAAAAAATGAATTTTTTTCCACCAGTTTTTCTATAGTCATGGTATTATAATTTCTTCATTCATTCAGACTTTTTTGTTTGCATGAATTTCAATACCTATAAGGAAATTTTCTGTCAGAAGTATTTTTTCTTAAAATATTACCATCGATGTCATTTTCCAAAAACCGTCAGCATTTTAAAATTTTATTATTAATAGGAATACTGCTTGTTTCTTGAACATCAATGTTCTTAATAGGTTGCATATAAAATGATAAGAGAACTTCGTCCTTATTAAAAATCAAATCCTTTGCAAAATTACTTTCAAATTCGTTTTGTTTATAAAGGTGCATTAAAGTGATAATCTTTGTATTCCAAAATTTTCACCCATTATACATGTTTTGCATATGACTTTTTTAGTTAAGAATTTTAAAGCCCAAAAGAGTGTTTCATTTAAATAGTTTTTGTATTAAAAATATGTAAAAAAAGTGTTTTTATGTTTCTAAAACTTAGAAATAAGAATATAAAAATCTTATTTCCAAGTTCTTATTGTTCTACTCCTCCCAATTTATACATTTAATTTAAAAGTTGTAATTCAAAGAATTCAGAAATACAAAATTAAATTTTAATTGTTGAAAAACTGAAATTATAGGAAATATTTTATTACTGGTGAAATTATGGTCTTAATATTCCATAAAGCCATTTAGTGTAATTCAAAACTAATTTAATGGTATTTAAATTTTAGTTAACTTAAAGTATATCGTCTTGTTTGTTACCTTCCATTATTGTATTTTTACCATAATACGTTTCATTCGAAATTTTTGTACATTAAAATGTTCAATGAGAATGAAACTGAATATTTCATCTAGCACATTATATTTTCTTAAAATAAAACTAATGCAAAAATACATTTACATTTCCTAGTAAATTAGATTTCTTTAAAATAAATTGCATGAAATAAAATTGATACAGAAGTTTCTCTTCAGTCTTTAAAAAAGAAAATTTTGATTTCTTTATTATAAATTGTTCTTTAGACACCTATATTGCTTATATATCTGAATTAGTTTCTTTGAGTCATTTAAAATTACTCTAATGTTTATAAAAGTTTATTTATTGATCATGAAATGATTGACAATAATTTTGAATATCCTTTCAGTGACATCTCAAATAAAAATTAAATAAGAATTGTCATGTCTTAAATTACTTAGAAATATTTCTTCTGTGAAATATAAGCTAATTGATTTCCTTTATTGTATTTTTACGTAAAGCCTAGTAGTAAGAGTCATGTACTAATTCATATTACTTTCATAGTTTGTCAAAGAAACACTATAAAGACCATTAATGATTTTATTTATAAAGTACTTCTCTACGTTCATAATGACTCTGCATTATTAATGCTGTAATTGGTTTTTGATATCAGCCGCAATTTTCTTTTCTAGGAGAAAATAATATTTCTTATTGATGCAAGTTCCTTTCATCGTCTGGATGTTGATGATGTATTAAGCTCTGCACTAGAAGTATTTAAGGTAATTATTTTTAATCTGCTAGAAAAACATTCATAATTTAGTGAAGCATTAGATGTTTCTTTTGCTTTCTTCATAATTATTAAAAACCTCATGAGGCTCACCGTGTTTAGGTGAGTACGGCTCTCCCAATCCTGAGGTACACAGGGATATTTGTTCTCTCTCTCTCTGTTTTTCCTTTCTTCTCTTCTCTTCTCTTCTTTTCCTTCCCTTGCTTGACGGTGATTGATGGAAAGCTCTAAATGATTAACTGTAGAAATTCTGTTTGCTTTTTGGTTCTCATGGACAGAGTCAAAATTCCCAAGCATTGGTCGTGAGTGTCTACTCTTTAGACAGGTGATACTATGTGGTCCCTAGAATATCAATTGACTGGTGCCTAGCTACAATTGTGGCTAATCTGCTAGGGATCAAGCAAGGGGGTCATATCTTTGAGTTAGGCATTAAGGGTGGTCACTGTCTGTGGGTTGAGGGTTACTCCCAGCATATAGGTGATGGCTAGCACCTAGGCTGGAAATATCCAGAACCAATGGCTGCCATCCCTTGTAGGGCTCATTGATTTGTGGTGACATCAAGCCTGAATCTTTATAAATTTCAAATGGGTTCTAATTCTTGCATAATTAAAGCCAATCCATCTACTTGTTTCATGTTGATAAAAACTCCAATCACTCTTTTCATGCAGTATTGCCTTTTCTACTACAAAAACATCTCACATTTTCTATTATTAACATGCAAAATGTTAAAAAGTTATGATCTGGAGATCTTGTTCAAGTTGGCTGCAAACAAGCTTTGGTAATTAAGAGTATAAAAAATTTGGGCTCATTTCCAGTTGAAATATCATTTCATAAAACTTTAAATAATTCTCATTTTGTTCTTTCTATCCTGGATTTCATCAATGTTACAGAAGCAGAATTTTTGGAAGAACTTTGTGATCAAGGATTTTTTGTGCTGTGCATCGTATAAACATTCGACATTGTGTTAATTTTATTCCCACCTATGTTTTAATATTTCAGACATATGTTACCAATATCCATAAAAGCAGGTTATATAAGTTACAAACTTTGTCCATACATTCCTCACCTTCTTAGGTGTTTCAAATGTCAGAGATATGGCCATTTTTAACAGGCATGTAGGAATAATGATCCTATTAGTGGAAAATGTGCACAATTTGATCATGAAACTAATGCTTGTACTTTAGAAATTTTCAAGTATTATAGCTATTCTTGTTCACATGCTACATTTTCTAATTCTTGCCCTATATTTATTTCAGAGTAAAAATTATTGGAAAACAAAATATTATTTTCCAGAAGCAAGGCAAATAGTTAAAAACAGAACTCTAAAATTTACAAACAGAAGCTAAAATCAACAGCCTTCCAGCAAAAAAAAAAAAAAAAAAAAAATTGTTTACCTGTATTCACCCCACTTTCAGTTTGGCTAACTAAATCCACTAGTATACCTTCAACTACCAACAGAATAAGAAAACCTACATCAACTTCTAATAATTCCAAGACTGGGGATACAAAAATTAAGAAATGAAAATCTTGCAAAACAAGTTTCAAAAGAACAATAAATATATCTTCATCTGAATCAGATGTGGTACTTCTCAAATCATTTCAAAAAGTAAGAAAAAAATGGTACACAAAAAAACAATAAAATTAAACCTGCTCTGGGTGACATTATTATTATGAAACAGTTGTGGTTCTTAGAAAAGATTGAAGTTTTTTTATAATATGTTCTCTTTCTCATCTTTCTGGCCTTCATGGATTTGATTTAATGCCTTTATTCTTGAGTCATTCATCAACATTTTCAATTAGTTTTCATTCAATGATTTATTTAAGCAGTTAATTTTATCAAAGATTGCTTTATTTTCAGTGCAGCTTATCCTATCTGAGGATCTTTCACCAGTAAAATTAAATGCAATCAAATCATAATTTCTAAAATATCTGATTCATTATAGAATTTTTTTATACAGTGTTGGATGTATATTCTGGACTTAAAAACAATTATGTACTAATGCAATAATTATGAAAATATTTAAATTTTGGAATTGTTAAGATATTTATTGTAAAAAATTGTAATTTAAGAATTTGAATGATATTATGTCTCTAGACTGAGAACTGGTGTATAATTATTTATTTGGGAATTTTAGTACTTTATTTCAAATTTGATCGCTATTTTCTCATTATGTTAGGTATTATTAGGTATTATAGCATATAGCAATACAATGTATAAAACTACTTAATTACTCAAAATTCAATTATAGCTGTCAGTCAAAAAAGATATGGATATGAGAATCTTTAACTATTGAAAAATGTCACAGATATATTCAGCTGACATATTTGGCAAATTTATGTCTTGAAATTATTATTTAGTTTTAGCCCTTTCAATATTTGAATATAAATCACTGTCTATGCAAGTTTTACATAAATAATATGCTATAAA
This sequence comes from Latrodectus hesperus, assembly GCA_037975125.1. Lineage (NCBI taxonomy): Eukaryota > Metazoa > Arthropoda > Arachnida > Araneae > Theridiidae > Latrodectus > Latrodectus hesperus. The sequence continues at coordinate 90,123,939 of CM075859.1, read as the reverse complement.
TATTTGCTGTAGTTCTATGATGCAAAGTTTACTAATAACACGATTTTGTTGTGTTGTAACTCTAGAAAAATTTTAATGGAAATTAAATGTATTGTATATTATATATTTTACTGTGAAAATTAAAAAAAAAATTCAGAAATTTATTGAAATTTATATTATTTAGTAAAATTGTATTCGTTTATTTCCAGTCATAAAAATCTTTGCAATCTTTCTAAACAAAATTTTAAAATATATTATATCAGAGATATATGGGTAATTTTGAGATTTAAATAGCCATTTATATAATTCTTTCATATCACTGATATGGTTATCTCAGAATTTTTTATACTTTTTAGATTATTTTATTCTTGAATTTTTGAACATGATATTTCTTCAATGTACCTTTAAATATTTTTATAAATTCATTTAATAGTTTTTGAATTGAGTTGGAGTGAAATTTAAAAGAAACTCTTATGTTGACATTGATGGTTATTTTTTTGCATAGCAAGATTAAAGATCTTTCCAGTCACAAAATTTTAAAAGTAGTTGTTATAAAAGGGTCTAATTTTTTTGCAACTGCTATCACTAATATTGCATTTTAAATACTTATCAAAATTTACAAAGTTATTACTTAAATAAAAATATTTTGCAGCAAATTATATGTAGGCCTAAATTTTCCAACTAGTTTCTTTCCATGCTTCCTTTTTTGTTTCACACCCAGACTAATCATTAGGATGTAATGCTGTTTTTATAATGGAAGAAATAACTGTTTTTTTTTAACAAAAGTAGTTCTATGACAGTTTTTTTGATGAAAGTTTCATGCCAAAAATAGTTAAATAAATCAGAAATTCCATAAACTAATATTCATTTTTAAACTTCTTGTGTCTGTTTTCTTTGAGAAATAATGTGATCAATCAGCTGGATGTCTAGTAAAGTCATGTTCTCCCATTTCATCTTTGAACCTTGACAGTTAAGGTCACAGAAAATTATTAAGGTACTGAAAAGTGATTTTGAACCAGAATACGAGATCACATACCATCCTTCTATTCGTAAGTATTTGAAAATTTACGGTTCTGTTTCGAGGTCAATGATAGATTTTTAGAGCAGCAATAATTTATTACCAAACAGTATAAGATATTCTAAGAAAGAATGTGTTCATCACTTCTTTTCTTATGTGCGAGTTTCAATATTGCCCCTTCTCAGAAAGAATATCTCCTTTCCGCATTTCCTCAGTAACACAAAATGATGTTAACAAATGTAAGGTTTTCAGTAAACTTTGTGAGCATTTTGGCAGTGAAAATGTTTTATTTTTTGAGGAATTGAATGTTTGCAGCACACAGTTGTGCATAAAAAACATTCCAATGCTAAGTACTTTAAAAATTGTTCATATTTTTTATTTGATTGATCCACATCTTTTGTGTATTCTTACCATATTCACTGGAATCGTTATCAATGACTTTTTTAGCTGATTTTATTAATCAAAATATGTTAATGAAAATCATTTCCTTTTGACTATTTATCTGTGGCAATTTGTACATTTGATTTAATAATTAAAATAATTTATAGTAATGATTAAATTGTAAATGCACATTTAGCTTCAATTATATTAAGGTAATCAATAAATTATTTGAAATATGTTTTTTTTAAGAATGTTATAATGTGAAACAGTGAAACTATCTTTTTAAATATATTTCCGCATATTATACACACTCAGGGCACCAAAAAGCTTGTAATTGTAATTTTGCATTTTTCTGAATTTTCTTAGTGCTTTATTACTTATTTTTTATTTCTTATGAAGTACATTATTTCTTAAGAAAATTCATTTTATAGTTTAAAAATTAAACTAAGCTGATAACTAATAATAGCTTCGTAGAGATATTTTATGATTTAAAAATTTTGATATGAAGAATTTTTACATTATTTACTTTTTCCATTAACGATATTACTTTAGTAAATTTGTTCATATTATTTTATCAGTGGAAATTCCAAGTATTTTCTGAGTGTATACGCATTTATTGATATTTCAGCATCATTTTGACAGTTCATTACTGTTTTTAAGATTTAAATTCCTTTTCATTTTTTAAGAATATTGATGTTATATACATATGTGGGGGGAGTTGTTTAAATCTTAATTTCCTTTCTTTGTTCAAGAATAACATCTCTAGTTGTACTTATAACAGATGTATTTTTTAAATATTAAGTTCTCTCTTACATTAACAACATTGTTGTTAACAGTTTTTAATAAAATAAATCAGACGGTTCTTAAGGTTGAATACAAAGGTAAATAAATCATATTTATTGTTGTTGTGGCTTATCCTCCAAATGTCTGATGAAGTCAGACAAGTTCCATCAAACCGTTGACCCTTAGGAAATCAAGGACCAAATGAGGGGAGGAGTATATATCCTCTCTGGAAAGTCCCAAAACAGTCTAAGATGTCATAAGAAGAAGCCTGCTCAGAAATCATATTTTTAAGAGCCTATAAATTACATGTTTTCAATTAAAAAAAAAAACTTGAAGAAATTATTAAAAACTATTTCTGTGTAGGAATAAATGGCCTGATAATTTTATACATCTGAGACATTATTTTAACTATCAAAAATTTTTTTCTGCAACTTTGAAAACTAAATTTGGAAGTCTTCATTATAAATTAAGAATAAAAGTAAGAGAATCATTCATAAAATCTGTAGTCCTAAAGAAGATATCACAAAATAGTTTTATGATCTAATTGAAAAATATTTAATAAATTTTGATTTTGAATAATTAGGGAAATTTGTTTAATCAAATGTTTGATGGAAGGATAAAATGTGAGAAATAATCACTCAATAAATCATTACTTTAAAAAATATTTTTCCTGCAACAGATGTTCCAGTAGAGAAATTCTGATGGCTAATGTCATTTCATTATACTTACAAATTTCCTGTAGAGGTTAAACCATTTATTATTCATTGTTTCATAAGTTCACATAATGATAGGCATTATGCTAAAGTTAATTCTATCTTTTGCATGTTTCTTATTTTTTACTGAATTTACAATATCACATTTACAATTTTCTTTACATTCAAATTATTTAATTTCAGTGAAACAATATAAATATTTTGATTTTAGTGACTATAAGGATGCAATAGATAGAAATTCGGTCATAGATGTATTTTCAATTTCATATCTTGTGTTGTTACATTAATAATTATGTTTGTGTCCTCTATATACTTTTCTGTTTTTATATATTTTATACCTTTTTTAGGGATTGAAATTAAGGAAAAATGAAGAAGGTTTTAATAAGGTAAATATTATATATGTATGATAAATATGCAATTTTAAAGAATTTTTTTTAATAAGCTAAAATGTTTTAAATTATACAGAAAAAGGTTTATTTGTTAAAGAAAAATATGTTCCTGTAATGACCAATTCAGTTCACATATTGCCCTAAAAGTTGTTTTCTTTGAGTATCTTTAAAAAAATATGATATTGAGATTAAAAAAATTTGTGATATTCTTTAATCAAATTTTATTTTATTTTACCTGATATCTTGTGAATTTATTCATTATGACAGTTATCACTTTTGCTTTGTTTGTAATATTTAATTTAATTTTGTGAGTTATTTGATTGTCAAAATAAATAATCATCACTAAATAAAATTATAAAATTTGCTGCTGAAATTTTCTGTTATAGAAATGGGTTACAAAATATGTCAAGCACAAGACTAAACAAAGTATTTAGAAACAAAATTTCACATGTACAGAAAACTCCAAATAACTAATCATCTACAAAAAAAAATTCATTTCACAATTTTTTCCAGCATTTTTATATTGATTATTAAGAGCTTTTAGTACTGATTTACATTACAAGAGGTAATTTCATCTATACCCTTATATTTATTGATTAAGAAACGAGTATTTTTATTTCTTACTTTGTTTTTGTCCTGATCATAGTATCAAATTAATGGTAATATGTTTGAGCAATGCAAAAGTATTTATGTATGACTACTTAAGTACTATCACAAATGAAGAATGGGATGGCAAGTTGTAGAAAAATTTTTTAGAGTTCTCGCTAGTCCCTGGTGATTAATTATTGAAATCTTAACTATCAAGGTATTGTCCAAAATGGATGGAATTCGCATAAAAAGTAGTTGCAGTCTTGAAGGTTCAAGTATATTTCCAAATATGATCTGCTAACTATATGCAAGACATACAGTAAGGATAATATAATTAATTTTTATGCCACATAGCATAGCTCTTTTTGTGGTGAAAAATTCTAAATTTCAACCACAATCATTTTATGGCAAATCAAGATGCAGTTTTATTTGACTGCATTTGTTTAATTTACTAAGGCTTCTACAAGAAAAGAAATTTTGATGGAGATACTATTTCTCTCAATTTGTAAATAGATTCCCTTCAAAATAAATCTCAAGATTTTTCTTTTAAGTTAGTAGATGATGAATGAAAAAATATCAAATTAAATGTTCTTCTTTTAAAAAGATTGTGATATTGAAAAATCTAATATTTTTTCAGAAAGAGAAATGGAAGATAAACTGTAAAATATAAGAGAATTGAGTTTAATCTCTTAAGAGAATCCATAAATATATAATGGGCGAAAATAATATAACATTTGGAAAATCATAGAGTCTATTTAGTGCTTGATTGCAAAAAATTACCATTGAGCATGACAAATAAACCAAACAAAATCTGTGAAAAAATCTTTTAAATTGTAACTGATATGATAATTTCTACTTATTAGTTTAAAATATGTTGAGAAGTAAATTTAGTTAATTATGCATTTAATCTGAAAAGAATTGTGGAAACAAGTGTCTGAGTGTGAAAAATCTATTAACTGCATTTAATCAAATAATTTTATTATTCTTACTGATTTTAATTCTTTTAAATTGCTGTTTCAAGGTTAACACTCGATATTATTTTCAGAAAATTCGCATATTCCAATTGTTTTTATTTTATTCATTGGTTCTCAAATATTATTTTTAATGTATTGCCAATCATTTTAAAACTGAATATTTTTTCAAAAAAAAAAAAAAAACGGCTTCAGTTAAATAGTTTTATAGATAGAACTAATCTATATAAAATAAATTTGGTGAAACGGTCTCTTTCTGTAAACAAAACCATAAAATTATAAAACTAAAGCTATAACAAAACCATAAAACTAAAGCATTGCTAAGTTTTATTGTTAAGAGTTTTATGATTAAGGATTGATTAAGGATTTTTAAACAATTTGTTTCAAACTATTTTATTAGTCTCATATAATATTTATTAATAAATTTAGATGCATTTTTATTCAAAATGTATATAACTGAAATGTTTACAAAAATAATCTCTGTATGATTCTATTTTTCTTACTTTAATAGCGTCTTATTTCCTTACAAAAAAAATTATGGAAATAGGAAAATGTAAATATGATAAATTTTTTCATATTCATTCATATGAATTCATTCAATTGTTTGATTTTTATAACATTTGTGAAGTTTCATTTATAACAAGGGAATAAAGTTTTTGCATATCTGAGCCTTGTTAATGTATATAATTACTTACTACCTAAAATAAATAATTATATCATTCGTGTAAACAACAATGTCATAGATATCATGGATAAGCATCATTTAAATCACAAATAAGCAAATTTTAAAGTGTTAGACCTAAAAATTTCTGTTTATATGTAGTTTATGTTTGCATTTTGTTGAAGAGTTGAGGAATTTCGGCATTTGGTTATTTTGATATTTGGAAAATATCTCAATTTTTAGAAAATTTCATTGTATTTGAGGAATAAAGTTTTATTATATAGTTTATGATGCTATATTTTATCAAATACTGTTGAGCAGTTTTGGTATTCTGTTAATAAATCATATATTATTTATCTGTCTCTTCTGTTTTTGTTCTTTATTTCTTAATAAATTATGATTACTGAATCATTATTGCCAATTTGATCACTATCTTTATTTTTTGCTTTAGTCTTTTTAGTTTTTCTCGCAATAATTATATCTTTTCGTAAGAAAGAATCTACCAAAAATTCAAAACCATTAAAACTTTCAATATGAACAACTTCATTATCATTAATTCATTGCTAAACCCCAGCCTTTTGAATTTTTCCTTGTGTCTTTAAAAATGTTTTCCCATTTTTTAAGTTCTTTCCTCTTTTACTTCTCAGAACTTTTTGATATACATTTATTAAAATTAGTTATTAATTTTCTTGCCGCATTCCTTTTCAATGATTGATTTAAAAATGGCAAAGGCTCTTATGTTTTTTTTATAAAATTGTATTTTATAGTTTTTGCTATTTTATGCTAAACTCAGAATTTTTGAATCTCTAGTATGTGCTGAATACTCTTGGTCAAATTTGTCAGTCCAATGTGTGAGTAATTTTAAAAGTAATTTTCACAATTCTGAAATTGTAAAAGGAAAATGAAGAAGAAAAAATTTTACCCTCCTTGTTAAAATTCGGACTTTTGGCATAAACGGTTACAATTCATTACACTTACTGACTTTTTTGAGGAAAATGAATCATAAATACCTTTTTAAAGACTGGATGCATGGAACTTTTGTAAAGCCTAATTTGGTAATACTTGAGTCTCTGGTTCCACATTACTTTTGTCTCAGTACTTATTTGTCCTAAAGTTGGAAAAAAATATATACTTTTTACAAATTTTAAACTTGATTTTATTCACAATTTATAAAGGATACAGAAAGTAACTTTTAACCTATTAATTTTAGCTTTAATGGATTTTAATCTGCAAATTTATTTAACTTAAAATAGGTTTAAAGATCCTAGATTTTTTGCAAAATTAATTCATTTTCATTGAGAGTAAATTTTAACTATGCAACCAATGAGTGGTAAGAAAAAGAATTTTCTGTAAAATATTACGAGCTTCAAACTTCTGTTTCGGAAACTTTCAATATTTTTAAATAATGTTTCAGTACTTTTATTCAGTATTTTAAATTTATAAATACAGAAGTTTGTTATGCAAATGTTGGTTTAATTTTATGTAACATGTTTGTGTAATAAGCCTATGTTAATTATTATAATTAGCCTATGCTAATAATATTATAGGCATGGTGAAAAATTAAATGAAAACATGCTCCTACTAGAACGGCATTTAAATAAAGATAATGAATTGCGAATTTAATTGACTTGTCAATTTCAATCTTTAAATGATTTTAACACGAAAAAATTTTTGCTTAAAAGCTGTATAAATTTGTATTTTGGAATGTTTTTGAAGTTTCCACAGCAGTTTAAAGTTGTAAAAAATTTGCTGAATTTATTTTATTGATTATAATTAAAGTAATATTACAATAATTTTTAATTTGAATTTGTTACACTAATTTTAATTTTACAATTATATCATTAATAAAGTGATTTTACTACAAAAAAGACATCTTATATTCTACCTTTGATTATATGACAGTTTTAGGTATTATACCATTTAAGTTCACCAAATGATTAATATTCAAAATTTGTACTGTTGAATTACAAAATAGCTTAAAGCTATTTACACATTATTGTTTGTCTCTGAAAACTTCATATGTGACTGTCAATATGTTGATATTTTGTGCAGCATGATTGTAAAAGACTTATTTCATTTAATATTTAAAATTATAAATATTTTATAGTTTAAAATCATTTTGATTTATATTTTAAAATAAAGATTTCATGCTATAAGCAAAAATTTCAGTTGTTATAATCAACAAGTATTTTTTCCCGTTTCATAATTCATACCATTAGAAATAATGCAACACAACTCAATTGCTTAAGATTAACTTTTTTTAGTATCAATGAATTAGAAAAAATAAACACTGAAGCTATAATTTCAAAAAGGCATCTGAATAAAAATTAAAGTGAAATTTTAAAGAACATTTGAGGGTTGATGAAATTTTATATGATTAAGGATAAAGTCAAAATAGTTCAAAAGATGTTTCTTTTTTCAACCCTTAGAGGAAGGAAAGAAAATGGAATATTGAAATTCTAAGATGTGTTAATATAAATGAACTTTATAGTTAAAAAGCTCCATAAGCTGAATTGATTTCATTGACATGAAAATAATGAAGCATTGAGAGTCATAGTAATTTTTTCTTCCACTAAATAAAATTCTATTTCAGCAAAAGTATTCTTACAAAATCTCTCTCATTCTTACCAACTGTACTTTGTACAGCATTTTGAAAACATAAACGGGATTATTATCACTTTGTTGTTGTCGTTGCTTATGACAGTTGGAAAAGCCAGGCTTGTTAGCCAATGGCTACGAAATTAAGTTAAAAGGGTGCATATTTTGTTCTCTTCGTTTCACAGAATATTTGTTTGAGTTAACAAAGTATCTTTTAATTCAGAGACTTAAAGTAGAAATGAATATGTTATGATTACAAGAATATTTTCAATGCGAAATTTTTGATTAAATATTAACAATAGAACAGATTATGATAAAATTTTTCTTTGAAATAATTCGATTTATAATTGAAACTATGAGATGTCTAAAATTTTAAATGAAAAATGTCTTTCATCTAAAAGATACAAGTGATTTATTTCTTGAATAATAAGCTATATTTTTTTAAATAATATGAAAAATAGTAAGCTTTTGATTATTGATTTGTGAGAAACATTTGTTTATTAAATAATTGTCTTCGAGTTAGTAAAGCTTATTTTTCTGCATTATTTAAATATGTATAATGTATGTATGTATATACACTTAGTGACGAAAGTAAGTATGCAGAGTGTATGTGATGATGTCCTATGAAAAAAAAACAGATCTACAATATTAGAGTTTTCAAATTAACAATTTATTTCGATTATAGCAAAAGAGATCTTATTATGAAATGAAAAATATTTAAAAAATACAAATATTTAATTAGCAAGATTAGATTCACTTAAAATAGGATGTAATTTACATCATAAAATTAAGTATGCAAACAAAAACAAAGACATTAATATTGCAAATTTTACAATATTTGAAAAAATTAATGATTTGTTGGATAGCCTTTGGCCTTTATAACAGCTCTCAATCTATATGGCACTGATTTTACTAAATTTTGAGTGGCAGAAGATGATATTTTCTGCCACTCCTCCAAAAAGAATTTTTTTAGATCATTCTTAGTTTTGATCTTTTGCATTCTTTTTTGGCGATCAAGATAATCCCACAAGTGTTCAATGAGATTAAGATCAGGTGACTCCGGCGGGGTTTTAAACTGTTTTCGCACGTTGTATAGCAACTATTCCCGAACAATCCGAGCAGTATGTTTAGGATCATTATCCTGTTGGAAAGTGAAGGATCCATCGAGTCTTAATTTAGAAGCAATTTGGCTTAGATTATTCTTTAAAACATTCAAATAGCTATATTTATTTATTATTCCATCGATTATAAATAAATTTTCTACTGCAACTGCTGTCATGCAATCCCAAACCTTAATGGAACCTCCACCATCGTGTTTTACAGTTCTTCTCATGTTCTTTGGTTCTAGAGCTGCATTTGCTTTTCTCCAAACTTTTTGGTATCCATCTGACCCATGGATGTTAAATTTACTTTCATCCGAAAAAATCAGGGAATTCCAAAAATTTCTGTCCTGCTTTGCATTTTCTTTTGCTAAATGTATTATCTTTTTGCGATTCACTTTGCTAACAAATGGTTTTCTTCGCATATTTCAACCATGGTATCCTGCCTTCCGTAACACACGACGAATTGTTTCAGGATTGCATGACTTCGCATTCACTTGTTTTTCACATCAGTTGTCAATTTCGGTGCGCTAATCTACAGATTATTTTTCACATTTCCAATAATAATTCGCTTTTCTCGATCCATCAAAATGGGCGGTCATCCTTCTTGTCAAGAGTATTTCCCTCAGCCTGTAACTTTTTAATGATTTTTTGCACTGTTGCAGGACTTTTGCCTTTGATTTTACCTATTTTTCTTTGGCACTTGCTTTCCTTATAGAGCTTTATTATTGCATCCCTTAGATCTTTTGATAATTCTTTTCCATGTGGAAGCATTGGTGAATTGTTGATGTACTTAAAGCTCAAACTTACACAAGCTTTGTAGCAGAACTTCTAAACTTATCACTGAAATATGAAAAATCACTCGAAAAGTTTCATTCAGCCTATTTAAAAGTAAAAAATTCAGAGTGCATATATACATTTGTGATTTAAATTTCTATTGGTTGTTAACAAAATTGCTCTTAAATTTTTTTAAAATATAATGAGTTGGTTTATTTTTCATCACTTTATGACTTGAATCAGAAGCGATAAACAACACTCTCCAAAATAATATTTTTTTTATATTTATTTAAGAACTAGATCTTTTACATTTAAGCTATGAGTTGCATACTTACTTTTGTGAGCAAGTATATATACGTGTGTGTGTGTGTGTGTGCGAGCACCCGCATTACTCATGTTTAATAAAGCATTATTATTTTGAGAAATGTTTACAATGTTTTATATTAAATTTTCTTGGGATAATGTAATTTCATGGAAATTTAGAGATAAAAAATTGTTTTATATACTTTAAGAATATGTATTAAACTTACATAAATTTGCTATTTAATCGGCAAAATGTTGTATATTTTTAGTTTGTTGAAGCCGGTATTTCTCATGTTTGTAACATTCAGGAACTTGTAAGTATACATTTTTCTAAAATAAATATTCCATTTCGCTTAAAAAATTTATTGATTTCTAAACAGTGTATATATATTTTTTAATTTGAAATTTTTATTTTTTCTTATGCTATGAATTTCCTCATTGTATTTTTATTGAAAAAATGTTAATTACTAAAGTTATAGTGTTCAGAACAATATTAAAAGATCTTAGTTATATAAGTTTATTTACATTAAAGATGAAGTAAAATATTCTTTGAAATCAGTATAAAAAATTGGCTTATATATTTTTTTAAAATTGTTTCTCAATAACTTTTATTATTATTTTTCATTTCATAATATGAATTATATTATGAAGTACAAGAAAAATTAGTTATAATCAAAAACCTAAATGTCAATTGCCATTAGTATCTTAGCATGAATTAAATAGCAATAATTTTTCACTAAATAATATTTTAGATTTTTATTGGTTCATCTATGAAACATTTTTCAATTTTAAAGAAATGGGCATTTATTTTTCTTTAATGCAATTTCCTTTGTTTCATTAAAACAAAGAAAAAGCTTTATTTAACACTAAAAATAACAATTTATTTTGAAAATAATTAAATACACTTTAAAAAGTTAGAGAAAACTCTTGGAGTGAGTTTATTAAAATGGCTTTATATATTTCAATTAATTAACCAGTTTTAAATAGCTTAAAAAGGCTTACTAAATATTACAAGAAAATCATAATTTTTTTTCAAATTACGATTTTAAATGGTTAAAGAAGCTATTGAATTATATTCAAATTTATGTTATTATTTTCAATCAAATGTTTTATTTTATGAAAAATAGTTTCAAATATTATGCTGTATTGAAATGAATGATTTTTCTTCCAATTACTAATTGAAATTGGCAGAAAAAGGAATGTGACAGAGATAATAAATAACATTTAAGACAATTTCGCAAATTAGCAGATTTGATTTTGATACTTAAATAATTAAACTATTGGCAAAAATAAGTAAATGAAACTTATTTTTCACTAAGTGTTTCTTGGTATACATGCAATAAAATATAAAGTATAGTGAAAGAATATTGTTGGGGATTTGTAGCTAGAATTGTGTTATGAAAATATTCTTGCCATGTCAGAAGGTAAAAAAATTAAAGAGTGAAAAAATATGATTTTAAAAATATCTCAATAAAATATAAAGTTATGCAATGTGAGAAAAGATTTATTTATTACAGTAAGATTCCGCTTAACAATGTTTCGGCTTAGCGCTCTTTTTGATTCCCCGAAATTGTGCGGAGCGCTAGGTTTCCAAATAACATATCTGAAACAGTGTAGTTGTGTCTCTTGTTTGGTGCGGTGCCGAACGGATGCATTTTTTATCATTTGAAACACTTTTTGACATTGTTGAAAGTATAAATTTAAATAATACTATAATGATTAATATAGTAACAAATATTACGATCTTTAGTTTTTATCATAAGAGATATAAAAAACAAGAAAAGAAAGCAACCAGAAAAAGCATTTCACTGGAAACTAAAATGTAAGTGATTAGAAGATTTGATTCTGGTGAACGTCTATCTCAAATTAGTGCTGCATTGAATTTGGCAACTTCAACAATTAGGACAATTCTTAAGAATAAAGAAAAAATACTGTCATTGGCAACTGCAACAACGTCAAACTCTGCAACTAGACTTACCCGTTCTAAAAATAGCATTATTGAGGAAATGGAAAAACGACTATCTATATGGATTGACAACAAAATTGAGCGCAATATGCTATCAAGCCGATCTATCATAATGGGAAAAGCTAGAAGAATTTTTAATTACATTTAGACTGAGGCAAGTGACATAAGTGAAATTTTCGTTGCTAGTCGAGGATGATTTAACAGATTTAAACATCGAAATAATCTTCACAACATAAAGATTACAGGAGAAGCAGCAATTGGTGATACGATTGCGGCGGGGTGAAATCCCAGTGACATTAAAAGCAATAATTGAACAAGGAAACAATTCTCCCGAATTGATCTTTAATGTTAATGAAACAGGCCTGTTTTGGAAGCGAATGCCAAAACAAACATTTCTATCATATGAAGAGAAAGAAGCATCAGGATTTAAAGCTGCAAAAGATCGCTTGACACTTCTACTAGGTGGTAATGCAAGCGGAGATTTCAAATTAAAACCACTACTAGTTTACCACTCCAAAAACCCGAGATGAAAGCTTACAGGTAAAATTGATTTAGATATGCCAATGAAAGGCATATCTAAATCAACTTTACCTGTAATTTGGGAGCCTAATAAAAAATCATGGATACTTATGAAAATTTTCCAGGATTGTTTTTTTGAACATTTCTGTCCGCCTGTTAAACATTATTGAGAAATTAAAGAACTTGAACAAAGAGTACTACTATTAATTAATAATGTTCCAAGCCACCACACAAATTTATCAGACTTAACAACATGCATTCCAGTCGAATTGGTTTTCTTGTCGCCTTACACAACTGCCTTAATCTAACCAATGGACCAAGGCGTTATATCCAATTTTAAGGCTTATTACTTGTGGCGATAAGCAGGTGTTTGAAATATCAGACAGAGAAGAGAAGCAATCAGTAAGAGAATTGTGGAAAAATTCCAATATCATGAATGCTGTTGAAAACAAACCTTTCTTGGAATGAGATAACTAGAAAGATCATTGAAAGGAGTATGGAAGAACATTTTACCAGATTTAAGTAAGAGCAAAGACATTGGACACTGTGTTGATACAGATGAAATAATGGAGTTAGCAAAACAAGCTGGTTTAGATCAGGTAAATGTGGAAGTCATTGAAGAAACAGCAGCATCGAGTCTTTATAATTATGAGCTCACTGAATTTACAGAGCAAGAAGAAAACAAAAATATTGATAGTAGTGATTTCGAAGAAGAGCAAAAAAAACTTTCGATGGTGTTTGTCAAAAGGAGTTTGACCATTATAACTGAAATTATGGACCAATTTGTTGAAAATGATCCAAATTTTGATAGGAGTTCAAAAGCAAGACGAAATGTTATAGATGCTTTATCCACTTATGAGAAACTTCTTACAGAATGCAAAAAATTCAAAAAACGCAAAATACATTAGATGCTTTCTTGAGAAAAAGGCAGAAAATTGGAAACACAGACTGAATGATTTGACTGATTTAGAATTTTATTTGTTTTTATTGGTATATTCGTTTATATTGTCTTAATTTTTGTAAAAATAAATGTTTGGTTTTATTTTTATTTTAAAAAATATTATTAAATTTAATACCTAACTAATTTTCTATCCATCTTCTCCTAACCCCATTATTTACATGTTAAGATAGCTTCGCTTAGTATTGTTTCACATTATGCTCTACTTTTATGGAACATATCCCCCGCTTTAAGCAAGGTCTTACTATATTCTATATTTCAGTCTCATAAACTCAGTCATATACTTTGCATTCACTAAAGTACATTACATACTGACTGAATTTTTGTTGTTGAAAATCTTCTGAATTTTCTTAAGAAAACTTTTGCTGCAATGTGAAAAAATTTATTGCTAATTGATATCTTAGGACAGATTTTAAAGGGTACTTTCAATAATAATAATTACAAAATTAACTGCATTGTGAAACTTAATATATTTGTTTGTTCATTGCTATGGCATTAGTGTTTACATTTGTTTGGCTAACAGTACTTTTCGATATTCTTCCCTGTGGATAATTTTTTGATAGTTAATTCCTGAAGATAATTTTTTGGACATGAGACTAATTTGACTGGACTTTAAAGGAAAATCTGAAGCACCTCATTTATTAACTGACAAGAGTGCAAATAGCTCAGTCAAACTATTGATAGGTATACCTGAGCAGAAACCATTGAACTGCTAGTTCTGTAGAAATTAGAGAAATTCAGAATTCGAAAAGAAGTGCTTTATTTTGTTAGTTGTTATTTTTATTTTCCTATTGTTCCTATAAACTACATATTATGAATACACCAGGATCATTAAAATCATTTGAATATCTGATTAAAAATTTGAAAATTTTTCACTCTTAAAGTTATTGAGTAAATTTATCAATATCATATTAACTATTTTATTCTTAAATTTTTTTTTTACAAGTTTGATTTGGAGTGACAAGTAATAGTTGTTTACAGCTTGAGTTTGATGTTGCCCATAGTTCTATTTCTTTACTTTAACGAGACTTTTCAAACGAATCGTAATAATTCATAGTTTGATATCTACAAGAATATATTTAATTTCTTGGTATTTTTTGTTTATAGAGGTCACTTTTATTCTATAGTCTTCTTCTTCTTAGAGTTGGGGTTGTATGTCATTGAACACCTCTGCTTTATTAGCATTTTGTACTATTAACTACAAACTCAATGTTTCTTAGTTCCAGTTGCTCGGGTCACCCACTTTATTAATGAAGCCCGATAATCCTTTAATGGAGTCTAGGTGTAACTCTCTAGTATGGATGATGCCTAAAGAAGTTAATCTAGGGAGGGCAAGAGTGCCTCGCATTCGTAAATGATATGGTTTGCCGTTTCCTCTTGCATATGACATTTCCTGCAGATAGGGTCTTCCTGAAACAGTCCCATTGTATGGAGGTGTTTTCTGAAATAGTAGTGCCCAGTTATGAAGCCTACGATTAGACGTATCTTCTGCCTAGAGCATCTTAGAATTTCAGAGGCAATCCTCACTGATGATCCACAGATCATACTTTTAGTGTGGACCAGGAGTGTTGAGCCAAGCTTCATACATCTTCCGTTTTTCCCATCTAAGAACATTGGTTTTTGCAGTCTCCAAATTGATCCCACAAAAAGGTTCTGCCCCGATGGGAGCAAAAGACGATCCTTGTTTAGCAAGTTCATCAGTCTTTTCATTACCTTCTATACCTTTGTGCCCTGGCACGCATACAAGGATCACCTTGTTTCTAGTTGTCAGGTCTGTAAGAAGTTTTCTACATTCCAAAATCATTTTAGATTTGATTTCGAAAGAATTGAGCGCTTTTAAAGCGGCTTGACTGTCACTAAAAATGAGAATCCACTTACCGTGGTAGCCCTTCCTCATATTTAGTCGCAGACAGTGGATAATGGCCAAAACTTCAGCCTGGAAGATCGTAGCATATCGCCCAAGGCTTACAGATAGGTTGGTTCTTGGTGACACGCCACATACTCCCAGTCCTGAGAGGCTGTTTTTCAGTGATCCATCTGTGTACCAGGTTAGATCTCCTGTTTTAGTTTCGAACATGTTGTTGTCCCATTCGTCTCTAGTTGGAAAAACTATTTCAAATGTTCTGACAAACATGTATGACTTTTCCATGATGTCCGAGGGCATCAGGAAAGTATGATCATGAATTTTCCTGGTAATAACTCTGTGCCCTTTGGCTACAGGTTGGTTGTACCATTGGTTTTGTAGCTTCATTCTGTATGCAGCCATTCTGGCAGTACTGAAGTTGAAGATGCCTAAGGGAGTCAGATCCAACATAACTTCCAATGCTTTGGTTGGTGCGGTGGACATTGCTCCTGTGATGCAGAGACAGGTCAGTCTTTGTAGACCTCCTAGTCTGTCAGTCACACAATTCTGTTCCACCTTACGCCACCAGATCACACGGGCATATGTAATAATGGGCCTGACAATAGCTGTGTACATCCAAAACATCAGTTTTGGATGTAGATCCCAGTTTTTACCAAGCATTCGCCTGCAAATCATAATGCTTTTCTTGGCTCGGTTAATTTTATCATCAATGTGCGTATTGCTGGTGAGTTTTTGGTCTAAATAAATGCCCAGATACTTCACCTCTGAAGCCACATTGATTTCAACATCAAAAAGTCTTGGTATGAAAAAACCCTTCTGTTTCCTTTTGTGTGTAAAAGGTACAAGGTAGGTTCTCTGAGGATTAACCATCAGGTCCCTATCCATGCACCAGTGACCTACATAACTTAGAGCATCCTGCATTTAATGACAAGTTATGTCGAAATCTTTGACCAGGATAAGAATGACATTGTCATCAGCATATCCTTGCGTATAATAGCTTCTATCATTTAGATATTTTATAAGGCTATTTACGACCAGGTTCCAAAGTAATGGGGAGAGAATACCTCCTTGAAGACAACCTCTGGTAATCTTTTTTTCAAATGATTCACCGAAGATGTTCATTTGTATACATCTATCCGAAATCAAGGCCTCAATCCAAGTACACAGGGTCTGATTAATCCTTGCCTCTCTAAGTACATTGAGGATGGATAGATGGGAAGTGTTATGAAAGGCACCTTGGATGTCGTAGAAAGTTGCCAAGGCAATTTCTTTTTGATCCAGAGTGGTTTCAATCTTAGAAACTAGCTGATGTAAAGCAGTTTCAGTAGATTTGCCGGGTTGATAGGCAAATTCAAGAGCATGCTAGGGACTGTTACTACCCAAGTAATCTTTAATATGCCGATCAATGATTATCTCCATAATTTTAAGGAGGAATGAAGAAAGACTGATAGGTCTGTAAGACTTGCCCTGGTCATAGGTGTCTATGCCAGGTTTAGGAATGAAAACAATCTTGGTCTTCTGCCAAATCTTTGGTATGTAACCCAGTGCTAAGCTAGCTCTGTAAATTCTAGTTAGCACTGGTGTGATAACCTCCTCTGCCTTCTGGATCATGATGGGCATAATTCCATCAGGCCCTGGGCTTTTTAGAGGTTTAAAGGTAGAAATTGCCCATTTAACAATGTTGTAGTTAACGATATTTTTAGCGATGGTCCATTGATTGCTATTGACTCTTTGCAAAGAGCCAATGCAGTGCTCCTCTTCGTTGCTATAAATATCACTAGCTCCTGAAAAGTGGGTTTTGGTCATGATTTCCACCACCTCGTTCCCGGAAACAGCAAAATTACTGTCCTCGTCCTTTAAGGTGCCAACCAAAATAGGTTCATCCCTTTTGAGGAGTTTTTGGAGTCTAGCTCCTTCAGATATAGAATCTATCTCTTCACAGAACTTCCTCCAGGAGTTAATTTTGATTTTCCTAACAAGTTTGTTATAATTAGTGAGGGCCGTTTTATAGTTCTCCCATTGACCATTTATCTTGGCTTTATTAAAAAGTTTCCTAACATTTGCCCTTTCGGCTGCTAGAGTCATTCCACTAAGGACATTGGAGTTTAGCTCTCCTTGTGCGAATAGGGCAATTGTTATGATAAGAATCTAGATTATACTACTGTGCAGAAGGTCTGCTGTATCCTTAAGATCGTAGTTGTTTCTAATAGGTCTGTTCCCGAGCTCAACCAACCCAGTTAAATCCTCCTGGAATTTCTTCCAGTCCGTCCTAACTGGGTCTCTGAACATGCGATCCAGACACACATTAGAGTGAATTTCAAAATGGATGTTTTGATGTTCTGAGCCAGAAGGTCTGTCATCTACTTTCCAATTTTTGATATTTTTGCTGATTAGCGTTGTTGAAAAACAATTTCTCTGTCTCCTCCTTCTATGTTGAGTCTTTCACAGCTGTCAGGTCCCTAAGGATAAATTCAGAGAGGGGTAAAACCTCAATGTTTTTATGTAAGAGTATGCCAGTTCTAGCATTGCTATTGGTAAAATAGATAAGCTTGCCTTTAGTTCCTTTGAGTCCACTGATTTTCTTCCTAACCAACCAGGGTTCCTGAATCAGGGCCAGGTGTATAACCCCAGCAAGAAACTTTTTACTGTGGTTAGTGGTAACACTTCTACTGTGGTGGAGGTTGCCTTGAACTACCTTCACCCCCATCGGCAGGAGCAGGTTTGTCAAGTACTTTTGCCTGCACTTGGTGAAGTCTGATATGAAACTTATATCCCCTTACACCAAGTGTGGCAGCATCTAGTTCAGGCACACTAAGAACGATGGTCTGCCCAGATGGGTCGTTCTTGATATTAAGAACGTTCCACTCCGTTGGAGTGACCCCACCGTTCTCTGCCTCAATTTTTCTCAGAACCTCTTTAAGCTCCAGTTTACTGCAGATTATCGGCAGTTTTGCAATTATCTTGGTGGTTCTGACAAGTTTCCTTGCCTCACCCACCAACAGTTTTTGCTCCTGCCAGGGGCTTGTGTCACTGACAGTCTGTTCCAGCCACTTTGAGCTCCCCAGATCTGCACAGTTGACAATAATTGCTCCATTCTCAAGTTTGCAGGATAGGAAGGTTGGGGTAAAACCCTCCTCATTCCTTCATATTTTCTCGGTTAACAAGAGTTCCAGGTCAAAGGCTTGTTCCTCTGTTAGCCGTTTTTCCGGATGACTCTCTATGAGCTCAGCCATCTTGGCGGCCTTGCCCTGGTCTGTCCGCTTCTCGCCTTTGGTTGCCTTGGGTTTTTTGGCGATTTTGCGTTCCATCACCAGCTTCTTTTTCTGGGCACCAGAAAGTCTCTTTTTGAGCTTGATTTTGGTCAGAGAGTCAGTCATGCTCGCGATAGCTTCCTGACTGTCACCAAAAGAAGATGATTTGGAGGTCATTTCTACCTCCTATGAAGGATTCGTTGCTGCTCCTTCACTAGATTGCCTCTGCGTTCCCTTGTCTTTTTCAGTAAAGCTTACTTCAGAGGCTTCACCTGCAAATGCAGAAAGGTTTGTCATTTCTTTTGTCTTTTCAGCCATAAGATAACAATTAATAAGCTCAGGTAATATAACAGTCCACCCAGCATTGCCTGAGTTACTGGGCAAGGCAAAAATGCTCTAGAAGTTCACCAGACAACTAGAGGCTCCCTTAAGACACCATTACCGCGGTGCCAAATAGCGCTAGCATGGGTTGCATAACACCAGGGTTTACGGGAGCTGGTTCGTGGCCTCTGATTTTATATTCAAGGCTATCCTATCATTCCTACTAGACGTTCGGCAATCCACCACCTACCGACGTGCCTGGTAGCTGCTCAGGTTCCAGGTATTCTATAGTCTCTATAAATTAAACGAAATGAGCATAACATATTTTTACTAATGTTCAATCATTTCATACTGTCGACAGCTAGAAAATTTCCCTGTAAATTATTATTAGAGATTCACACATACAGAAACACTGTGCCAGAAACCTTACATGTATTTCATTTTCACTGTACATAGAGTTTACCATCTGTTCTTTTGTTATGAAGGTTATAGTTACTGAATGACGATAGGGTTTATATTCTCCTATGTTGTGAGTAGGTTCTGTCTCACTCTGATCATGAAGATAATGAATGATCTAATACTCTTTATTTTTAAGAATGTATTAGTTTGAAATCATTAGAAGAGACAATTTCTAACTGATTCTGCTAGAAATAATGTCACTCAATTTTAAATCTATAGACATCCCATAAGCAAAATAAATGTAAACTTATATTATTTTAACATTGGTTAATATTAGGGGATAATTTTGGTTCTATATTAGATAGTGTATGTTTTGTTATTTAGGACCACAACACTGGCTACCTATATTGAAGTAAGCTTGTTGACTGATACTAGTTCAGTTTTGGTAATCCATATTGTTTCCACTTGACTGAGTGCTAATATTGAACCAAGCTTGGTGATAATATTCAAAAGGCTCGGCAGCCAATAATGAACTAAATTTGGTGTAGTTTTTACTTCCCAATCTTGGCAACATTTATGTTGCTCAGGTTTGTCAGATTTATGTAAATTACATTGTTTGTGTTAGAAGTTTCATCTACATTCTATATCAATAAAATATTAACAGAAGGTCTTAATTTAACTTGTCAAATTAAAAGTGAGCTATTTCAATATTTATTTACACTACAAAATATATTTCACTTATCATTTTTTAACATGAAACAGTATAAATCATATTGCATGAATTAATGAAAAAATGTTACATTACTTTTAAAAGAAAATTGTTGGTGCATATGTAAAAATTCAATTATGAAAATATTGATTTAACACTCATATGGCTAAGTGAATTTTTAATTACTTAAAATGCATTAATGTTTATAATTTAGGTGCTGTATTTTATTTCTGTTCGTGCTTTAATGTAATATCCTGCATTGAATAAGTGCTTATTTTTTAATTTGTTGCTCATTCACCAAAATACATTGACTTGAACAGTTGTAAAATTAACCATTATATAAAATTATTAGGACATTGAAAGCTATTATTTTTTCTATTATAGATGAATATAGTTAAAATATGTATTTATCCTTTTCAATTAAAAAAAGTCTGGTGATATAAAGATGATTGGTATTAAATAGAGATTTCATAATCAAAATGATTACCTTTTTATTAAGATTGTTATTAGTGATTTATTAGCCAAGAAATCAAGTTTTAAATTATTTCTTGGCTATAATTTTGACTGTCGATTTCTTCAACTTGAGACATTTGCTTTTGTTAGAAAATATTATTGAAATAAGTACATCATTCAGGTGAATAACTAGAAAATTTCACTAACAATTCAATAAGTAAGGTTTTTTAACTATCCCCTCATTGTAACCTTCATATAATATTTCTAATGTAGCAGAGAGAGGCTGTGTATTTCAATCTAATTAGTGCCAAACATAAATATTCTTTAATGATTTTACATTTTATTTAAGAATATCTTTTTTATGGAGTTTGAAAATGTTTTAAAGATTGTGTTTTACTATGGGATTATTAAAAACGCAAAATCATTTAATACAAATGATCTAGATCAGTGTGTCACAAACTTTATCATATCATCACTGTCACCTAACACTACATGTTAATTTATTATGCCATTCAAGAAACTAAAATAAAAAAATTTTCTTTCACATTTTTTATGCAAATCACATCTATTGTAATTTTTTTTAGAGAAATGCAAAGCAAGCATTAGTCATACTTCAAGGAAGTATTAATTTTATAACCGATTTTGCTAAAGATGCATTTTTAGTCATAAAATATTGACATTCATTCTCTTAATAAGAATTATTTCATTTGGAAAGGAATTATAAATCATTAGGATAAAAGTAAGGAGGACTCTGCCCCTGAATAATTTTTTCCCAATGCTCTCATCTCAAAAGGATTTATCTGAAATTATGAGTGATTTATGAAGAATGTTTTATAATTATTTTGGTAATTTCTGAGCAATTCATTAATCAGAATGAAAATAACTCCTATAGCAATTCTAAAGTAATAGTCTAAATGCTGAATCAGCCTTCATATATTATTCTTTATTAAAAAATGTTCGCAATTGCAATTTGAGATCTAATTCAGTTAATACTAAAAATTTTATTCATCAGTACAAGATGAAAAAAATATTTAAACTGTACAAATAAAATTAAACGGTGTTTTTTTTTTAATGATCACAACAAAAAAATATTTTATGCTGAAAATAGCAAATGAATCGCAATTTTGATAATAATTATTTAATAAGTGAATAATCCACGCAATTAGCAAAAATGGAAAATGTACGTGCACAATAGGTAACATAAAAAATACTCATCATTTGAGTAATAATAAAATCATTCACTATTTACAAATTTGTTTGCACAGCACCTCTTCCGAAAATCGGTAAACAATTTCCATTTTTTTCCATTGAAATATGTCTTTATTAGAGATTGAAAAGTTTTTTTTTTTTTTTTTTTTTTTTTTTTTTTTTAACAGCTAGATAATCCATTTGTGAATAATTGGGAATGAACATTATTATAGTGAAAATAATAATAACAATTTTAAAAGTAGTTTTCTGGATTTCTAAGGTATAAAATATAGTCTTACCTTGGCTTAAATTTGTGATGAAGTTTTTTCTACAAATAAAATTATCTTTTAGCACAAATATGTATTAAAATACTTAAAAAAATAATAGTTATAAAATTATCATTAAAATTATTTTTTTGATCTCTGCCCTTCTTTGTTTTATTTTTCTTTTACATTCATTTGAAAAAATACAGTTAGTGGAGCATTTTTAGATTAATTATTGATTTTTCCTAATCAGGATGTGTTTAGAACGTGACACTTTTTTAATCCTAAATAATTTGAAGTCATTTAACATAAAATGTAAATATTCGTTTTCATTTTAGTAATAAAAGTTCACGAATTAAGACACAATATAAAGTTCTATACAACTTATTCAATTAAAACTAAATTACAGTAAAAAATTTTTTACTTATTTTTAAAAGTTAGGGTAATATAAAAAATCAAAATCTAGATAGGGAAACTTACATAGTGATTGTAAAATTCAGTTTTAAAAATTTATTGATTAGCAATCTAGAATGTTACAAAGAATGGAAATAATTTCTATTATATTATGTGTGCTTTTTTATAGTGTTCTTATAGTTTTTGCAACTTCATGGTGCATTTTGGCTTTTGTTCCATTTATTTAATAAAATGCTTATCATTCACATTTACATATAAGTTATTAATATTTATTTATTTGTCTGTCCATTGTAAAATTAGTTTATATTATTTAATCAATCAACTTATCTAAAATAGTACATTTTATTGGTATGTAAACTTTATGTTAATTACTATTCTTTATATTTTATTATTATATCAAAACACTACTGTATAAATTGGCAGTATATAGAGTGTACTGATAAATAATGCAATAAAAATTCACAAAAGCTATGAAGCCACTATAAAAAAATTACCTTTTAAGATACTCAGGATAAAGTCATTCAATGTTACAAGCTTGTTACCATGACTTACATGCTTCATCCAATTAAGTTATTTATGAATGCTTGTATTCAATAAATAGAAACGAATTCTGTATTTGGTTAGTAAATTGGTCTACTTAATAACTGCATTGAAAGATAGAATATTTTTAAACTTTACGATCTTAATTAGTGAATATAAAAACAGCGAAATGAAACATTTTCATATATATATATTTATATGTGAGTGAGAAAAATTGATAAATATGAGTTATATGTAGGAATTTCTGAAAATATAATTAAACACCCTTATCTACTGAAAAATTAATTAATCAGCTTTAAAAATTATCACATTTATAACTGAAAATATACAAGTGAGGCATGTAGATTTTTTGTCAAACAAAAAAGGCATTAGAAATTTTGATTTATATATTTGCTAAAAATTAATTAAAAAGTAAGGAAAAATGCAAATTTTTATTTTAATGTAGCATCCAAGTGATCAAATATTTTAACAAAAGTTGAAAAACTAATTATTAATGATCTGCATTTCTGAGTATAACTCATTTCTTTTCTTTGATTTGTCCATTACTTTCCCTCTGATATATTACCATTTTGTTAAATATTTAAATAATTATTAAGTTGATTAAAACTAATTGCAGATAATTAAAGAAATATGAATATTAGCATTAAAGTGTGCTTATTCTAATGTAGTAAATTAATTTTTATGGTTCAGATATTTACATTTTTTAATTTTATATATAAATTAGAGGTTTGTTTAAATATGTAATAGAACGTATTTTTAGATACATGTTACAGTAATTGAGTTAAAAATGACACTTTATATACATTATTAATTAAATGTTTTATTAAAATTGATATTGCTTAAATATCAAATATAATTTATACTATATAGCTTTTCTCCATAACACAGCTTTAATCATTATCAAAATTGAGAGCATTATATTTTGTATCAAATATTATATTACAATATTGATGATTATCTGTTAATGTAAGACTTGTTTATCTCAAGCACATAAATTTTATTACAAAATTAAACTAAAAAAAATATTGCAGTTTTCAATTTATATTACTTATCTGTCATATAACTGAATTAAAAATAAATGGTTATTTTAAGAAAATATCTTTTATTATTATTCAGTTGAAATAATAGCATCAAAGATATAATTTTTTAATGACTCCAAATGTGTAATAAGTTGTGTTAACTTAATGAATGATTCAATAAAATAATGAATTAGTTTTTGTGTGTACTAAAATACCAATTAATTGTAATTCATCCAAACAATAAGAAATCTGTTTTGATAGTTAAAACTTTGAGTTGTGTTTTTTATGAAATAATAATTACTGCAGAGTGAATGATGTAGAATTTTCCATTTCATGACAGTTATTTCTACTTTGCATTACTTGTTTTATTATTCATGAAGAAGTTTATTTTAAATTAATCCATTCACGTGATATAACTTTCAGCATAAAATATATGCATAAATTACTAGGCTTATAGTTCCAGATAAGAGATAATAAAAAATTTCTGCCAACAGAAAACTATTTTTTCTACCATGTAAAACCGAATAATCGAGAAAACATTGTCAATATGTAAAAAAGATACAGCATTAATTTACTGACAATGCAAATGAGTTATAAAGCTGTTTAAGATTTTATTTCTATTGATTGATAATCCAAGTGACTTCAATATTACTGTGTTATTCATAAGCTTAAAAAAATTAATTTATAATAGAACCAAATGAAATCTTTGCTATTTATATGTGATGTATATAAATAATTTCCTCTATGTTGAAACATTTCGTTTATATTACATAATTAATTTGTTATGTTTAAACACATTATTACAGAATAATTCTATAGAGATTCATTATTTGATCTAAATTGAATAACTAAGAATTTATCTGGAAGTTGCTGAATTTAGATCAAATATTAAATCTTTACTAAAGTAATTCCATAATTAAAATTTTAACAAATATATAATTTCTTATAAATGTATTTCTAGGAATCATAATAAAAACCTGTTTTAATGATTATATTTATAATAAAAATTTACATTATAGTATATATGTAATACAAATTTTGGAACTGTTTCATAATTAATCATGAGGGAAGTTTAGAAAGTCTTTCAAATTCTAGCTTAAAATGTATTTGTTTTTAAGTATTAAAACTTTCATATAATATGCCATGAATATAATCGATATTTGGATTTTATTCATATAATTCTGAGTTTAAATATATAATACATGTTTATCATTAGTTTGAGTAAAACTTTTCCGATAAATACAATCTGAGTCAGTTAATAAAATATATGAACATTAAAACAAAGAAAAATATCATTTGTCTTTTATGTATATATATATATATATATATATATAGTTAATTATGCTTTTCCAATTTTAAATAAATGTGACCAGACTTTGCTCATTTAAAAAAATATGTAATTTACCCCAGTCCATCACCATTACAGAACAAACAAACAACTTATGCAATTTTTGTGGAATAAACAATTTGTCGAAAATACCTTTTAAGAGCAATTTGTAAGTTCTTTTTTCTCAAAAATAAATGACTATTAAATGGCATGGAAAAGTGGATACCATATTAGATTTTTTTATATATATATGATTTTGACAGAAATTTTTTCCCTACATTGGTTCCATCTTGCTAAGCACAACATTAGGAGTAACTTACATTCTGTGATAAGAAAAATATTGCTTTATCTTGGTGTTCCCAATTTTTATGAAAGTTTGACTGTAAATATGGGTCCAATATTGATTTATGTTAATGGGCTCCATGTTGGAAAATTTTAGCGCCTATCATAGGTCCATGTTGGATTTTCTTTTGCCAATATTGGACCGATATATTTTTCTTATTGGGTAGTGATGTGCAAGTATCTTGAAATACAAGCATTTTTAAAGGGTTAAGCACTCCAGTATCAATTTTATAATTTTGAATTTTAATCAAATCGCAAGTTTGCTATTTCATTTCCACTTTACACTAGCAAAGTGCTATTGTGACATATGAAATTTTACATGATTGGAATTTACGTAATAAATAATGGATATTCGTAGCAGATATTTCTTACTAAGCCTAGCAATTTCAAAGAACTGTATTTCCATTATCATTCTCATGAATACTGAGTATTTTATTGTATAGATAATATTACACGCCATCTGTATAGGGTCCAGTAATCATTAAATGAGTTGGTGGCACATCATTAAAGTCTAAAGTAACATTGTTTTGTCATAGTTTCAAGAACATTATGCATTAATAATGTGCTTTGTCGCATGCTTCTCTTTTAATATTGCTTCGCAGTGGCAGCTCAATGCTTAGTTATCTGACTTTCAGTTCAAAAGCTCATGTATCAATTCCCACCTTACATATGGACGTTCACAGTAATTCTAAGTTCACTTAAAACTTAATCCTGATCCAATCAGCTCTTGTATGCAAAAATAGTTTACCAACTAACTAACCGACGTTTGATGCTGCTTTAGTTGATAATTTTAATTTTAGGTATGTTAAAGGAATATGTTACATTATGGACTAGTATTTTCTGTATAATGGAAATATTTAATGTCTTATGTGAACTGCACAATCACTTCTATTTTTAAATGTCATTAAAATGTTTGGGTTGCTTTAAAAATGTATTGCTGATAAATAATGTTAATCATTTTACAAGCACCTCTTATTCTGAAAATTTACTGGATTGAATTACTTTAACAGTTTCCAAATAACATGGAAAATATTTAATAATGCTTGAAAAATTTTATTACTCTGAAAATATCCTTTAATAACTTTCCGAAAATTGTTATGCATGAGATTCTTATTTAATATTTTTCTGCATATATATATATTAAAGATTAATTTTTTCAAGAAACAAGAATTTTTTATTATAATTTATCCTTACGAATTTCTTTTTGTGCAATCTTTAATTATATGTAGTTAATATCCAGAAATGTGTATGCCATTTAGTTAAGTGTTGGTGGTCAAGTAGAAGCAAAAAATGTTTTTAAAAAGTTTGCATTTCTTTTTCATGAGATTATTTATGTATCATTGATGTTAACAAGTTATTCTACTCAAATTCTATGCTTACAAATTACTAATAATTTTATTCAGTTATTTCATGTGCACACTCTATTTTTTTATTAAAGGGACTAGAAGGCATCAATAAAGCCTTTAATGAACTTCAAAATGCCTATAAGGTAAGAATTTTATATTAGTTATAATATGCTATATACAATATTTATGCAAAATAATTTGGAAACACCTTATTTGGGGTATAAGTAAGTCTATTTTAATTATTTTTAAGAGGGTTGTGTATTGATTTGAGAGTTAATTATTGTCATGATCTCTGTAATTATTTATCACATATTTCATAATTTATTCTCGCTTGTGAAATTTCGTTCGATTATCTTTACTTCATACCAAAGAAGGTATTTATGTAAGAAGGTATTTATATCTCTTAATTACAAATTTATTTCTTTAATTATAGAAATCTTTCATTTATTCAAATGAACCACTTTGATATTTCTGTGTATGGTGAAATTGATCTAATCATATATTTTCTAACAGAAATATTTTAAAAAATATAAATCTTAAAAATAGTTTTACAATAAATATCTATTCAGTAGTATTTTAAATTAATGTTTTTCTCTAGATAAACTTAGAATTCATTCAAGATAATATTTAAATATATATATAAAAATGTATAACATTTTCTTCTATCTAAATAAAAATATTTAAACATAAAATAAATTTTATTTTTGGATGCAAGCTAAGAATTGCATAATTCTCAACATTTTTTATTAACTTAAAATTCTGGGCCATTTTTATTACGCTGTAAAAAAGGAACTAAATAATTGTATGTAATTGGAAATGCCAAATATCTACGTGGAATTTCGGGTAAGTACAAATTTACTAATAATTTTAAAACAAATTCTTAGGAAGTCTGTTTCACAATTTTATCTTGGCATTTAGCTTCAGTTTTCAAAATCATTTATAGTAACGGTAAGTCCTTAAAAGTGGTAGAGGAAAATACAGATTATATAAATCTAGCAATATTTTTTAAGTTCCAGTTGCTATTCTTTTTTGTCACCATTTAAAAACAGCTGTATTCATATATCATCGCTGTAAATTTCTCTTTTTTAAATATAAGTTTAGTTGTATTCTATTATATTTGAATTGACAAAAGATTAAAGCAAAAGTCTCATCGATTTTGTGTTTCATATATATATAAATATTGATTTACATATACACACATGCACACATACACTAATGACAATTAAAATTGTTACATCAAGAAGAAATGTACGAATAAAAGAAACAAGTTCAAGTAATTTTTCAGAAATGTTCATTTGCTATTCACACCTCTATTAAAAACAGCAATTTGAGCGGTTCCATTTATATTCGATGTTTCATGCATTCATGCAAAAACAGTGAGAAGTATATGAAGCTTGTAGTAATTGTGTTTAGCGATTCCTAAATCTCATTCGAAATGTTTTCTATTCTTCTTTCTACAATTTGACATGATAAGTGATTCAGTTTTTCTGGACATATTTCTTCAAGTGCGGCAGTTAGTCTTTGACATAGTTACCAAATGTAAAAGGCTTCATATTTTTAACAATAATGTAGGATACTCGATACATTTACAATATCATTTGATTGAGCAATTTGCTTATGAAATGTGTATTGTTAAGCTGTAATTGTTCTTCAAAGATAGTAACTTCGCTTTCCGTTCACCAACAATAAGTTTATCGATTTCTCCATGTTTTTGTTCATAATGTCTTTTTAAGTTGTATGATTTTAAAGTTGAGAAATTGAATGACGACAAATCAAACACATAGCATTATATGAATAAAAAAAGTACACATTTTCCCATTCACTTTGAAACTGTCTATTTTCATCTTCAAGTTTTCTTTTCTTTTCAATTTTTCTTTCAGCTATGACCAATAAATATCTAATAGAAATAAATACGATAATTATTGATATGATCAAAAACCAGTACACTTACTTTTTACCTGGATCACAAACACAGATTACAGTCGCAACAAAGTTGAAAGTCAATCAGATTGCACTTGCTGGTGGAAGAATATCCTCTAGAAAGTTCTTATCTACAGTGGATTTGCGATGCTATCTGACGTTACGTAGTATAATAACTATCTGCGTAACATCTTCACATTTTATTCTTGTGTTACAGAATGTCTCCATAAAATTGATTTAGATATAGAGTTAGGTTTTCAAAAATTTTATTTCAAATGCAAAAAGGCAACCAAGCAAAAAGGACAATAAATTATTAGGCAAAAAAAGAAAATTTCTTCCCGATAGCCAAATGTTTATTTTCTTATTGCTTGGAAGTCAAATGAAAGAAAAAATTGCGCAGGGAGAGGTGGTGGGGCTTAAAAACACGATTTTTTGAATTCAACCATCTATAGTCCAAATGTCTAAAATAATATAGGCAGTTAAAAACTTCAATTGGGCCGGAAAACGTCTTCAAATGGGCTGCCGCGGGTTGGGGATGCCTGTTTTAAACCGTCAACTCTATTGACAGTCTGATCTCCACCAACGCGAGTTATATTGTGATATATTATATTCCAATCACGGTGGGCTACAATTTGAACTTTATCAAATTTAGGAACTTATTGCTAAGTAGTTCTTTCATGAGGTATCACAACTTTTCACGGGGCAACAACATTCAAAAATGCAGTTTGTTTATCCCGTTTGTTAGTATACAATAAAAATTGGATTGTTTCTTTTTTTTTTATAATTTTCTAATATATAAGCTGTGTGTACTTATCAATCAAATGATTTTAATTCTGTCTGGTATAAATAGCATTGCTCTACAATTTTTAAATAAATTTTAAATCAAAATCTGTGTAATGTTTTTTTAAATTAACAAAAATTGCTCGTTTTTAAAAAATAATTGTGTGTACAATGGAATTGTTTTCACTATTTTTCTGATTTTCTTTCATTTTTTCCTTTCATTCTCGAATCTAATCGAGCTGAAAATTGACTAATCTGTTAATCATTATTATAGTTATGCTCATAATATTCTTAATCATTGGGGGTATTGCTGATTTCGAATTCACGAAATATCTTCTGTAAATCTTCAAGATTCAATAGAGTTCGTTATATTTTTCATTGTGAATAAGTTGCATTGAAGAAAACACATTACTTACAAAAATGTACATTTCAAACATTTGATTAATGCTAGAAAAATTCAAGTTCTTGCGATAACTTTCTTTGATAGGGTCGTAAACGTTCAATAACAACCAATGAAGATCGTTATTTAACGTTAATGGCGCAGAGATATCGTTTCACACGAATGGCACCCTTCAACAACACATTCGGTCGGCCAGTGGTACCACAGTTTCTGCATAAATTGTCTGAAACTGTTTTCACACTCTAAAGCTGTATATGCTGGTCAACTGATGGTTTACGTTACGTTAGCAGAAAAACTCAATCACGCCCTCAGGGAATAAGCAGCAAAGCATGTGAACTGGAGGAGAAATGAACTGGAGAAAAATGAATGACAATATTCTTTTGTCTGACGAGTCCCATTTTTCTCTTCATCCTGATTATAGGCGTATTTCCATCTGGAAGGAACATGGCACTAGAAACAATCCTGCATTCCTGCACAAAAGTGCCAGATTTGGTGGTGGGGAAGTGATGGTCTATGCTAGCATCTCCATTGGTGCGCACCATATCATTTGAAATGGAGCTTTGACCGTTCGCCGATATAGGAATGAGATCCTCATACTTAATGTAATCTCTTATGCTGCTGTAATTGAGGATGACTTTACGTTATTGAACGATAATTGCAGAGTGCATTGTGTTAACTTGGTGAATGATTTCCTTTTGTAGGAGGGAATCATACAAATGGAATGACCAGGATGCTCTTCGGATGTGAACCCAATTGAGCGTGTTTAGGGTATTCTAGGCAGACGATTTTCTCGACGTCTACAACCCCCATAAACTCTCCAAAAACTGGAAAGCTCTTCTGGAGTGGAACAGAATTCCCCAGTCCCTCATTAATAACTTCATTGATTCAATGCCTCGAAGGTGCTCAGAGTTTCTCGGGTGCTCAGGTGCTCGAAGGTGCTCAGAGTTTCTCGGGGAAACCATAACCCCTAGTTAAAGGATTTATTTATTTGTTTTTCACGTGCATAAAATTGTATTTTTTCCTTTTGTACCCCCATAATCAATAAAAGGCATATTTTTCAGTCAAATAAATGTCATTTTTTACCTCATATGTGGATACTCAGCATACTATGTGTGTCAATAATATATCAATCAAGCAAGCAATTCTTCAGATACGGTCATCCCACAACCTCAATATCTTTCGATTGTTTTTAGCGGTGTATTTTTAAGAATATTAAAGGAATTTTTTTACGCTAGTATGAAAACCATTCATGGAATTTATTTCTAGAGAAAATTATGTTATCATATAAGTTTTCTATCGCTGCACTCATCTTATAAACTTTGATCACATTTTCTTTAATGTTAAGTAAAAGTGATTGGTCAAAATCCAATGGGCTACATCTTGTAATAGAATGCTTTAGATGAGGTATCACATTAGAATAATGCATTATTTCTATAACATTTAATTTTAAATATGAACTGTTATGTTTTTCTGGGTGTTAAAATGCTCTGCTTGAAGTAAAATATTTTTAATGGAAAATAAAAATCTCAGCAAAAATTGTCAATATTCATTAATTTTGAATTAAAAAACTGGAAATATTGCACACATAAAGATATATTGCATAAGAATAGCCTTTGAACACATCTGTCATAATAAAGAAATTAAATAAAGAGCCTATTCGATCATTGAATATAAAAGCCACAGTCATTTCGACATATAATACATGGGGAAAAAGAAATCACATTTGCGCGAGAAGCTGCAGTTTCTTATCTTCCTTCCTCACCGACTACAAACCTGCCTGAATATTTAGGAATTTCCACTCTTTTAAACATTAAAATTTAGAATTAACATAAATTTGGTAAACCAACTAACAAATTTACAAATTTTTAATGAACAGATTTTATTTTCCAATACATTTTTTTCATTCATGACGCACTATTTTTTAAATACCATTGTATAAAGTTTTGAAATAAATACGTATGTATTTACGTATAAAATTCATATTTGATTATACATTTGTTTCATTTTAATGGATCATATAAAATCACTAAGCATTATTGATGACAGTTATAACAAAAACTAATTTTAACTACTTAAGATTAATTGTATAATTGCTTGCACAAGTGATAAAAATGTTCTTAAATTGGAAATTATTGGATTAATCACTTCAAATTAAAGGACAAAATGTATTGTATTGTTTAACTAGCTAAACAAATTAAATAAAATCTTATAAAGAAAGGAAAAGCAGACTAGCTGAAGTGGAGAGTGCCTTTTTAAATACCTTTCATTTGACCGTAAATCATATTGATGGTGTCGGCAATGCTTAAAGACAAAATTATAACCGATAAAATTACTGGTGGAACAAAGGAGAAAGGCTGCAAAAATATTAAAAAGTATGTAATTTATGAAAATCATAGTATGCCACCTATTTGGTGTTTGTGTTGATACTTCATTCCGCTTGAACACATTGATGAACAGCGCCACTGCATTACTTGTGTTGGTGCTTTGCCAGAGATGGAACACTATTTACCGTGTTGTAAGTGTAATTGACGAAAGGTTTTTCAATCTATATTTCTGAGAGCCTAATATAATATGTTTCGTTTATTGGTTTTGGTTTTATTAAAAAGAAACTAGTAATATATAAGTTACACATGATAACTACATTTCCGAAAATTAACATTACATCAGAAATCATTTTAGTAACTTTATTTTGAAGCAGCTGTGATTTGTGTGTTATGTCCCACCAAAACATTTGCAGGATTATCGGTTGCAGCATGAATGAATAAAATACAGTAGGTGTTTGTTTTTAATAACTCGTTCGGACCGGCAAAAAGCTCTTAAATTCTAAATTTCCATGGTTCGGAAATGCATTAAAAGATGCTGAAGTCCTACTTCTATATTTTATAATTTTGAAGGATTGGCTCCATATTTTCACAGATGGTTCTACAGAGAATGCTGTAAAAATGCTGGTGCTGGATTCAAAAGATTTTACCATAAGCTACCCTGTCTGGAAATACTGTAATAATTTTGATGAGCTCATGCAATTGACATCCATGATCAAAAAAATTTTTCCTTGTTGATTCACAAGCTACTATTCTTTCGCTTATTAATCTAACTTATAATAATAATGCACTAGTCCACTCTTGCAGAATGAAGCTCCACGAACTCGTTGAAATCAAGGACAGCGTTGCTCTTCAATGGATCCCGAGTCACTGTGATGATTTTGGAAATGAGCAGGCAGACAGACTTGCAGAAGCTAGTTCCCTTATGAACCAGCCAAATTCCCTTTTGCCTTTGCGTAACATCAAAAGTGTAATTCTCAGTAAAATAAAGCATGACCGTGTTTCCCTTTATATTGTGATGCGGCTATGGACTGGCAATAGAAAATTCTACTTTATAGGAACAGTAAAATCCCTGGCTCCTTACCACGAGCTGTTGGTGTCGCTTTTTTCCGAGTGAAAACTGGACATGATTACCTGCAAAAAAGCGTCTGTATAGAATAGGTGTAATGGACTCTACTCATTGTCCAATGTGCAATCATGGTGATATGGATGCCGCTCATCTCAAGAATTGCCCTGAAGTTTTAAAGTTTATGACTGACAACTCTTTTGAGGCTATTAAAGGACTTTACTCTTGTTTTTATACTTGTTCATCTTTTTATTGGGCTGCTCGTCGATTAATGGCCGAGATGCCTAGGATGGGTGTAGGATAAAAAAAAATTGAGGATATTATGGTATTCATGTTTGCTCCGCCAAATGACACATTTTATCGCCTTCTTCGCCAAATCTAAGCGATTGGAGTCATAGCATGGTGACCCATCTAACATGACGATGTGTTGTAGGCGGAGCCATTGATGCCTGGGGAAAATGTGATTGAGTTAATATAGATTTGTAGATAATGTAGATTTCTAATATTAGCTATGCTGATAATATTGTCATATTATATAGTGGAAAAAGATTCGAAATATAATTCTTTGTCTTTTTGCACTTCATGTATTAAAAATATTAGTAAATGTATGAATTATTCAAGAATATGCATTCAAGATATCTATATAGAAAATTTGTTTTGTTTCCCTCCTTGTAAATAGTCCCTTTTATTTTTATTTATAAATAAAGAATATGAAAGAATGTCATGTGACTTGGCGGTACAAGATAAAAATACAAAGCTCGACGATTAACCAAATGATAGGTAAATGGAAATAATTGTTATATCCTCATTAAAATCTTTCTCTGTGACTAATAAATACATCCTATTGGGAGTCAAAGCAAATAAATTTGTGGTCAGTGCCTGGAGCACTGGAACTGGGTCATCCAAAATGGCAACCAGCCTACCTTGATAAATTTTGAGTACAAATACCACGGAGGTTAAACTGCTTTTCACACATCTGGTAATAATTTAAAAGCAATCAACAAACTAGAGGGAGATGACACTTTTCCATGTATCAGATTATTTCCTGTCAATAAAGTAAGCAATTATAAAATCATCTCTCCATTAATAACCGGTGTAACCGCCAGAATTTTGAATGCAAGCATGCAAACGTGCATGCATTGAATCATACAGGTGCTGGATGTCCGTTTGTGGGATGGAGTTCCATGCCTGTTACACTTGGTCGATCAATACAGGGACGATTAATGCTGGTTGTGGATGACGCTGGAATTGTCGTCCAATGTGTCCCATACGTGCTCAATTGGAGACAGATCTGGTAGACCAAGGCAATATGTCGACACCCTGTAGAGCACGTTGGGTTACAACAGCAGTATGAGGTATGAGTTCGAGCGTTATCCTGTTGGAAAACACCTCCTGGAATGCTACGAATGAAAGGCAGAACAACAGGTTGAATCACCAGACTGACGTACACATTTGCTGTCAGGGTGCGTGGGATAACCACGAGAGTGCTTCTGCTGCCACAAGAAATTGCTCCCCAGACCATAACTTCAGGTGCAGGTCCAGTGTGTCTAGGCCGCAGACAAGATGGCTGCCGCCTCTCGCCTGGCCTCCTAACCAACACACAGCCATCACTGGCACCAAGGCAGAACCGGTTTTCATCAGAAAACACAACAGATCTCCACTCCGTCCTTCAATGAGCTCTAGTCTGACCCCACTGACGTCGCAAACGGCAGTGATTTGGCGTTAGTGGAATGCACGCTACAGGACGTCTGGCTCGGAGTTGTCATTGAAGTAATCGATTGGTGAAAGGCGATGCGAAATTTCATTGGGGTCCTAAAGAGGCTTTTGAAAACCTGAAGTAGGCGGTTATATCTGATCCAGTATTGGGGATATTCGACGAAAGGTGCCAATCAGAAATTCCTACAGACTCCAGCGGATATGGTATTGGAGCAGTTCTGGTTCAAATTGAGAATGAAGTCGAAAGAGTCATAGCATACGCCTCTAGAACCTTGACAAAGGCCGAAAGGAATTATTCTACAGATCGAGAATGCCTTGCTGTTAAATGGGCTATCAATAATTTCCGGTCATACCTGTTCGGAAGACATTTTACCGTTGTTACAAATCATCATTCACTCTGCTGGCTTATGAATCTAAAAGATCCCTCAGGCAGACTGGCGAAGTGGGCTCTTCGGCTCCAGGAACACGATTTTTCTGTAAAATACAGATCTGGGAGGAAGCATAATGATGCCGACGCTCTCTCTAGAAATCCAGTGGATGAAGCGACTGAGACGCAAGACCAATTTTTAGCTGTAACCACGAGTATAGACCTCGCTATTGAACAGAAGAAAGATCCAGACATGGTAAAAATAATCCTTCCGAAGATCGGCCCCTTTACCGAGAAGAAATTTGAGTTAGTTGATGGAGTCCTATGCAGAAAGAATTTTGATCCAGCGGGGAAGCCATGGTTGCCTGTCATTCCCAAGCATCTACGAGCGGACATACTTAAACATTTCCACGACGCTCCTACCGCAGGGCATCTTGGTTTTACGAAAACGTACGACAGAATCAGGAAAAGATTTTAGTGGCCGGGGATGTACCGGAATGTTGTTCGGTACGTCTTGCATTGTCGAGAATGCCAACGGAAGAAATCAGTTCCGCAACTACCTCCTGGACGCCTGTGGTTTCCACCCCTCCTACTGTCACACCTTTCCACCGCATTGGGATAGATCTGCTTGGGAGTTTCCCTAGGTCTGCCCGTGGAAATAAATGGATCGTGGTCTGCACGGATTACAGTGCACGCTATGCAGTAACCAGAGCCTTACCAACTGCTGAAGCTGAAGAAGTCACCAAGTTTCTGCTCGAAGAGATTCTTCTGAGACATGGAGCTCCTCGAGTCATTATTACACATCGTGGTGCCGTTTTCCAGTCCAGACTTGTCTCCGCACCAGTCGAATTGTGCCATATCGATCATCAAATGACGACGGCGTATCATCCCCAGACGAATGGATTGACGGAGCGCTTTAACAAAACTCTAGTCGGTATGTTGTCCATGTACGTTGATACCGAACAGAAAAACCGGGACGAAATTTTGCCATTTGCGACATTTGCTTATAACACCGCTAAGCAGGAAACAACAGGATTAAGGCCGTTCTACCTGCTCCATGGACATGAAGCCGAAACGAAGCTGGACACGATATTCTCATTCTGCCCTGATGATGCAACGGACGATTACCTCGCCAAGACTATTTCTAGGGCAGAAGAGTCGAGACAATTGGCCAGAACGCGTACTCTGAGAGCACAAGGTAAAGACCGTCGACGTTAAAATTCCAAACACCGTATGGTGTCCTATAGTCCTGGAGACCTCGTATAGGTTTATATCCCAGTCCGAAAGGTCGGTCTTTCCGAGAAGCTCTTCAGGAGGTATTTTGGGCCCTATCAAAGGCTGTGCCGTTTATCCGAGGTCACCTACGAAGTGCAAGATTTTGATACTGCCTCCCGGAAAAGGAAACTAAAAGATGTGTTGTCCATGTTTTGCGTATGAAGCCGTACCATGATCCGGCGAAACAGACCGACTTTGAAGACGGACGAAATCAAGGTGTCGTTCTTCCGGAAAAGAAGGCAAAAGAAGTTTACAAAGGACCTTTTACACGCTCAAGATCCAAATAGCAACGAGTCGCTGTCTTTTTGAGAGAGAAGCAATGCCGCATGGAGAAAGCCTACCAACGAGCTCAGTGGCCGATTGGTCAAAGCACGCGATCCAAACCCAGAGGTTGCGGGTTCGATACTATCCACGGCTGTTGTATCTAAAGTATGGATTTTTTTAGTTTGTTTCCTTAGTTATTATTTCCTTATGTTCTTCAACATTCCAGACCTTTCTTTGGTATGTTAATTAGTTGTTTCTCGAATATTCTGTTACTGTATAAAAGCTTATACCCACTAGTCGTGGGCGACTTCTCGACCTTGTTAGGTTACAATTCGCTACTTCCCGTCAATAAACTTGTTTGTTTAAAGCCAACGGTGTGTTCACTTAAATCTTCGTGACAATATAATTAATAGTAAATTTTTTTACAAAATTAGTCAAAAATCAAATGGAGAATAATACATTGAAAATACGAAATATTAGAAGCAGATGGAAAAATGCTCAATGGATAGTTTAAAATTTCAAAGAAAATAGAATAAAGGAAATTGGAACAAAGTACTAAGATGGCCCTCTTCTTCAGGGGGTGTTAACTATATTGGCACAAAGTATGGCTTATCTGCTCTTGTCCAAGACTTACTTTTAAAAAGAAGCCGATATACCTCAAAGCCACGCTAAAAATGTCAAACCAAAACCTATTTGGCTAGTAGAACATTGCTTATAAGAGTGAAGTAAGTCGTAGTTATAAACCACAGAAGGGTCACACAAGCCCTGAAGGTCTTATAAGAAGCTTGAAATGTGTGCCAATAGTGTTTACACTAAGTCTTTAATTTTATGTATTTATTTGAGTTCTTGTGGGTTTGGATCTGGATTTAATTTTGATTACTATAACTTAATTGTGTGTGTGTATTTTGGCAACATTGGGTTTAATTTTATATTTTGTCTTATATACAGGGTGATTATAAAAAAACTTTGCCAACATCTGCACTTTTAGCGTCCATTCTATTTAACCGATCAAGATGATATTTCAAATATAGTTCTTTTGAGATATGCGCTCGAGATTCTGTGAATGGCAACACAGTGGCCCTCGCGGTTACAGTTATAGTGACAGAAACTCGAAATTTTCGAATGGCAACGTCTACTTTTTACCATCGCAAAATGTTCAGCACATGCGAAAACCCTAAATAGCGTTGAAACGGTACCGATATGTCTAAAAACGGACGTGTTCTGCAAACACAAAAAAGAGTTCTGAAAACCGGCCAATAAAACACGATCTGGGCGCACGCAATAAATTTGCATGTGACAGAGTCAAGAAACCAATCACAGAACGCCGGTCGCCAGATATTCAGCGTAGGAAACCTATAAAATACCAAGCGGGTATGCGAAGTCGTCATTCGGGAACTCGCACATGCCGACGATATGAGTCTTCCTATGAAAGTTCGCGGTGAATTGATCAAACTCTATTACCAAAATGGGATGAACGCTGCGGAAGCCTTGCGTGTGTATCGCCGCAATCATCGACAACGACGCGGCCCATGTACTCTGCAAGCTCTGCGTGATTTAGTGCGGAAATTCGAAGATACAGGCTGCACCTGTGACAAACAGCGCTCCGGACGGCCAACTGTTTCTGAGGACGTTGTCATGGAAGTGCACCATACAGTGACTGCAGGACACACAGAAACCGCAAGAGGCATAGCGCGCGTGTTGGATATTCCGAACTCAACGGTCCGCAAGCTCTTGCGCTCGGTACTTCACATGTTTCCCTATCGGTTCCAGCGCGTCCAGATGTTGGAGCCGGGTGACCCACAACAACGTCTGGACTTCGCAAATGCATTTTTGTTACGATATGATGCGGATAACGACTGGCCACTTCGCATACTATGGACGGACGAGGCGCATTTCACCTTAAATGGCAGCATTAACACAAAGAATTGTGTGCACTGGGGAGAGACGAATCCTCATGCTGTGGCGCCAGTACCATTATTTGACGCCAAAGTGACTGCGTGGTGCGGCATTACAGCTACATTTGTTCTAGGCCCGTTCTTCTTTGAGGAAACGACCCCGACTGGCCCTGCAACATGTTCTGTAACGGGCCCTCGGTATGCAGCCATGCTGAAAAATTATGTCTTACCGGAGTTGCGTCAGCTGAATGCACTCAATGACATTGTTTGGATGCAAGATGGCGCATCTCCACATATAGCGAGGTCAGTTAAAAGGCTCCTGGATCAGCATTTTGGTGATCGCATCATCTCACGCTATTATCCTTTTCCGTGGCCTGCGCGATCCCCAGATCTGACGCCTATGTATTTCTGGTTTTGGGGCTATCTCAAATCCAGAGTTTATCTGTGCAATCCTCAAACATTGTCGGACTTAAAGGATTCTATACGGCGTGAGATTGGAAACATCCCTCGTGCCATGTTGCGTGCAGCGACATTGTCCACCGTCTCCCGCATGCAATGCGTAATTGCCTGTGATGGCACTCATGTGGAAAATGTTTGAAATTAATAAAGATTTTTTTCTCTATGTGTTCTCATCATTGAGCAGTGTCTTGTCTCTGTCGTATGCATTATTCCTCCGTGCGCCTTGAAGAACTGTTTGTATGTGTATAACACGTCGGTTTTCGGACATATCGGTACCGTTTCAACGCTATTTAGGGTTTTCGCATGTGCTGAACATTTTGCGATGGTAAAAAGTAGGCGTTGCCATTCGAAAATTTCGAGTTTCTGTCACTATAACTGTAACCGTGAGGGCCACTGTGTTGCCATTCACAGAATCTCGAGCGCATATCTCAAAAGAACTATATTTGAAGTATCATCTTGATCGGTTTAATAGAATGGACGCTAGAAGTGCAGATGTTGGCAAAGTTTTTTATAATCACCCTGTATTTTGGATTATATTCTAGCTAGATATTTATTTTAATCTGGTTTGACATTTTTAATGTGGCTTTGGGGTGTATTGGTTTCTTTTTAAGACTGTCTTGGGCCAGTGCAAAAAAACCATACTTTGTGCCAATATGGTTAACACCCCCTGAAGAATCTGGCCATGTTTGTAATTCATTCCAATTTCCTTTATTCTATTTTCTTTGAAATTTTAAACTATCCATTGAGCATTTTTCCATCTGTTTACAGTATTTTGTATTTTCAGTGTATTATTCTCCATTTGGTTTTTGACTAATTTTATAAAAAAGTTTACTATTAATTATATTTATATATATATATATACGATACTCGTATGTATATATATATATATATATATATATATATATATATATATATATATATATATATATATATATCCATTTGTGATAATATGAGCTCATCAACTGAATCTAAGTTATGGAAATATGAATTAAATTCACAATAAGCTTAAAGGGATTCTATGTACACACATATCTATAAATTAAGGATAATTTCAGAACTGGCAACTAAAGTGCAGAGACAAAACATACGTGATTTATTCACGTGATTAAGGCCCATGTATTAAACAAATGAGAAAGAACAAAAGAGATAGTACATATATGATTATGATTCCAGGTTCACAAATAAATTACGACAATAGCTCCCTAGAGTACTTACACTACGTATCGCCCATACAACAACTCAGCAGTACTTTTTTGGTATGATGGTTAATACATGGTATGTATCCCATACAAAGAAATACTGTCCGTAAAATGCCGAGGCCGTGCTGAGGATCACTTGGAGACATCGAATTACACTTAGGGCAGAGAGCTACTCTCAGCAAGCAATGCTCTTCGAAAGTCCAGTACAAATGTAGGAAGTCGTTGATTGGCTGCGTTTTGTCGGCCAAGCAAGTGAAATACATACTCTATTGGATTCATGTCTGGTGAGATTGCTGACTTTTCCATACGAGTGATATTTTCCGTTTGAAGACAGTCATTGACAATGTTTGAAAGGTGAGAAAGGTCGTTGTCATATATAAGCACAAATTCAACACCCACGGTAACCTATGCAAACGGACTTATTTTAACAGAATGATTGCCCGAGAAATTTATCCTGTCATTGTTTTTATTTGTTCATGCTGAACTTTTCTGGAGCCCAATATAATGCTTCCCCAAATAAGCACTTCTGCATCGCCGTAACATTGGCGTTCAATGATGTAATCTCGGTGGTACTTAGTGTTCTCTATGTGAACCTTCTACGTAAATCTGACTGCAAGTTAAACTCTTACTTGTTGAAAAGAGCACAAGATCACTAAGGCAATGCCATCATTGCATGTTCTCTGCTCCAGGCTAACCGCTGGCTACAGTGAGTTGCCGTGACCGTAACAAATCTGACAGGCCTGTGAACATATAGACAATACTGTCCCAAGCATCTGACTTGAAACGGTCGTATCTGTGGCTCACGCGATAGATCAGCTACTGTGCTCCATCTGTTTTCTTTGGTGGTTATCATTATACCGGTTATCACTCGGCTTTGTCACTTGGGACAACATGTACTTTAATGTT
This sequence comes from Latrodectus hesperus, assembly GCA_037975125.1. Classification (NCBI taxonomy): domain Eukaryota; kingdom Metazoa; phylum Arthropoda; class Arachnida; order Araneae; family Theridiidae; genus Latrodectus; species Latrodectus hesperus. The sequence continues at coordinate 90,082,231 of CM075859.1, read as the reverse complement.
TAATGACATTTTCACCATCATGGAATCGTTTTTTCCAGTCTAGAAATAACTTTGGTTGATTCCAAGTTCTTCGGATAGTGCCATATGGCAACGGCCGCATTCCAGCCGCCAGATAATTATACAGCGTAAAACATCATCCACATGCGTTCTCTGTATCATACCTATGCAGTACTGACACTGAACGCCGTAAGGACCGGTAGTGAACACGTTACATTGCTGCAGATCCTTATATACCCCTGTATTCCGCTATTGTCATTGTGATGATGTAATCTCGATGTCATCATGTACCTCCTGGTAATTTGCATATAATGCGTGACCTTGTGTGTGATATTTCCATATTGCATTTTTCCTTTCGCATTCGATTTCAGCGTGCTTCTGGATTATCCTTAATTTATGGATTGTGTGTGTTTTAATCTTTACTGAGAGATTTCAGTTTCAAGAAGAGCCCTTTAAAGAGCGAAATTATTTTTAAAAAAATTTATCTGTTGAGGATATAAGATCCAATTATTTTAACAGTACAAAAGTACAAACACACAGACAACATCTATAGTTAATGTGGGGACATAATAACCATATTCTCAGACATGTTTAATCTATACCAAATGAAACTTCAAAATCTGTTACAGATACGTATTTGAAACTTGCACATTATAAAATTTCGATTTGCAATATCATCGAAAAAATTATTGGCGATGTAACAAGCTCAAATTTTTAATATTGGATGGAAGAATATATAGTTTACGTTATACGTTATTTACTGCAACATTTCCGGAAAAAAATTGGTTTTGCCAGATTTTCGCGAATGAGAACTATTTATTCAATATGTACGATAAGCATAATTTGCCTATTATATATATATTTTTTCCTTTTACTTTTGCGTCTTCAAATGTAATGAAGACTAAGTAAGATAAAAATCACCTAGAATATAAAAATAAACTGACTTTAAACGAGCAAAATTCGGCTTCTTACAAACACTTCAAATTATTGATCTGTCTCTCTCGGGGGGGGGGGAAGAGAGAGAGAGAGAGAATCCGGGAAGTCTCACTTCATTTCTTGCTTGCATTTAACATAAACTAGTGTCCAAAAGTTTTGAATTACTATTTTTAGGGGAATACTAAAACCATTAAGTCAGAATGGCGGAAAATGTAGAATGCTAGTATAATACGTTTATAATAAAATAAAATGAGATGCAAAAATAATTATATTATTCAATTTTATTGCACAAAAATTAGTTTAAAAGAAAAATGCATGGACGAATAGATTACAGTTTAATGTAAGAATTACTTTTGGCAATTTAAAATGGTGTTTTCACTGGCAGTCAAGCATGCAGTACAATTTTCCATATTTTAAATGATATTGTGGATAAATTTAGGACTATGTGAGTAATTATCATTATGCAGAACAAAATGCTAACAACAGTTCACTTACTCTTGTGTAATTCTGCCACATCCTCTTCATCTCATACTATATACGTTCGTTAATATTAAGATCGAGCCAGCCACTGCATGATAGGTATCATCCGTTTTAAGGAAGTTAGGATTGCACATTGGCAAGTCACTTTATCATCCATGAATATGAAGTCAGCACCGATAGCTTCACGAAACAAATGAAAACAAGGCTTAGATATTTCATTCCTAACTTGTAGTAGTAAAAAAACCTGATTGAAAGATCTGGAGGTCTGTTTAGTGATCAAACATGATACACCTGCCTATATCATAATTCCTCTGAAAACTAATATTTTACAATCATATTTCTGGGGTGAAAACGTATTTCACATTCTCTCCTACTGTACTACTGAAAATAAAACTCACATCACTACATCAAGCTTCCCTTTAAACAAGCGCGTTAATGCGCAGACACGAGAGGCAAGCAAAATGCTGAGTATCTGGTATACGAACAGACGCAATTGAGTTTCTTGCAAACAGTTTGTCAAAACTCGCTGTTCTTGCTATTGTAACGGATGTGAATCTGAACCCTATGAGAACTTCTGGCATAGCTATTCCTCAGGCATAGCTTAGTTATTGGCAAATATCTATCTCACCGAAATGTTATTCTTTGTCAGTTTTATTTGGGTCATTGTGTGGAGGGGGGGTTAATACCTCATATACTTTGAAACTTTTGTCAGTCTTGAAATCGCTGTCTGAGACATATCCATCCATAATTCGAGACTTAAAAAAGCAGCAGATTTTAGCATATTTGCGTCTTTATGCAATCATTCACCTGTTTTCATTGTATAACTCAGCATTTAGTGTAGCACTTCACAAAATCTGGCTCTTCACACTCATGTAATAATTCTTTACAAGTAAACAAGTAAATGTTTACAATTTGACCAATATTTACTCACATTTTTCAGATAATAGCGCTGAATTTAAATATTTTACTAAGCAATAAATAATTATAATTTTTGGCAGCATGTAACAATTCTAGAAATGTACTTAGTGCTGATATTTTAAATTTTTCAATGTAATGGTATTTGTTGCACCTATTATGTGTACTCTCTTTAAATGGCATTCATAGTCATTTACGTATGTGATTATAATACACGAAATCGTATTTTTGGTCGAATGGAAGCATATGTGTTAGTTAGGAATTTCAGAATATTTATTGATTATGAAAAATTGTGATTCTATCTAGGCTGTATAAAAAATCACACAACTCATAATCTGTGATCTTAAATTTTACTTCAACAATAATATGCAATCAATATATTATCTATTTTTTGGAATAATCTTCCCTAAAAAGAAGACATTCATACCCTACGTAAGGAACATTGACAGAGAAATTAATTCAGTGCTTGATAATTTTAAAGGTGTCCTGGGGACATGTGAAGTCTTAAATTCAAAAATAATTTAAGCAAAAATATTTATACAATGATAAAAGAGGATATTATTTCTACGTATCTTTCATATAGTACCACTCAATGAATACTAGGGATCAAAACCTACTAACCAGCATTCCAAGAAATTTCACTGTCTCAGTTATCAAAACATTTTATACATTAAGCATAAATAGATTTTCATATTTTGTGTTTTAATCTCTCTTAGTATTATACTTGCTGAATTTAGGTTACATTCCATAAGGGCGATAAGGACAGATTTACTATCTGTATATATTATATTTATTTTTTTCGTAGTTGAGTAACTCGTCGATTGCTTGACAGATCGCCATTGCTTCAGCAGAAAAGACCGAATTTATATTGTTTACTATGTATCCAAATGATCCTCTTTCAGACCATCCAGAATATCATTCAAAACAGCTGCGATTCCTTTTTCATTTTTAAGAGGTAATTGTTGTTCCAATGAGATGTATTTTAACCAGAATTTGCTTGATATTTTCCTAAAATCAGATTCTATAGTGCCAATATTTGCAATCTTGCGTAAGAGAATGTTAGGAGTCTATCTAGGTAAGCCTAAGGCAATTCTTAATGCAGAAGTTTGTATTGTTTCTAAAGGTTTTATGACTGAGTGATTTGTTAGGCTAAAAATATTCCTAGTGTTATGTAGAATACTGCAGATAAATGTGATTTTGCTAATTGGATTAGATGATGCAATCTTGCCCAAAATTTTTGCTAGAGAGTATTTTTAAAATATTTATCCTTTTAGATGCTTTATTTTTTTAAGTATGTTACGAACGGCTGGAAGTTTCCATTTTTTGTAAACATTATTCCTAGGAATTTTAGATAGTCTTGCTATTCAATTTTTTCATTATTACACTGTATTGACCTAACAGGTTTATCTCTACGCCCGGACAAGTTTACTGCTGAAAACTTGTGATAAGCAATTTGTATAATTTCCAATAATTACACCATTTCTCTATATTACAGAGTTTCTTGCAATTTTTTCTTAATTATTTCTCTAATTTTACATTTTTACAGTAAATAAGTATGCCATCTGCGTATATTATATGCTTAACTTCTCAAGGGATATTTTCATGAAAGTCTGACATGAAGATGGTAAATGAAATGGGAGACAACACACTACATTGTAGAACTCCCCTTGTTGAATGCACTGATTTTGATTATGTATTTCTCCATCTTATTTTTAGCTTTCTATCTTGTAGAAAATTATGAATCCATTTAGCAATTTTTCCTGTTATTCCCAACTGTAGGCATTTGTAGATAAATCCGTCAGCCTTCGGTTCAACAGTTCGTGGGTTCAAATCCTACCTTGGGCATAGATGTTTGTAGTGGTTCGGAATCCACTTTAAACCGTAGGTCGCGGTCTAATTAGCCCTGGTGTGCAAAAAATGACCGTTGAGCGACAAACAAATAAATCCGTCTATGTACACAGAGTCATCAGCAGATTTTATAACCAATGATACTGCAATAATAAATTTCTTTTGGGCTTTTGCCTGATGCAGATCGTAATGAAGTTGTATTGCAGTTTGATTGTCTCGGAAAGGTATGAACCCAAGATGGCGTTCTTCTATCGTTTGATTAGAAGTTAGAAAATTTGTGATTCTATAGGACATGATTCTTTCAAATATTTTAGGAGGAATAGAGGTTAGAGATATAGGTCTGAATGAATTTAATGTGGATTGTGGTTTGTTTGGTTTTGGAATCGGTATTATAATAGATGATTTCCAACTTTCAGGAATAGAGCATTGATCGAATATATGATTGAAAGTTTTAAGTATCTGGCGTGTGTTTATTTCATTTAAGGATTTAAATACTTTTGAAGAAAGTTTATCTTCTCCTGGTATGGATATTCTAGTTTTTTTATGGCTAATTTAAGCTTGTTGATTGTAAATTTTTTATTTAAATTCATATTCTCTGATCCTGAGTAATCGATTGGTATTGGCTCATGGTATATTTTGTTATTGAAGTGTATTGCGAAAGCTTCACTTTGGGATTTTGGTAAAAGTAGTTCTTGGTTTTTAAAATTTATTATGAGGTTAGAATTTTGTATATCTCTGTACCGACGATTCATAGAGTTAAATATACGGAAAAATAGATATGGGTCTTGCTGATTCTTGCAAACATCCCAATATTTGGTTTTTAAGGTATTTCTGGCTTTCTTTAGATAAACGTTTTTACGAAATGAAAATTTACTACATTGGTTATATTCCACGATGGTGAGTACTGCTTTTCAGGTATTTTTTGCTCATAGCTGTTGTCTTCTACGGCTTTAACTGTAATATTATGGAAACTGTCATATGAACTATTAATTTCACTACTCAAATCTTCGTTTATTTGGTTGATGATTTCTTTCCATATGCGTATCCTATACACTCCCTTGGAGTTTGGTCTAAAGTAAGAACGTCAATAACTATAGGGAAATGATCACTGAAAATGAGTCTTCTTCAACTGTGATATAACATTGAAGAAATAAATTAGAAGTAAAAAATGAGAGATCTATATAATTAAAAATTTTTCTGCAGGAAAAATGTGTCGGAGTAGATGAATTCAGGATGAAGAGATTGTGCTTGTTGATCCAGTCGGCCAATTTTTGTCCCTGATGAGTGTTTGTTTCACCGCCCTATAAATCATATTTGGTATTAAAGTCTCCTAAAACCAAGCATTTATGTGTTATATATTTTTGAAAATCTTGATATTCATTATACAGGGTGATTATAAAAAAACTTTGCCAACATCTGCACTTCTAGCGTCCATTCTATTTAACCGATCAAGATGATATTTCAAATATAGTTCTTTTGAGATATGCGCTCGAGATTCTGTGAATGGCAACACAGTGGCCCTCGCGGTTACAGTTATAGTGACAGAAAATCAAAATTTTCGAATGGCAACGCCTACTTTTTACCATCGCAAAATGTTCAGCACATGCGAAAACTCTAAACGGCGTTGAAACGGTACCGATATGTTTAAAAACGGACGTGTTCTGCAAACACAAAAAAGAGTTCTGAAAACCGGCCAATAAAACACGATCTGGGCGCACGCAATAAATTTGCATGTGACAGAGTCAAGAAACCAATCACAGAACGCCGGTCGCCAGATATTCAGCGTAGGAAACCTATAAAATACCAAGCGGGTATGCGAAGTCGTCATTCGGGAACTCGCACATGCCGACGATATGAGTCTTCCTATGAAAGTTCGCGGTGAATTGATCAAACTCTATTACCAAAATGGGATGAACGCTGCGGAAGCCTTGCGTGTGTATCGCCGCAATCATCGACAACGACGCGGCCCATGTACTCTGCAAGCTCTGCGTGATTTAGTGCGGAAATTCGAAGATACAGTCTGCACCTGTGACAAACAGCGCTCCGGACGGCCAACTGTTTCTGAGGACGTTGTCATGGAAGTGCACCATACAGTGACTGCAGGACACACAGAAACCGCAAGAGGCATAGCGCGCGTGTTGGATATTCCGAACTCAACGGTCCGCAAGCTCTTGCGCTCGGTACTTCACATGTTTCCCTATCGGTTCCAGCGCGTCCAGATGTTGGAGCCGGGTGACCCACAACAACGTCTGGACTTCGCAAATGCATTTTTGTTACGATATGATGCGGATAACGACTGGCCACTTTGCATACTATGGACGGAAGAGGCGCATTTCACCTTAAATGGCAGCATTAACACAAAGAATTGTGTGCACTATGGAGAGACGAATCCTCATGCTGTGGCGCCAGTACCATTATTTGATGCCAAAGTGACTGCGTGGTGCGGCATTACAGCTACATTTGTTCTGGGCCCGTTCTTCTTCGAAGAAACGACCCCGACTAGCCCTGCAACATGTTCTGTAACGGGCCCTCGGTATGCAGCCATGCTGAAAAATTATGTCTTACCGGAGTTGCGTCGGCTGAATGCACTCAATGACATTGTTTGGATGCAAAATGGCGCATCCTCCACATATAGCGAGGTCAGTTAAAAGGCTCCTGGATCAGCATTTTGGTGATCGCATCATCTCACGCTATTATCCTTTTCCGTGGCCTGCGCGATCCCCAGATCTGACGCCTATGGATTTCTGGTTTTGGGGCTATCTCAAATCCAGAGTTTATCTGTGCAATCCTCAAACATTGTCGGACTTAAAGGATTCTATACGGCGTGAGATTGGAAACATCCCTCGTGCCATGTTGCGTGCAGCGACATTGTCCACCGTCTCCCGCATGCAATGCGTAATTGCCTGTGATGGCACTCATGTGGAAAATGTTTGAAATTAATAAAGATTTTTTTTCTCTATGTGTTCTCATCATTGAGCAGTGTCTTGTCTCTGTCGTATGCATTATTCCTCCGTGTGCCTTGAAGAACTGTTTGTATGTGTTTAACCCGTCGGTTTTCGGACATATCGGTACCGTTTCAACGCTATTCGCATGTGCTGAACATTTTGCGATGGTAAAAAGTAGGCGTTGCCATTCGAAAATTTCGAGTTTCTGTCACTATAACTGTAACCGCGAGGGCCACTGTGTTGCCATTCACAGAATCTCGAGCGCATATCTCAAAAGAACTATATTTGAAGTATCATCTTGATCGGTTAAATAGAATGGACGCTAGAAGTGCAGATGTTGGCAAAGTTTTTTTATAATCACCCTGTATTTTATTTTTCATTTAGGTGAATATATGTTCAATATGTTGAATGTGTCATTCCTATTAGTGATTTTCATGATCAATATTTCTGTGCCACTGCTGCTATATATGTTCTTATAAATTACTTGTGATGATAATGATACTGACACTGTAATCGCTAGACCGCCTTCATTTCTATTATATCTTTTCTATAGATGATTTTTTCTTTAGGTCAAATAAATCTCTTTGTCTAAGGAACGCGTTTCCTGTATAATTAATACATCTGCAGAAATGAAAGGTTCTAACTTAAATATGTCTAGTTTATTTGTAACGCTCCTCGCATTCTACTGCACAATTTTCATTTTGAAATTGTATTAATAAACAAAAGGTTTATATCACTTATACAGAACTGATATAAAAAAATTATTGATTTGAAATCCCTTTAAATATGATATTGAAATTAAATGGGTTAAATAGATAACTCTAATTATGCAACATAGAAATCTGAGAGATCAATCTCTCTCTGTTTCATATTCTTGAGAGTCCGTCTGGTCTGACTTTGAAGATTTGGGTTTTTTTACTATCTTTGATTTTTTCTTTCTTTCTCTTTCAGGAGAGATTAGTGTGGTCAACTTTGAAATTTTCTCATTAATTTTAGTAAAGACGGATTCATTGATTTTATTTACAGTAGAGTCTAACGATTTTTTAAGCATATTACAAATTTTAGTTAATTCTTGTTCTATAATTTTTTTCAATTGAGGTTATCAATTTAAGAGTCAATTTATCAAATATCCCTTGCATCGATTCTATGTCTGGACTAGCTATTGACATGGAAGTTTTCTTTGTGTTTTTGTTTGCGAATCGCCTTCTAGCATCGCTTATGTCAAATTATTTTCTGCCTTAAATTTAAGAATTTCTTTTTCCTTTGTTCTGGTTGGACATTCATTGTAATCTACTCTATGTGAGCTTGTACAGTTTGAGCAACTCATCTGATTTAAGGATATTTCTCCATGTTTTTTATCGCCGCAGTGCACACATAATACTTCGTAATGAAATTTGTTAGAGTTATGAGTGATTTTGAAACACCGCATTGACGAGGTCTATCTATGAATAGCTCAACTCTGGTTGATAAAGAATAGTTTTATTTCTTTTGGTATTTTGATTCCCAAGATAGATACCAGAACTGGAGACACTTTATAGTTTTTCTTGTTAAATCCTATTTCTAAAATCGAGATTTAATTTTCAGCGATTAGTTCGTCTGCAATCTCTTTCAGAGGAGTTTCAGTTGGAATATTAAATAGCAGAAACATGGTTGAGATACTTTCCCGTAAAATTTGATAGTATACTTGGTATCTCTAGTAAATCTTTAACATTTAATACTTCTGTGGCTGTTTCCATGTCTTGTGTTGTCAGTAGTAAACGATCGTCTCTTGTTAGAGATCTCTTTGAAGTTTTTATCTTCATCATTAGCTCGTTTTTTAATTCCCGAGTTTTATTTTTAGGAATTGACTTTCCATTGTTATTCTTAAGAATATGTTGAATGTGTTTACTCCATTTCCTTTTGCAACTAAGACAGTTCATATCATTTTCTGGGGTCCTAAGGAAATTTGCTCCATAATTGCTTTCTACTGCCATGTTTAAATCCATGTTGTTTAGATTTTCATTTTGTAGTATATTCAATACTTCAAAAATATTAAATCTTAAACTCCATTGAAACTTTAAACTTGCATAATCTAGTACGGTGAAGATGTTATTAAAATTATAACTGAACAAACAGTTGTTACTACACTGATGGAAAAAAATCTCAACACCAAGAAGGAGTTGTGCTAGCGAAACGAAATTTGGCAGGCGTGTTCATACATCTGAAAGATGACGTAGATTCAAATTTTGCGATCGGCGCATCATTGTGACGCTAGTAGTGACACATGGAAGATGCATATCAGGTTCGCTTTAAATACGAGCTGTAACGTTCTTGAGCGTTGTTTAGTGTTGAGATTTGATGTAGTGAGTTGATGCTAGTCCACAATGCCTTTAAGAAGACGACGAAGCCATTATCAACAGCTCACTGAGTTAGAACGAGGTCTTATAATAGGCATACGAGCAGGTGTTTCTTTCCCCGAGATTGCAAAAAGGCTTGGCAGGAATGCATCCACTGTGCATGAATGTTGGCAGCAGTGGTCAAGGGAAGGCACTGTCTCAAGAAGACCGGGTTCCGGGCGGCCACGTGGCACTACTGAGAGGGAAGACCGCCGTGTTCGGCGTATGGCCGTAGCGAGTCGTACTGCGTCTGCAGCAAAAATTCGAGCAGCAGTTGGCACCAAAGTGACACAACGAACTTTCAACAGCAACTCCAAGGGCTCAGCGAGATAGCAAAAGCCTTAAATAAACCTTCGAAAGTACGAGCAAAGTCCAAGAAAGCTTCGTACGTTATGTACATTCTGTGGAGTAGGAAATTTGCTCACGGCTTTCACTTTGTCAGGATCTGGACGGACACCATTACTGGATACGACATGGCCTAGTATTTTCACTTTTGGGGTTAAGTATGAGTCCAGCTTCTTGAATGCATTCCAGAACTGCTTTTAAGCGGATAAGGTGGTCTTCAAAAGTTTCTGAGAAAACTACTATGTCGTCCAGTAAACACAGGCACATAGTCCATTTGAGATGGCGTAGCAAATTATCCATCACTCTTTCGAAAGTCGCCGGTGCATTGCAGAGTCCGAACGGCATGAGTTTAAATTCGTATAAGCCTTCTGGGGTAATAAATGCCGTCTTCTCACGATCCGCTTCATCCACTTCTATCTGCCAGTAACCAGATCGGAGGTCCATGGAAGAAATGAACTTGGCGCCTTTTAAACAGTCTAAAGTGTCATCAATGCGGGGTAGAGGATAAACATCCTTCCTCGTGATACTATTCAGTTTTCGATAGTCTACGCAAAAACGCCAGCTGTCATCTTTTTTCCTCACGAGTTCGACGGGGGATGACCACGGACTCTCAGATGGCTGGATAATACCATGGTCAAGCATTTTCTCAACCTCTTCCCGAATTATGTCGGTGAAACTCGGTAAGCCCTTTGGTAGATTGGAGCATGATCACCAGTATTGATCTTGTGTTTCACACTTGTCTTTGCGGCTGACAACTTGTTAGATTTTGTAAAGATTCCAGAAAAGGCTTGTAGGAGTTCGGCTAATTTACGTTTTCTTTCGTTGCTCAACTCAGGGGATATCATTATGGTATAATCGATACTGGAATTCGTCGGCTCCTGCAGTATACTTGTACTTTTTGTTGTATCAGCAATCTCGCATACATGCGCGTCATTCAGGAGCTCAGCTTTGCCTATGTGCATCCCTTTAGGAATGACTTGATCTTTGGCCTGCATGTTGGCAACCCAAATTTCACTTTGTCCATTATAGTATAAGGATACCATGGATGGTACAGCAAGGTTATTTCAAGCAGCAAATGTCTATTGTTGTCTACAATTACGCTAATGTTTCTTCCGACATCTAGTCCTGATACGGGTGTTTTCGTCAATGAGCGTGGATGAAGCTTGTAGTCCTTAGTGGCATACAGCTTCCAAGCGTCTAACGCAATGGTTTCTAGGTCAGTATCTTCCAACAACAGTTCACTCTGGCCACAGTCTATCATGGCTTGAGAAGCTTCCAAAAAGTCCCATCCGAGTATTACGTCGTGACTACAATGCCGTAGAACGATGAATTCAAACAGCAACTCTCGTCCGTTTATGACGATGCGCAAAACACATTTTCCCTCGGCCTAAGAAAACTGCCATTAGCTACTTTCAGTGTAGTGTTCTTGGCGTCAGTAAAAATAACTTTCTTTAAGGATCGACGAAACTTTTCGGAGACGACAGAAAATGAAGCTCCCGAATCCATTAGGGCACGGATCGGCTGATTATTTACCATGACGTCGAAGTGGTTACTAGTAATCTTTGCGGCTGATGGAGGATTTTCATTACAGGCGGCCTCACCTCCCCGAAAGGTCTGTGTGCTCAATTTTCTTCGTTTCTACGGCTTGGAGACCGACTTGATCGACGATATGGCGACGGTGATCGAGAACGACGGGTTGGTGATCGGCCTCTAACAGGACTAGATGAAGAACGGCGTACGAGGCTTGGTCGGTGCAACTCTTCTTCCACGTCAGCGTCGTCGAAGTTCTGTCGGCGGGTTCGGTAATTGTCAAAAACGACTTTCCTCTCACGGCAATAGCGTACGACGTGTCCAGGGCGTTCACAGTGGAAATATACTTGTCTGTTGTCGGCCGTTCTCCAAAGGTCAGTTTTCCTTGGCTGCGGTGCTGATTTCTGGACAGGGCTCCTAGGTTCCCTCGTCACAGCGGCTGTATAAGTGGGACGTCGTTGAGTGCCTGCAGACTTTGCGACAACTGGTGCCAAAACAAAACGACTTCGTCTTGGATGACGGTCTGTAGCGGCTGGGAATAGGAGTCCGGAAACTCATCGGGTCGATTAACTATTCGATGAACCTCTTCTTGTACAATTCTGTGGATAAGGGACACCAAGTCTGGCTCGTCCTCCATGCTACTGGTACGACATTTGGTAGTCTTTGAAATCTTCTTGGAACAACTCTTTTCTACTTCATGTCTTCAATGTAGTTGCATCACTTGATGAAGTCAGCCGCAGTCTTAACTTCTTTCATTAAGAGCACCTGGTAAATATCTTCAGCAACGCCTTTCATTAAGTGCGACACTTTTTCGTCGTCGGACATCGAAGGATTGACCTCGTGACAAAGCCCTAATGTACTCTGAATGGAGGACTGATTACCCTCTCCTGCTTTTTGAGTCCTATATTTCAGTTGCTCTTCGGCCTTCTTGGTGTTTTTCTGACGATCGCCAAAAATTTCATTTAAACCCTTTTTGAATGTGTCCCAGGAGTCCAAGGCATCTTCATTATTTATACACCACTGCTTGGCCGTACCGTCTAGGAAAAATAGACATTCGCAAGGCACATCATTATATCCCATTTGTTGAACTTGTCCACCCGATCGTATTCTGTAAGTCATTTCTGGGGATCATCTCCAGGCTCTCACGGAAAGTTGATGGGCTCCTTAGTAGCTGGTTGGTAGGAGTTACCACAACAGGCTTCGTATCTTCGGCCATTATCTGCTTCTTCCCTTGTTCTGGAAAGTAGACCAAATTCCGGGGGCAATCCTCTTAAACGAAGACTTCTGCGAATACTTTCAGAATTATCCAAAATGGTGAAATCGGTACCCGGCGCTTCCATCAAATTTGTCACGAAGATTTAAGTGAACACACCGTTGGCTTAACAAACAAGTTTATTGAAGGGAAGTAGCGACTTGTAACCTTACAAGGTCGAGAAGTCGCCCACGACTAGTGGGTATAAGCTTTTATACAGTAACAGAATATTCGAGAAACAACTAATTAACATAACAAAGAAAGGTCTAGAAAGTTCGAGAACATAAGGAAACCAACTAAAAAAATCCATACTTTGGATACAATAGCCGTGGCTAGTATCGAACATGCAACCTCTGGGTTTGGATCGCGTGCTTTGACCAATCGGCCACTGAGCTTGTTGGTAGGCTTTCTCTATGCGGCAATATTTTAGTAATTCTTTTTAATCTGCTTTTGCGCTGAATGTATTGTTAAACATAAAAGAGTTATATCTTTTTTGTATTTTTCAATTTTATATCTATTCGTGTTTCTTTAAATTTTTGCCTATGATACTTAAAACCATGCTTTATATATATATATATATATATATATATATATATATATATATATATATATATATATATATATATATATATATATATATATATATAATTATTGAATGTGAAAAATATTTTTGATCTATATTGGACGTTTTCTCCATATTTTTTTACTTCAAACTATCTTGTCTTTAGTAATTTTTTTAATGACTTTTTGAATATTTTTGTCAAAATATTTTAACGTTTTGAAAATTTTATATAAATAAAATGAAAAATTATAAAATTGTTGTATTGATTGAGTGAGATTTACAATAACGAATAATTTTTCAGCAAATGTTTGCAAACCTGTAAAGAATATGAAAAATGTTATGTATTAGAGACGTGTTGCTGTCACTATCAATCAAACAAATTATAAATTATTTTATAAATGAATATTCATCCATGCACATCTTTTTGAAAAATTTTGAATGGAGGGAAAATATAAAAATCTGAAAAATACCAAGATTTAGTAAATTACTTTCATTGTTGTACTAAAATATAAATATTATAATCATAACATACTGAAACTGTGTTGATACAGGTAAATAACAAAAACAATTTAATATACATAAATTTTAGAATTATTTTACACAGTCTCCCTATTTATTTCTAAAAGCTGTCGTATACAAATTATTCCATGTGTACGCAAAGTAACTAATTGTTACTGCAAATTTGATTAATAATTTTTATTTCGTAGTGTATTAGTAAGGTTAGTGAAACATGAACTGACGAAAAACAACTTCAATCTTGATTTTAAATTCAATACAGCGAATATCAAATTTTATGCGAATTCACGAGATCCACACTAGAAATATAAAAATAAATTTCTTTAAAAATTACTATTAAGAGGCAATGAGTCTTGAATATAAATTTAATGAGAAACATGGTGCTTATAGCAATTCAGAAATTTTTTTGCCAACAATTAAATGTAAAATCGAGAAAAGCACAGATGCTCATCCATATCTCTTGAAAAAAAAAAAAACTGTAAGATTTAGGTTTTCGCTGAGAAAAGAAGCTATAAAGTTTGTTTTTATACAAAATTTGTTTTACTACTGACATTTCCGAAACTATCCGTGATTCATTCCGGTATTTTCATCTGGTTAAATTACAATGCATTTAGTTTAATCTGCACTACTGATAAAAACATTCTACGAAACGTTTAAGGTGAACTTGCGTCTATGTATTCTTCTCAAATTTTAGAGTCAACCATCTACAACGTTTACCAGTGTCTGTTGCTAAAAACGCAAAGATCGTGAAATTAATGGTTTGAAAAGAACACGTAATTAGAATTTCAACCTGAAGGAGATTGTGTAAAAGCGACCCACCAGTTGTTAAATGAATCCGGTAGTTTGTATTTTGTAATCATAGACCTCTTTCTTTGGAGATCTTGGAACATATACAGTATTTCTAAAGATAGAACTTCCTTGTTACTGTCCTCCTCTGAGACAATTGCTGTTCTTCTTGTACAAGATGGTTCACACACACAGATCAATACTTATAAAACTAACATCTTGCCGAAAATAGCATCACACGGAGTTTTAAATTGTCGCTAGGTGGCTTGATCAATAAGTTGTACCTCTATCCTTGTGAGAAATGTATATTTACGGGAATAAAAAACGTTTAAAATTAATTAAATCAAATTGAAATTCATAAAAAAACATCTAACATAACATGATATTGATAACGAATATTAATCTGTCATTGATTATTGGCAGATTATTTATAATGCAACTATATCTTTTGACATTTTCTTATTATGTGTTTGGCAGAAGAAAACTAATTTTACATTCGTTTTTGTGTAAGGTGAAGACAATTTATTTTATAAAGTTCTTTATTCAATTAGTATTTCATATTTTATTTTAATTATTGTGTTTAATTTTTGATTTTTTACCTTGATTATATATCTTTTAAAGAATCCAACGTTTTCCATTTAAAAGTTTTAATTATATAGATGAGATACATATTTTGATAGATATGTTATTTAATGCATTTTACAATTAACTGTAATTACTCTATGGGAATCATTTTAGTATATTTAACTTCAAATTCAGTTATTATTTTAATAGAAAATCAATTTCTATTCAATTATCTTTTTAATATATTTTTTTATGATTTTTTCTTACAACTGATAATAATTATATTATGTTCTTAAATAGTTATATAAATGAAGCATTTCTTCAAATTTCTTGAAAAAACTACTTTAATTATCTGGAAGTATTTTTTGAAAAAAGTTTCTTAATGCAGTACATCAACTGCAATAAACTTACTATTTTTTTATTACTTTTCAAAAATGATATAAAAAAATCTTATTCTAATTTTCATCATGAAGCATTATTATAAAGCGCAATTTAAACTTATTTTTGCTTCATTTTCCAATGAATTTCAAAATAAATGGCTATTTTATTGAGTCCCATATTTAAAATAATAAAAGCTTGTGCAAAATAGGGGTTTCGCATATAGTGCTTAATGCATGCAACAAAAATAAGTTAGGAATGCTTATATCAGAAATTCTCAATATTATTGTGTAAATGTATCTATTTCTACCTAACACTGAATTGAGTTCTGCTAAAGAAAGATATTAATTATTGGATTGAATTATAAAAAACAAGCAAAAATGAGTAATAGCATAAAAAAGAACAGTTTCAAAATTTAGTTAATTTAATATAAAGTAAAATCAACAAGATTAACTTCAATGCAAAAAGAATACAGACATTTATTAATTTGCTACTCAAGATGAAATCACATGTGATAAAACTAGTCAAAATGAAAAGTGTAATAAATATTTTCTGAAGTGAATCTTGCAAATATTTGAAATTATATTAAATTTTCAAAAATTTTACAATTTCAACAAATGTTTAAAAAATGTGGAATATGGCACGCTAATTAAGTGTACGAAACTAATACCTTTCAAACATCTGTTGCATAAATAACAAATTTATGAAAAAAGCAAATTGTAAAATTTAATCAAAAATAGATTAAACCGTTAATTAAGCAGCAATTTTTTCCTTATACATCCATAATTTAATAATAATGTAACTTAATAAAATAATCAGAATAACCCAAAATAAATAAAACATAATAGTGTTATGACAAAGTAGTTTCATTTTTAAATTATTTAAGTAAAATAAGTAAAAGAATAGTATTTAAAATATGTACAAAAATATAAATACTTCAAAGTATATAAGAGAAAGACATTGTGAAATGAAAAATCTTAAGATTTTGATTTATTACAATCCATTTTTCTAAACAATGATCAGTGGTCCAAGACAAAACAGCTATAGAGTTTCTTATGAATGAATGAATATAATGACTGAACTGGTGTAAAGAGATGCTGTTCAAACTATTTTTTCAAAGATTCAAAACTAAATAAAAATGACTGTAATGTATATTATTGTATCTGAAACTCTTCTACTGGTAATGATTAAATCAAATTTTGTGTAACAGAATCTTAAATAAATTTTAATATCTGAATGAAATAAATAGAATATTAAAAAGTGCTTCAAACTATGATCATTTGCAGGCATTTGATAGATATTTCTAAAAATTCCCCAAAATCAACTTTTTAATTTATTAGAAAAATTGTAAATAACTAAAGACAATTTTCATGTCAAATGCAAATATATCTGTCAAATTTTCATCAAAAAGTTCTAAATCTATAAATATGAACAATTTCTTACAAATGCAAATTACAAATTTGCTAAAATCAAAAAATTGTTGATATGAATGAGATTAATACTTTTTTTACATAAATAGACTACTGTGAAATTTATCAAGTGATTTTTACGTTATTAATTTCAATGCATTTTGACTCTTTCATAATAGCTTTTGTAAATACAATTTTTTTTTAACTAAATGAGTTTAGTTTAAAAATAAATAAAATATAACAAAATATTGTTCAATTTAAAAAAAAATCTTTTTTACCACAGTGAAATAAATTGCTTACTAAGTATAGAATTTGGCTGCTTTTTAATGTCTGGAAAACTCTATATCACGTTTATTCTTCTGTTCTTGTTCTTTTTATCATGTTCTTTGTTATATGTATTTATAATTATGCAGTTATTTACCAGTAAATCAACTTTCTTAAAGACTGAATTACATTTTTTGCTCTATTTTATTTAATTTTGGTAGTAAAACTATTTAATTAAATGTAACTTTAATATTAAGTAAATTTTAATTTGCTTAAAAGTGAATGAACACACAAGCGATTGAAGGGGTTAGTTTAAATTGTTGTTGTGGCTTATTCTTCCTGGTTGAAAGCAATATCAAACCAGATGCATGACCCCGAACTCCTTCAAACAATGGAGCACAGCCTTAAGGCTCGAGAATAACTGGCATTTATTTAAACCAATGCATGCCAAAAGGTGGGCAGGAGCAGCTTGAGTCGCATTGCATTTTGGACATTGGGGATAATCTTTGTGGCCCGTCACATGACTTTGTACATCAGAGTGCCCACTTCGAAATCTCCATAGAGTTGTCTGATTGCGCCTTTTCCAACCTCAATCAAAACAGCACCAGGGTGATTTTCCGCATACAATTCATGCATGGGGACTATCCTCCAAGAAAAACAAACAGCTTGCCTGACCCGGATGGTGATCTCTGAAAAAGTAAGGCAGCCATCATCAGTATCTTTATGGCTGCCCTCTCTGGCCAAACCATCAGCAATTTCATTACCGTACACATCCACATGCGATGGAACCCACTGAAAGGTGATCTTAACATTGGCAGTCAAGCGGTTCAAAAACCAGACGATGTTCCTAGTCGTTTGATTCCCATGATTCCACCATTTAGATGGTGGTAACATGGGCATATATAACTATTTCTTGAACTACTTACATTTGAATTTTACCTCATAATACATTACGCAAAAATAAATAAAAGAAAATCAATTATCTGATATTAGTTGCATTTCAGTAATAATCAATTATTTTATTTCAGGGAAACATCTAAATTAAATAAATATCCGACAATATATTAGGTCCACTGTAAAGTTCTGTTCAAGGGCGATGTTGTTAAGACCATAGAAAGAAAGATCTTTTATGACAACATTGGAAATCGCAGAAAGCTTTATTCAGCTCAGCAAACTATTTCGAATCATATTTGGAAGATAGGATTGGTGTGGAAATATTCAAAATGGGTTGTACATGAATTAAGTCAGAAGAATTTTGATGATCGAATCGTCACGTACCTATCTCTGCTTCTTAGGAACAAAATCAAGCCCTTCTTAAACCGACTGATAAATGGGCATGAAAAGTAGATTATCTACAAAAACATTGTAAAGAAAAGGGTATATTGCCCAGCTCTACCAACTCTAAAACAAATTTGGCTCTGAATAGCAGAATGTTGTGTATATGATGGGATATTTCAGGATTAATACATTATGAACAATTAAAATTGAGTGAAAAGCTCAATTCGGAAAAGTATTGTCAGCAAGTGAGTTATTTTAAGAAAGCATGCCATTTTTTGATGCCACCAAGGCGGAAATCGTTGGTTTATGATCTTGGTCGTGGGTTGAAGCAACCTGACAGTTGCTTGAAACAAAACAGCCTAAACCATTCACATTCTCAAATCCTTTGAAATACCCGTTGATCTGCCATTAAGGAGACTTATTTCTATATGATGATGCAGTCAAAATTCCTAATAATTGTATTTAAACTTGCAGAAATTTTCTTGCATTTTCTAAAATTTTCCTGATATTTATTTACAGTAACATCCATACTCGTCCATTTTTTTATAAAACTATTTAGGCTAAAAAATGAAAATTTTTAGACTAAAAATTGACAAATTAAATCTAATAATCATTTCAGTATATATTCATTTAAGATCTTGAAACAGCTGTCTCAAAACATCGTTGCTGCTTCTGAAACAATGATCTCGAGACAAATAGTATAGGGACGGCTTGTTGAGAGGGGCTTTAAGTCGTGCATCTCCTACAGTTTCACGGGAAAGGTCGTCTATCTAAGGGCCATGAACACTTCTTTTGGACACATCAAGATTGGTCCGTGTCTTAGTGAGTGACGAATCGACACAAAGTGGTTATCTTGGAGTTTTCATCTGGAGACAACTGGATGAGGCTATTATCCTGCAAACATTAAAGAAATTAATCACTACAGTGGCACGGGCATCCTCGTATGGTTAGAAATCATGTTAAATGGCTATACATTACCCTTTATCATACAGTAATAACAAAACGATTCAAAAAGGAGAATCTTAAAACCTTTATGTGTCTTTCGAACAGCTGTAAGAGATAGATTCATATTTATAAACGATGGGACCTCACCGCTCATAGCTGTACTTGTCAGCGATAAGTGGAAGAAGGAAAGTAATAGTCATACATATGTCAGCAAGGTCTCCAAATATCAATTCCAAAACGTATTTGTGTTATTTTTAGAAGAGCCGTAACATGTCGACAATACCCCTCACAGATATTAAAATAAATCACTTTTAGAAGAATGGGAATTCTTGCTAAAATCAATGATCTATAGACGCATTAACGGTATGGGAACTCGCTATAACCATCGTATAACCACCTTTTATTAGATGAAGTAATAAAAACAAGGCACACACACAGAATTAAAAATGTGTCGTATGATGTGACTTTTGATCAATAGTACTCTTGTTTGAATTTATCAACCTACATTCATCTCTAACTCAAATTTTTTGCTACCTTACAGTTTAATATATTAATGTACTGAATGTTCATGCGATTATCTCTTTTTTTAATATTTGTAGCATTCATTTTAGACCCTAGTGTATAAAAGAAATAATAATACACATTTATTTCAGGGAGGTTATATTTTGCTAGAAGAAAATGAAAAATTCCTTTTTATCACAGTTGTGATAAGGTTCTTATATTATTATTAGTGTTTCTTATTAAAATATTATGTATTGATTCAGTAAAAAATTATAATAATGTGATATTTCATTAACCTTTCATTTTGAAAAAGCCACTTAAATTTTAATTTATTCGTTACTTTATATCATGTTTTATAAAAGAGACTGTTGGTGGGATTTAATATCTTATTACTCTGCCGGTGTGAATGAAAAATATCCAATGACAAGTTTGAGAACTTTCATTTCGTATAAAGAATCTCGAGTTTTTGCCTCCAATGGCTATTATAAATAATTACCACACAGATAATATTAAAGTTGCAGATTAAATTGGTTTGTCTATAAAATTCTTTCAAATTTCACTTTAAAAATTTTAATTTGTGTCTTCGTCCCTCTAGAAATTTACTATAGATTAATTGTATTCACTATTCGAAATTTCAACCAAGATTTTGAAAATGAAACTCCGAATTTATACATAATTTAATTACTGTGTTTGAAGTTTTGAAGTAAAGGTATGATTCTCGAAAAATGAATCAAAGTTACTGATGTTCTGTTAAATGGGGTTGAAACTAAATAAGGAAATTATATGTCATGTTGTAGCCAACAAATTAGGTGTTCACCATATTAAAGTTTTTCATCGCTTGGCTTCACTGAGTATTGTCGTCTTTGGGTAGCGTCTGAATTGATACTTGCTATCAAAATAAGACGTTTAAAATATATTCAACATTCATTTCCCAGTATGAAAGAGAACATCTGTGAGGTAGAACTTTACTTACCATAAGCAATGAAACAGTTATGACAATCGTAAAGGATCTTACTTTTGTAGTGAAAAAGTATCGTTTCTTGAAAGCCACGCTAACACTTCATTAGGTTTTATTTCTTGTTTAATGGTACAAGCCATTATTTCTGAACCTACTTATAATAAATTGTGATATGCTCCAGAAATTAATCAAATAAGTGAAACAATTATCTTCGATAAACAGACATTTTTTTTTATTTGTAAAACAATGTCCGTTTATGTCAGACAAAGGACGATGCTGATACTTCATGATTGGGTTATTGACTATCCATAATACTTATATGGCATGTTTCGTATAATTTATCATATATTTCGTTATGTATATCACTCTCTATGTGGCAAATCCCCCTACATCACGTAAGTTTACTGTGTTAATGTTTTTACATCCCAGTCACAAGATTTGTTCTGGGATCTTGATTTTACTTGACAAGTGAAATCGGTTTGTCAATGCAGTGGTAGAGAACATTCAATAAAATGTGCATTGTTTATTATTCAACAATAATATGTGAAGCATATTTTATTGAAAGAAACCATAATATCTTTTCACATCTAAATACAAAAGAACCATAAACACCGTTTTCAGTGTTTTAGATTGTACTTTGATATTTCTTTGTGAATTTTTTGTGGAAAATGTTTTAATTCCAAATAATTATTTTAAACGGATAGTGATGCAAATTTATTTTTACATGTGAAATGTTACCTGAATTTAGTTGTTTTAAAAAAGGTATTGCAATTAAATGATGTTACAAAGTGTTCTAAAATCCAAATTAACTAAATAATTAAGTTTATACATAAAATCATTACTTAGTTAAATTAATAAATAAAATCAGCAATTTCTGTTTATTAATTTTGTGATATTTTGGAACCGTAGCTTGCATTATTATGATGTAGACTTGGATTTTTCTTGTATGCATTAGGTATTTTTCAAAAGAGAAAAGAAAGCTCTAAATGGTTGCGAAATTTATAAATTTGTGCTAGAATTATATCTAAAAGAAAATATCTTATTATCTTCAATAAAAAGCGTAAATACAATAAATTATAAAACACAATATGTGTATACAGGGAATTAAACCTCTAGGACTTTTTATTCTGTAAATTCCTTGCATTGCGAAATCTTGATGGAACTGTACTTAATATTTCCTTCATGGTTTCTAACTATTAGCACTTTATATGTTTTATTAGTGGCTGAGAGATTTGGTTTACAAGCTTGGCATCAAATGACGGGAATTTATTGAAAATTAAACTAGTTTTTAACACTAATACTTTTATGGAAAAGAGTTTTGTGTCACGTAATTGAAAATGAAATGCATTGTTTTATTTTGATAAAATTGAACCAGGAAGTTTCCCAGAAATATGCACAAGATGTACTCTTTATCATTAAAATCACCTCAATTAGTTTGATTCTCATTAGCTTGATTCTCTATAGTTCAATTTTGTGGAGCTATAAATTGTTTCTCTTAGATCAAATTATAATCTCAGTATAGCTTTTAAAGAACACAGGATTGTAACACAGCAAATATAAAGCATACAGTAACATGCGGTAATGCCATACAAACAAGTCAGCGAATTTCATCAAAAAAAAAAGTCTAATAAATCTTTTATTTGCAAAATGAAGTAATAAAAATTTCTGTCCTGAAGATAATTTATTTTGAATAAATTTTAATTGCGTCAGAATGATTTTAATAACCTAGTATAGTAATATCCTCATATTTAACTCATTGATATTTCTCCAAAATTAAGTGATGTTATATTATACCCTGGTGTTTTAGCGTAATTTGCTTAAATATTTTATCAGCCATATCATTTTTTAATTGCACTTTGATAATTTCGACAAGCCAACCATATAAGAACGTGGAAATATCTAACCATAAGAAAGTGATTTTAATGTACTTGTCTAAAATTCATTGATGTTTTTTTTTATAAAATTCATTGTTATTATATTTTTCCATTGAATGATTCTTAGATAAGTGAATTTTAATTGTGTAAATTGTGTCAAGGAATTTTTAAATGATAGAGCTTAAAATGAAATGTTAACCATAAATTATTATTCATTCATTTAAACAAACTAACTCTATCTTATTCCATGCATTTGCTATAATGGTTTCATAATAATGTAACTATTTGCTCAAATACATTTTTTCCGAATTGTTTAAAACACATGTCGAAGTTATTGCTGTGATTGAAATAATATATATTTTCCTTTCTAAATTTAACTTTAAGGTTCGGAATTAAAGTTAGACGCAAGATACTAAATTAGGCGTGTGTAGTAAATGATAGAGTATAAAAATATAATATTTTAACGAAAATCTGATTATGCTAAATGTTGTAATTGAATACATTTTCTAAGCAATGAAATGCCTGATAACTGTTTTCTTTCTTAATAATTTGGATAGATTCAAGTGATTTTTACCACCAAAACACTTAAAGGTAGAACAATTGACTGAATGATTCCATATTTCAGTTTAACTATTCGTGGATAGACTTCCATCTCAGACATGAATGTTTGCATTGTTTCACACACATAATTATCGTTTTTAAACTGTAAATCCCTGGCAAAAAGTGATCTCTATGAATGACATAACTAAATATTAAAATCTTATACATAATATCCTTATCACAGAAACTGATTTAATTTGAACATAAATTTTGAGAACTCTGCATCATTCTCAGTTTATGAAATGCCATTTCTCTTTGGTCCATTTTAATAATTCAGTTTTAAAAACATTTCATTTTTATAACACCTTATCATGAAGTTAACTTAACCGATGAGATTTTGTGGTAATATGACAGCACGGGGCTCTGTAGTTAAAGATGTAGTCCGAAGCTTTTAAAAATTCCTTGACACATTATGTATGTATAATTTTTTAATGGTTTTTATATAATATTATTATTTTCACAGGGGTCAAAAAAGAGTTCACATGACTTAAGCTACTTATATTATAAGTACTACTGTTTCTTTAAACAAGCAATCACTGTGGACTGTTCACTATCTCATGAATTATTTCTTGCCATAATTTTTCATTTTAAAATAATGGCTCCAAGACTTCAACCCGTTCTACCATTTATGCATCTACTTCTAATGTATGAGTTCCGTCGACAACCAATTGTGAATCTCAAGAAGATTTTTATAACTTGTAAACTGTTTTTCAAGCATGATATTGACATGGGAGAGGCATTTCGAACAACACTATTCGAAGTAATATTCTTTTGCCTGACTGCTGAGTACGAAACTGAAGAAGAGGATCATCTCTGTTTCAGAAAAGAGGTTGCGATTTTTTCCGCAGAACTTTTACGAGATGAACGGTTTCATTTCAGACTTCCAGCTGCACGAAATACTTTCAGAGCCTTCTTTAAGGAATATAGCCTTCCCTTGTTTGTAAGTTATGCAGCACTGTGTTGTATCAAAGAGCTTGATTTACTCACAATGAAAACGATAAGTTCTGAAACTTTTTTAATTTTTACAGAAATACTTGATGCTTACATTAACCAAATACCAGAAAAGATGATCATTGAGGAAACCAAAAGAGTAAAAATAAATAAAACTGTTACTGATTCAAAGAAGTCAACATTAAAAGAACTTAGGACAAATCGAACAAACAGAACTACCTATAAAGATATCCTATATCCATCCACTGGAATGAGGAATACAAAATATTATAAAAAAAGTATAACTTATTGCAGATTTTACTATGGTAAACCTAATAAGCGGATATACCCGAATTCTTTCAAAACTAATTTAACGTCAAAAATAAAACATGAGAAAAAACACTATGATGATAATACAGTTAGTCTGACAATAGATGAAAAATGCATAATTTTAACAAGGGAAGAACTTCTAAATTGCTGTGCTTTCATGTGTAATATATTTATTAAAAACTCTATAAGTATTGATAATCCATGCACTCCTGCCAATTTGAAGATTAATTCAGCTGATGTATCAGAATTTACAAGATATTTTAAAGATGAACTGGCCAGGAAATTAGAATTTCCTTCTAATGCTCAGATTTTGAAAAAATGCCGAAATCGAATGCCAAAAAGAAATTTTCACAAAATAAAAACATATTTTAATTTTAAAAAATATTCCTATACAAAATTCTTACATCTACACGTTAGCACTAGAAAAATGCTTTCGGAACGCTTTGAAAGCTTTTAAAGTAAGCAGAAAGTATTTTATGAATATATTTACATTTTTAAATTATACTTCGAAGTTTTTAAATGTTTTGTTGTATAAATTCACTAATTAATTTTTTTAATGAGCTTATTTTAATTTGCAATAAAAATATATTATAAAAAAAGGAAACGATGTCTCTTATTTCTGAAAAATACATGGACATTTGTGTACCAAATGTAACAGTAATTTAATTCTCTCTTTTAGAACCTTACGAAGACAGCAAAATAAGTTCTTAATTTTATGAATAATAGCGTCTGCTTAGTTTCAGTCAAGACATTTTTAAATTGTTGCAGGATGCAGAAAAATAATTTCAAATTTTTCTAAATTTTGGGAAATATATTATCTTGCGCTTTGCTTTAGAACGCTTCAACCTAAATAAAAAAACAAGTCATTTCAAAATTAATTTAATGTATTTTAATCATTACAAATTGACACATTTTTTTAATCATTGTATATGTTAAAGTATTTAGGGAATTTAAAATTTAGAATTATATAAATTTTTATTATTATAATCAAAATCACACGCACACATATATGCTGTATCAAAATTACTTAATAAATTTTCTGAAAACTCGACTAACATAGATATAAACCTAAGTTCGAAAATCTTTGCAAAAAAAAATAAGATTAGTGACTTAATTTTAAATTCATAATGAATCTCAGTTCCCTGTGTGAAGTTTTTGAATAAAATTTAAAAAACTATACTGTTTTATATTTTTAGTCTATTATTTAACGAATCCTTCCTCAGACTTTATATCCTTATATAAAAAAGGAGTGTTACTTTTTTAAAAATTAAACGTAAATGCTACGTGCCTTGTCCCAAATGCAACTCAGTGAGTGCTTCTCCGGAACATATTATCTTTTGCCTGGGACTTAATAAAGAGGACATCTTCGAATCAAATTTGCTAGTCATAGACTTTCTGGCGGTTCATGACATCACGGACCTAGTTTAGCCCTGCTAAAAAAAGGGGATTGGAAAGAAGAAGAAAGATATTTGCTATCAAACCAATCAGTGTGACACCGAAATTAAGCCAACTGAAGTTTAATATCCATAGGAATTAAAGAGAAGGCCATAAAACCTATCAGTGTAAATTCAACACTAAAAAAAGTAAAGTAAAATATTGGATGTAATTAAAGATAAATCTGCTCGCTCAACCTACTAAGTGTGACTCCAAAACTGAGTAAAATAATGTTTGGTACTGGTTGGAATTAAATATAAGACCATTCAAGCCAATCAGTGTGACTCCACAACATAGTAAATTAAAATTAAATATTGTATAGTATTAAAGATAAGGCAACTCTAACCTATATGTGTACCAATGTGTGACTCTAAAACAAAGCAAAATGAAGTTTTTTATAGGTTGGAATTAAAGATAAGGCCTTAAAACCAATCACTCTAACTCCACCACAATGTAAATTAAATTAAATACTGTATAGTATCTAACCAATCAGTGTGACTCTAAAACTGAGTAAAATAATGTTTGATAATGGTTGGAATGACAAATAAAGCCATTTATACCAATCAGTGTGACTCCACAACAAAGTAATCTAATATTAATAATTGGATGGCATTAAAGATAAGGCAACACTTACCAATTAGTGTGTCTCCAAAACTAATTAAACTATTACTTGATATTGTTTAGAATTAAAGATAAGGACATTCAAAACAATCAGTGTGACTCCAACACACTAAGCGAACTAAAGTTAAATATTGGATGAAATTAAAGATAAATCCACTCAAACCAATCAGTGTTACTCCTAATTTAGGCATCTGAAGGTAATATTGGTTGGAATTAAGGATAAGGCCATATAACCAATCAGTGTAACTCCACCACTTTGTAAACTAAACTCAAATATTGGATTGAATTAAATATAAATCAACTCAAACCAATCAATGTGACTCTGAAATTGAGTAAACTAATATTTGATATTGGTTGTAATTTAACATAAGGCTATTCAAACCAATCAGTGTGATTACACCACTTAAGAGAATAGAATTAAATACTGGTTGGTTTTAAACATATATCGCAAATCGGAAAAACCAGTGTGACTCTAAAGCTAAGTAAAGTAATGTTTATTTTAGGGTTAGATTAAAGATAAGGGATTTCAAACCAATCTGTGTCACTCCACCATTTAGCAAAAATAAAGTTAAATATTGGATAGTATTTATATTATATATATATATTAGGTATAAATTAAGGCAACTCAAACCATTATGTGTACCAATCAGTGTGACTCCAAAATTAAGCCAACTGAAGTTAAAAAATTTTTGGAGTTAAAGATAACGCTGTAAAACCAATCAGTGTAAATCCACAATTTATTTAAAGTAAAGTTAAATATTGGATGAAATTAACGATAAATCCACTCAACCTAATCAGTGTGACTACAAGATTGAGTAAAATAATGTTTGATGTTGGTTGGAATTAAAGATAAGACCATTCAAGCCAATCAGTGTGACTCCACTACTTAGTAAACTAAAATTAAATATTGGATTGAATTATAGATAAATCTACACCAACCAATCAGTTTTACTCCAAAACAGAAAATGAAGTTTGATATTTGTTAGAATGAAAGATAAGGACATTCAGACTAATGAGTGACACGCCAACACTTAGTAAGCTAAAATTCAAGATTGATGGCATCTTTAACCAATATGTGTACCAATAAGTCTGACTCCAAAATAAAACCAAATGAAGTTAATTATATGTTGGAATTAAAGATAAAGCAATTCAAACGAATCAGTGTGGCACCACAACATAGTAATCTAAAATTAATTTAATGATAACGGCTTTTCAACCAATCAGTTACATTCCGCCACTAAGTAAACTAAAATTAAATATTGGATGGAATTAAAGATAAATCCAATAAAACCAATCAGTGTGACTCCAAGACTGAGTAAAAATATGTTTGATATTGGTTGGAATTAAAGATACGGCCATTCAAATAAAACAGTCGGACTCCACAACATAGTAAACTAAAATTAAATATTTTATTGAATTAAAGATAAATCCACTCAAACCAGTAACTATGACTCTGAAATATAGTAAACAAATGTTTAATATTGGTTGTAATTTAACATAAGGCTATTCAAACCAATCAGTGTGACTCCAAAACTTAGTAAAATAATATTAAATATTGGTTGGTTTTAAATATCTGGCAAATCGAACCAATCAGTGTGACTATAAAACTTAGAAAAATAATGTTTATTATTGGTTGAGATTAAAGAAAAGGGCTTTACCAGCAAACACAAAGATGCCGGGCATCCATCGGCCCGCTGCTGTCAGCCGTCTTGGCCAGCAGCGGTCCGCCGCTATTTCGCCTTGTGAATAAAGTGATCGTCATCATTGCTGCTGGGCTGGCAGTACGGTCCGCTGTTGGCCGAACCCCGGGTGGCCAGCAATGCCATATTCGCCGCATGTGGCTCATGTATTTGCCAGTACAAGCCCATACACGATTATCAATCGGCCCTTTGCCGTTTGGCCGACGATAGCCGCATTCACCGACGTAGGGCTGGTTATAGTTATGTATTTCAGTAAATATGGGATTCATTTTTATTTGTTAACATTGTATATATTGTTAAAGTTAATATGGAAGTATTGAAAATCCATCAAATTAAAACTGAATATATTTTTGTTATTCTAAAATACATGATTGTTATCCATGTAATTGTCAAATATCATTAAGTGCATTTTTAGTTCTTAATTATATAAAAATTAAAAAAATATGAATTACTCATATACTCATATTTTAAATAATATTTTTGACAATGCCATCTCAATTTTATAGTTTTATTTTACTAATCTAAATTTTATTTAAATAATTGAAATAATTTTTAAATAGTCTTTAAAATAATTTTTTGTTATTATAGAATTTCAGTATTTATAAATTAAAAAAAAAATCTTGTGAAAGCAAGTGTCAATTTATTGATAAAACTGAACTTGAAAGTATAAAAGAATTCCAGTTGTTTTATGATAATTTTATCGAATTTATTTTAAAGCACATACACATATACATTTTCATTGCATATAAATTAATATTTCATTTTCCAAATCAATTAACTCCATGCAACAAGATGTTGAGAAAAATGATAAAAATTATAAAGAATAATATTTTTTATTACTTATAAAAATTAACCCAACAAAAGCCATATTTAAGTGAAATGTCCAAATATTAATGGAATTAATATTTTTTATTTATGATAATACTGAAAATAAAAAAGTATCTACTATTTTTATTTACATTTTGAAATAATTTTTGCAATTTTTTTAACATTTTTAATTTACAAGTTTTTTGTTTTATTTTTGTGCTCCACCTCCCGAATTAGTACTCTGTAACAAATTTCTTCTTTTGTGAATATTTTCATTTTGTTGTTATACTCTGAAAATAAAAAAAAAACAGAATTGTTAAACTGATTCAATTTAATTACAAAAATAGAAACACCAGGATGTTAATAACAGTCCAGGTAAAAAAACGGAAAAAATTGAGTGATATGTTTATATAAATCAGGCGAAACTTCATGTATAACACTTATTTTCACACATTTAAGTATTATTTCACTGTATTAATTATTTGAATGAGGAGAATCAACCATAACTATTTTTAAACTCACAATATTTTACACTATTAAATTTACAATAAAAGAAAAAGAAGCCAAGCACTTCAATAGTTAAAATAATCTAACAAGTGTCTAACAAATAGCTCAAGGGTGTAATTCCGTACTTTGGTTGGGAATGCCTAAAATAGCGTCAATTTTCATTCAGAATTAATAACTCATAAAAAATTAACATTACTAATACAATTTTTTTATGATGGAATCTTTTACTTAATTTCAATTTTATCTCTTTAAAAAAAGGGGGGAATGGTTATTTGTAGCATTATATCTACAATAAACATCCTTGGGAACTAAACACTTGGTGTTTTGCGTTATGCTGAGCACCTAATCGGGACATTATGTGCTTCGCAGCCCATGGGCTCTCGGTCAGGAAAACAGATAGGTACTGTAGGCCTTGGCCCACGTGGTCTGTCGTGCCAGAGTTTAGTTTTACTATGTATCCATACACACACACAAACATCTATATATATATATATATATATATATATATATATATATATATATATATATATATATATATATATATATATATATATATATATATATATATTATATATATATATATATATATATATATATATATATATATATATATATATATATATATATATATATTTATATATATATATATATATATATATATATATACATACATACATACACATTACAATAAATAACACAAAGTAACAAATGAAAAATCAACATTCATCAATTTTGACAATTCTTTAATTAAAAATAGAAACAAATAAATGGGTTAAATAAAAATAATTTCAGTTGAATGAGTTAATCGAAATTCTAAACATCTGACTTCAAAAATTCAATGTAATGTTTTAAATAGACATTTTCAAGATTACAATAAAAGTATGTAATTAATTTATAATGTACACTTTGCATTTCATGTTTTAAAAATTTTATTTTGAACTAATAAAAAATGGTTAATAAATTATACATCATGATTATCAAATTATTTTTTACACATGAACTACGATTACAGATAAGTAAAGTTTATGAAATCATAGTAATTAAAATAAATATTGATGAGTTTTAAAACATATTGACAATCTCGAAATATTTATACAATATTCTATGCAGAATCTTATTAACATAGAATTTAGGGTTTTTTTTTTTTACACAAGTTATTACAGATTGATACAAAAAATTAAGTCAATTAATGCAAAAGACTTACGAATTTTAAATACATGCATTCTAGTTGTTGCCCAGTAAATTTACACCACAAGTAATTAACATAATTCTGAATTATTTAGAAGTAAAAATGTTTTACATAACTTTATAATTCTTATTTTACACAAAGTATTAAATTTATATTTAATCCAATATTGTTAGAAAATAAGTTATTGATTCTCGACTATAGTTTGAATGGGTACAATTTACATTGGAGTGGGAAGCTGTTAGAAACACAATAAGCTTCAAATCTAATGTATAAAATGAAATATTAGCAAGTAGCCATCAATAATAAATATAAGCAATAATTTGTTACTTTACGTAAAAAATATTACCTATATTTACTTGTTAATAGTATTTATAATTACAATTATTTGCAAATTTTATATTAACTACATTTAATTTTATTAAAATAAAATTATTTGTCAATATTATTTACAATTATAATTATTAGCAAAAATTATATTATTTACAAATATTAATTAAAATTATTTGATAATACAAATAATTAAAAAAATTGCAACACAAGGAAATAAATTATCTGGTTTGTAATTACCAATGATATGGAAAAATGTGTATTTATGGTTAGATGTGGTCATTGATCGAGACTACATATAAGCATAAAATACCTATTAAAATAGATATTGTTTATCATAATTATATCACTTATCACATAGATGGGAATTATCAAATATGAAAATGAAATGAATAAAACTCATTTTTTTATTAAAAATAATCTTAAGAAAAGTAAAATGAATACATACATTCGAGGCTTACAGTAAATGCATATCAAAACTAAGCAAAACATTACAAATATTGACTTATTTATCAAATGTTTCCTGAATATTCTTATCATTTATTTAAAAAAATATTTTCTAAATTGAGTTACAGGAAAACTATATTTGTTATCACATTATGACATTATTTTAAAATTTTTACAACTGATTAATTTGCATAGTCAGAACTACTCAATTTGTAAATTAAATTTAACAAGTAAAAAAAATTTCTTATGGAAAAACACTTATTTCACTTTTAATATATAAAAGAAGCACTTAAAAGATTTCAGAAATTTATACAATGTTCTTAATTTAATGATGAAAAAAAGTTCAGCAATATTTCAAAATTTATTGTACATTTAAATATTTTAGATACATATTACTCTTTTAACATTGGTATTATTTGCTGGCAATGAGAAAACTCTTTCACTTAAAGAGTCGTCTGGGTCTGTGATGTTTTCCCTTTTCTCGAGAAGTTATAAGCCTTTGATCGCGACCACATCTAAGAACGGGGAACTCCAGAATAATGATGTTGAACTCAGAAAAGTTGAGTCCTTTTTGTTGTGTTGAGAGAAGAACAAATTACATTTGTAAAGAAAGACATGTTTTTGTATGTAGGCCATTATAATAGCAGCATTTTAAAGGAACTGGTTTCGCAACTTCTGCAGCATGACATATGTGAATAAATAGTACTATAAATAGAAAATATCTATTAGTTCCAAATGAAAGTTAATTTGACGCAAAAGGTTTTTTGCCTTTATGTATGCAGAAGATAAAATATGCTCAATTGGACTATGTTGGTTATAGAGGAAAAGGTGCCGTCTTAAAACTTAAAATTGATTAATTACATGAGAATATATATATAGGTCACTTTCCAGTATAATATATTTATACCAAATGTTATTGATAAAAAAAATTTCTATAACAAATTCAAGTTTTGCAAGAAGTCAGAAAAAGGATAAAACGTATAAATAAAGACCTAACTTTTTCCTTCATGTAATTTGGCAATATTATTTTTTTCTAAGTTTTGATTTCATAATCATTTGCAATCAGTAAACAGCTGAACCAACATGTAACACAGATGTAAAACAACACATATAACATGTTAATGAATGAAATATCAATTTTAAAATATTAAATGTTTAACTGATAAATAAGATTGAACTTAAATTATATAGTTTTCTCTAATAAAATGATTAAATTTTTCTCAAGTTGGATATCACAAAATTTTGCCTCTTTGATAACAAGTGGTGTTTTGAAAAATTTCGGCCAATATCTGGGATTTAAATTTTATCGTTTTATTTTATAAATTACAATAAGAAAACAAACAAACACAAAATAATGTCTACTATCAAAATTGACTTTAACCTCTGTATTCTCTGTAAAATACTCCAATAAAACTCATAACAAAAGAGATTGTGCAATTAAAAACAGTTAATAAAATTAGCAATATATATATATATACATATATATATATATATATATATATATATATATATATATATATATATATATATATATATTGGTTTAGAAGATTAACCTAATTATGCTTACTATATTAAAACAATAAAATAAACATGCAGTTTACAAATGTAATATCTTAAACATTATTTGTCATTATTTTGAAATTGTATAGTGAATTTCAAAATTAGAAGTATCTCTGAAATCAAAACAGATAAACATTTTTAACTATTTCTCATATCATACTCATTTTACTTGTATACTTTACAAATTTACTTTGTTTAAAATTATGCTTAAGTTCTTTATTAAACTTCAATTCCTTAAAGAGAAAAATCAAAAGTAAATAAAAATAATTCTGACAATATTACATCCAGGACAATATTGTCATCATAATCAGACTTTGTAAATCGGTAAAGGAGAAAAAAATTATGTTTTAATTGTATGTTTATATATATATATATATATATATATATATATATATATATATATATATATATATATATATATATATATATATATATATATATATATATATATATATACATACATACATACACATTACAATAAATAACACAAAGTAACAAATGAAAAATCAACATTCATCAATTTTGACAGTTCTTTAATTAAAAATAGAAACAAATAATTGGGTTAAATAAAAATAATTTCAGTTGAATGACTTAATCGAAATTCTAAACATCTGACTTCAAAAATTCAATGTAATGTTTTAAATAGACATTTTCAAGATTACAATAAAAGTATGTAATTAATTTATAATGTACACTTTGCATTTCATGTTTTAAAAAATTTTATTTTGAACTAATAAAAAATGGTTAATAAATTATACATCATGATTATCAAATTATTTTTTACACATGAACTACGATTACAGATAAGTAAAGTTTATGAAATCATAGTAATTAAAATAAATATTGATGAGTTTTAAAACATATTGATAATCTCGAATTATTTATACAATATTCTATGCAGAATCTTATTAACATAAAATTTAGGGTTTTTTTTTCCACAAGTTATTACAGATTGATACAAAAAATTACGTCAATTAATGCAAAAGACTTACGAATTTTAAATACATGCATTCTAGTTGTTGCCCAGTAAATTTACACCACAAGTAATTAACATAATTCTGAATTATTTAGAAGTAAAAATGTTTTACATAACTTTATAATTCTTATTTTACACAAAGTATTAAATTTATATTTAATCCAATATTGTTAGAAAATAAGTTATTGATTCTCGACTATAGTTTGAATGGGTACAATTTACATTGGAGTGGGAAGCTGTTAGAAACACAATAAGCTTCAAATCTAATGTATAAAATGAAATATTAGCAAGTAGCCATGAATAATAAATATAAGCAATAATTTGTTACTTTACGTAAAAAATATTACCTATATTTACTTGTTAATAGTATTTATAATTACAATTATTTGCAAATCTTATATTAACTACATTTAATTATATTAAAATTAAATTATTTGTCAATATTATTTACAAATATAATTATTAGCAAAAATTATATTACTTACAAATATTAATTAAAATTATTTGTTAATACAAATAATTAAAAAAATTGTAACACAAGGAAATAAATTATCTGGTTTGTAATTACCAATGATATGGAAAAATGTGTATTTATGTTTAGATGTGATCATTGATCGAGACTACATATAAGCATAAAATACCTATTAAAATAGATACTGTTTATCATAATTATATCACTTATCACATAGATGGGAATTATCAAATATGAAAATGAAATGAATAAAACTCATTTTTTACAAATAATTGTACATCAAATTGTACTACAAATAATTTTCTTAATTTTGCTGGCCAACAGCTTCAGGGGCAACAATGGCCAGATTCTGTTGGCCCACTACTCATCATTCAGCACAGGCCTGGTTTATTTTGGCCAGCACTGATCCGTCGCCTTTATGGCCGGAGCTGGGACATCAAACATCCATGAGCGGCTTCCCGTGACCAACAGAAAACCGGCTTGGTCAGCAGAGGCCCGGATTTTTGCCGGAAGTTTTTTTGATTGGTTTTAACCAATCAGTGTAACTTCACCACTAATTAAAAATAAAGTTAAATATTGGATAGAAATAAAGATAATTCCAATCAAACCAATTAGTGTGACTCCAATATTATGCAAACTGGAGTTTAATATTGGTTGGATTTGAAGTTAACTCCATTAAAACTAATCAGTGTAAATTCACCACTAAGTAAAACTAATTTAATAAAGGATGGAATTAAAGATAAATCTACACAAACCAATCAGTGTATCTCCAAAACTGAAAAAACATATGTTTGATATTGCTTTGAATTAAAGATAAGGCCATTCAAACCAATGAGTGTGACTCCACCACACTAAGTAAACTAAAATTAAATATTGGATGGTATTAAAGATAAGGCAAATCGAAACAATCAGTGTGACTGTAAAACTATGAAAAGTAATGTTTATCATTTGGTATGATTAAATATAAGGTCTTTATAACCAATCAGTGTCACTCCACCACTAATTAAAAAAAGTTAAATATTGGAAGAAATTAAAGATAAATCAACACAAACCCATCAGTGTGATTTCAAACTGAAAAGAAAAGTTTTATTTTGGTTGGAATTAAAGATAAGGTCATTCAAACGAACCAGTGTGACTTCACAACATAGTAAGCTAAAATTAAATATTGGATGGTATTAAAGATAAGGCAACTCCAACAAATAAGTGTACCAATTAGTGTGATTCCAAAATTAAGTCAATTAATGTTTAATATTGTTTGGAATTAAATATAAGGCCATAAAACAAATCAGTGTCACCATTAAATAAACTAAAGTTAAATATTTGATGGAATTAAAGATATATGCATTTAACCCAATCCGTGTAACTTCCATACTTAATAAACCAATATATAATACTAGTAGGAATTAAAGATAAGAGGCCATTCAAATCAATCAGTGTGACTCCACAACATAGTATACTGAAATTAAATTTTGGATGGTATTAAAGATACATCTACACAAACCAATCAGCGTGACTCCAAAAATAAAAATCTAATGTTTGATATTGGTTGGAATTAAAGATAATTATCTTTAATTAAAGATAATTATCTTTTGGTTTGAATGACCTTAAGGTCATTCAAACCAATGAGTGTGACTCCACCACTTAGTAAACTAAAATTAAATATAGGATCGTATTTAAGAAAAGGCAACTGTAACCAATTGTGCACCAATTATTGTGATGCCAAAATTAAGCCCATTGAATTTTATTATTGGTTGGAATCAAAATAAGGCCATGAAACCAATCAGTGTAACTCCAGCACACTAAGTAAACTAAACTTAAATATTTGATGGAATTATAGATAAATGCACTAAAACCAATCAATGTGACTCCAAAACTGAGTAAACTAATGTTTGATATTGGTTGGAATTATAGATAAAGCCATTCAAACCAATCACTCTCACACCACAATATAGTAAACTAAAATAAAATATTGGATTGAATTAATGATAAATCCAAACAACCTAATCATTGTGACTCAAAAACTGAGTAAAATAATGTTTGATATTAGTTGGAATTAAAGATGAAACCATTCAAACCAATTATTGTGACCCCAAAACAAAGTAAACTAAAATGAAATATTGGATGGTATTAAAGATAACGAAAATCACAAACCAATATGTGTACCTATCAGTGTGACTCTAAAATTAAGCCAATTGAAGTTTAATAATTGTTGGAATTAAAGATAAGTCCATAATACCAACCAGTGTAACTCCCCCACTATGTAAATTAAATTCTATATTGGATAGTATCCCTTTTATAGAGTGGTCCACTCTATAAAAGGGTTTGTAGTGGTATGGCGTGGGTAATGCAACTCGCCTCCGTGACTTATTTCGCAGACTGTTGCAATTCCTATCCCGTTAGGTCAAAAGGTAGCGCCCCTCCTGCGATTTTAGGTGATAACATGATATCAAAATGGTATGAAAAATATTTTGAAATTTTTTCTAATCTAAAAAATTATGAGAATAAAATACGTGCTTTCTTTTAAGCAATGAGCAGTTACTATGAGCTAGTGTTACAATGCTGTCTTTATTTTACAAATATTACTAACGGGACAACTACTTCTCCAGAAAGAAACGTTTCCAGTTTTGGAAACAAAACTATGATTTGAAAAAAATATATAAATTAACGATGTTTATATTGTTTATTTAGTTTCGTTCAAAACTCTCTGTTTTACACCACGGAATAAATTTTCGCATAAAGATCAGCTAAAAATTAATCGAATAAAGTGTGCAAAGTTTGAAAATTCGTTTTAGCTACGAGGTTAGTAAATAGTGAAGATAAGACTCTCTTCATGATCTATCTGTGTTCTTATAAATTTCCGTTCGGCGACGTCTTGGGAAAAACGTAAACAAATTCCTGCTGGGATAAATCGTTACAAAAATCAAAAAAATATAATTGTTTATATTTTTAATTACAGATGTGTGAATATAGGGATAATAATGCTGTACATATTTTTATCTACACCCATGCACGCAGACACCTTTAAAAGGGGTATTCCTTCGTTCTTAAAGTGGTGCTTTAAAAACAGTGTGCATCGTGTCATAACTAACTTTACATTGATTGACTGTTTTGTTTGTCACTGTTAATTGGTCCCGAGTTCAAATAGTCCGAAATCGCTGTAAAAAATTAGATCAGAACCTATAATTTGAAACGTAATCTGAATCATTAAAAAGACCCATGCCCAAAGAGGGTTTTGAACCATTATTTTTGAACCAAAGGCCAGAACGATAACTATTCGGTTATCAGGTTGGCGAGACTATTATGAGTTCAAGTCAGTTTTATTTATATGTGTGTGTGTTGTTTAAATAATTTATTAATATTGTAATCAAAAAATTTAGAGGTGGAACATAGCTTATGTTCTTAAGTTCAAGTTCGGCAATTTTTTTCTAAAATTTTGAAAACAATATACAAATTTTACAATTTAAATTTTTTAATGGGACGAGTGAAATTGCGATTTCTCTTGTAAAAGTTCTTTATATTGGGGTTCAAAGTGAGATGAACTGATTCTAAGGAACGAAGCTAAATGCTTATCTGTCAGTTTACTTATGAAATAATTCTTTCAAAAGTTCATTGTTGAAAACATGCTTGTTCACATAACATGAAGTAAATTTAGTACTGATTTTCTGGGCATATGATACTATATTTGGGAAACTTACTTTTGATAATTATTTGTAAAACTCTAATTCAGGCATATTTAGAAGCAGCTGCTTGAGATGATTGTTAGAGGGCAACTCAATTACTTCTAGCTACAAATCTGACATCACTGATTCACAATTTATGTTGAAAGGCATGGTAAAAATATCTATTTCTGTTTGAATGGCAGTGAAATCTTGAAATCTGCATTGGAACTCAAAATGCAGCTTTTTCAAGCCCTCTTCATAACTCTTAAGCTTCTCTTTATTAATTGAGGGTATTGAATTTGACCTCGGTAAAAGAGACAAGTCGTTCTTAACTAACTGCCCAGCAAATAGATTACGTTTCAGTTTAAAAGCTTTGAAATTGGCCCTGATATCGTCGGTAAACTGATTTTTCCCTTACATCTTAACGCCGAGCTGGCAGCCGAATGGTTAGCGCTCTTGCCTTCGGTTCAACAGTTCGTGGGTTCGAATCCCACCTTGGGCATGGATGTTTGTAGTGGTTCGGAATCCACTTTAAACCCTAAGTCCCGGTCTAATTAGCCCTCGTGTGCAAAAAATGACCGTTGAGCGACAAACAAACCAAACCTTACATCTTAACATTTCAGTTGCTCATATGACGAAGAAGATCTGTAAGAAATGTGAAGTTCGAAAGCCCTTTCTGTATCTTCTAACATTTCACACTTGGCAGAACACTGCTTCTGATGGAAGAATGACACAGATGCCATGTCTTTCAGCTGTCAAACTGGCTCGAAAACACATCATGCACTAAGCCACCTTACTTTCGTGTAATACAGTACATTAGAGTATTCAGATTGCAAGGACTGCAGAAAATCTCGAAATTGCCAGTGGGTAAGCTCACAAGATTGAATAATATTTACAAGCATCAAGCATGGGTTTCATATTCAATGCAGATTTATACAGAGCCTCTTGATGTATAACGCAATGTAAAGAACAACATTGTTTTAGGGATTGTTTTGATTAAAGAGAGCAAGAACTACAGATTTTTTTCCTGTCATATTTGGTTCTCCATCGGTCGTAATATTACATATACAGTTGACAAAATGTTTATTTGTGCACTTCAATTTTGGAATTTTATATCAAAATGAATTATTGTAACTAAGTTAAAATTGCAGAAATATATTCTTGTGAAGTAAAATAATAATAAAACATCAACAAAAAAACAATCACAAACTTTAGTTGATTAATGAATAAAACTTTATAAAAACTATACGAAAAGAGTATTTGTACACTTACTTAGTGACAAATTTTAAACATAATTATAATTATTTTATTTTATAGAATTTAATACTTTGTTAGCATTCCATTGGCTTTTACAATTGTTTCAAGACGTCTTGGCATTGATTCTATTAACTGTTTGGTGGTTTCTTGATCTATTTCTTCCAAAGTTTCCATTAGTGCTTCTTTCAAACTATTTTTACGTGTAATATTTTTTTTAGACTTGAGCATCCAATAGCATCCACAAATTTTCAATTGGATTTATATCCGGGGATTATGGTGAAGTTTCAAGGCGTCTTGGCGCATTATAAAGCAACCATGTTTTAGTAACTATCGCAGTGTGTTTTGGATCTTTATCTTGTTGAAATAAGAAAGTGTCTCCGATGTTCAGTTTTCTATAACTGTCTAATAAGTTTTGCCGCAACATATGAATGTAACGTTAAGCTGTCATTTTTGTGTCAATAAAGTGTAATTTTCCATCCGCGCCATGAGCTACACAGCCCCAAACCATCACATTTCTACCACTACGTTTCAGGGTCTGAAGTGCATTTTTACTATCAAGGGCTGTTTTATTTTTTCGCCAGATTTTTCGGATACTAGGGGGTGAAAAAATTTCAAACCTACTCTCATCTGAAAAAATAACCTTTTTCCGGAAGTCCATCGGTTTGTCTTTGTATTTCATAGCAAATTCTAGACGCTTCTTTCTATTAACTTCAGAGATCATTGGTTTTTTTCTCTGAGTTCTGCCCTTTACATCCTTAACACATTTCTTATTGTTAGCGACAAACAAACCATCTTATTGTTTGAACGGTCACTCTAATGTTAGAAGATGCGAGAAGGTCATCTGCAATTTTCTGAGCAGAAATTTGTGGTTTTCTAATAGCTACTTTAAAAACACTTTGTTTATTTCTTGAAGTTAATTTACTCGGGCCACCTGGCCTGCGTTCATTTTCAACGCATCCTGTATTTATATATTTTCTTGCGATGTAACCAATAATTGCAAAGGGTTACTTAACCATCTTTTGAATTTCGCAACAAGATTTTCTACTTTTATTAAAGTTAACAATATGAGCTATCATATTGATTTCGTGGTCATTTTAAAATATTCTCTGCGAGTGACCTTCATTGTTAAAAAAGATAGCCTTCGATACTTAAAAAATACAAACTACCCCAAAAAAGTAACTATCATGTGAAAAACTACATGAAATGAGTAATACTTACCAGAGATATAGGTGTACAAATATACTTTTTATAAGAAATTTTCAAGGTTTATGTGTAAGGTTTAGATTTTATTTTCAATTATTTCAAAATATTTTTTCGTTTACTTAGAAATAAACAACAAACTTAACAAACTCACACATCACAAGGAATAAAATAGCTGATTGTGTTTCTAAACTTTAAGAAAAAGTAGTATACAAATAATCATTTTCCCTACTGTATTTGTTATAGACACTCTTAACTTTAAAAGTCCTTCCTGAAATTCATAAAAAATATCAGATGCCATTGTAGTTCTCTTTATAGAACGTATGCAAGCCAGTTCCTCGGTGATTTCAAAGTCCTCATCAACACCTCTTATAAACAATACTAATTGAGCAGAATCTGTGCTTTTATCCATAGCTATAGAGCAAAATTTAAACTGGCCAATCTTTGACACTGATTGTGATAATAAATTTTTATCAATTGCTTCGATTTTAGAAGTCAGTGATTTTCGAGACAAGCGTACAGTCTAAAAACTATTTTTCTTGTCTGACCGTAAAACATCACATACTTGGAGCATGCATTGTTTAACGAACTCCTTACCACTGAGAGCCTTATTATTTTTGTCAATATTGTATGTTAAAATTGTAACTTGCGTGTGTAGATTCTTCTTGGATATTTACCTTCAAATTTTTTGTCAGCCTGATAATTTTTCAAAAAGACTTTTTACATTTTGTTTTCTTTTATATTCAGACATTGCTTCGTATTTGAAATCCTTATACTTGGATGCAAATTGACGGGAAAATTTATATTCTTTAATTTCTGCTACATCTTCGTTGTAGATCAGACACACTGTATCTTTAATATAACTGTAAAAAAATATTTCTAGGTCCATCATCACTAAAAACACGTCACTCTGAAACAACTTCACTTTTTTTTTCGTTGTCATTTTGGGATTGAAATATTTTACGAATAACAAAACAAGCACTAGCTACGCTGTACTTTTTATACTTTCACCACTATTTACAATGATGCTATATGTCCGCTTTCTTTTCATATGCAACCAATAAAACTCGATCCAAAAGAAAAAGCCGCTGGCTGGAGCTTAAAATGCGCAGTCTTCTACATATGAGGTCTAATTACCCCTATTTGGATTCCCCTATGTCTGCTCCCCCAGAAAGTGAAAACGCTTGTTGGCGCCTCTCGACAGCTATAACGCCGAGCTGGCAGCCGAATGGTTAGCGCTTTTGCCTTTGGTTCAACAGTTCCTGGGTTCGAATCCAACTTGCTATCTTGGGCATGGTTGTTTGTAGTGGTTCGGAATCCACTTTAAGCCGTAGGTCCCGATCTAATTAGCCCTCGAGTGCAAAAAGTGACCAATGAGCAACAACCAAACAAATCGACAGCTATAACTAATCAAGAACAATCGCTTTTAACACTTTCACGAATACAGTAGTCTGTGATTGCTATTTCCGTCGATTTATGTTTTGTAAAGCAAAAATAGACAAAGTAAAAAGATCAGCCCTTCGAAAAAAGAAAGCAAAAAAATTATATTTAAACAGAGTAGAAAAGGGGAGATGGATATTTATAGTATATTAAATCATATTTTCTTTAACTTCCATTGGAATGACAAATTAAAATCCTATTCGCGGGCAACATAAAACTTTCAGACGGCCGAAGTTTACCTTTCTCTTAGGCAGAGAGTATTTGTAAGGAATTTTTTATCGCCACAAGTCGTGATCCAAAATGAATTTTTTCCTACTTACTCACACCTGTTTTTTGGCGTTTTTTATTTAAGCGATGTTTTATGCGATACATGAAAATTTCAATCAAATTGAACATAATTGGCGAAATTATCAATAAAAAATAAATTACTTTGATAGGTTATTTAGTGCTTTTGATTTTTCATCATTTATTAAGAAATAAGATAATTTTGAAATCAATCTAAGCAAGAATCAGAAGTCCTACGCCCCATATGAGCGCACTACACAAAAACTCATTTATCTCCTAAATTACATTTTTTATAATAATATGACTACATAAGTTAGTCTAGGGAATGTAAGTTATCACTAAAAGAAAACATTTATTTGTATATCCATTGGGCATTTCTTAAGTTATACGGAAATTTGAAATCAATCTAAGCGGGAATCAGAATTCTACCACACCATATCGGCGAACTACACAAAAACACATTTTTCTCGTAAATTATTTTTTATATAATAAAATGAATACCACAGTTAGTCTAGGTATATAATTTACTACTAAATAAAACTATTTATTTGAATATCCTTTGGGCATTTCTTAAAATATACGGGAATTTTGAAATGGCTCAAAGCGAGAATCAGAAGTCACACGCACCATACGGACGCACTAAACGAAAATTCATTTTTCTCTCAAATTATATTTCATGTAATAAAATGAATACCACAGTTAGTCTAGGGATGTAATTTACTACTAAATGAAAAAATTTATTCGTATATCGATTGAGCGTTTCTTGAGATATACGGGAATTTTGAAATCAATCTAAGCGTAAATCAGAAATCAACCGCACCATATGGGCGCTCAACACAAAAACTCATTTTTCTCCTAAACTATATTTTATATAATAAAATAAACACCACAGTTAGTCTAGGAATCTAATTTACTACTAAATGAAACCATTTATTTGTATATCTATAGGGCATTTATTAAGATATACGATATTTTTGAAATCAATCTAAGCGAGAATCAAAAGTCACACGCACCATTTGGGCGTTAAACACAAAAACTTATTTTTCTCCAAAATTATATTTTATATAATAAAATGAACACCACAGTTAGTCTAGAAATGTATTTTA
This sequence comes from Latrodectus hesperus, assembly GCA_037975125.1. Taxonomy (NCBI): domain Eukaryota; kingdom Metazoa; phylum Arthropoda; class Arachnida; order Araneae; family Theridiidae; genus Latrodectus; species Latrodectus hesperus. The sequence goes on along the minus strand of CM075859.1, from coordinate 90,038,726 downwards.
CTACTAAATCAAACCATTTATTTGCATATTTATTGGGATTTCTTGAGATATATGGGAATTTTGAAATCAATCTAAGCGGGAATCAGAAGTCACCGCACCATATGGGAGCACAACACAAAAATACATTTTTCTCCTAAATTAAATTTTATATAATAAAATGAATACCACAGTTATTCTTGGTATGTAATTTACTACTAAAAAAAACCCATTTATTTGAATATCCTTTGGGCATTTCTTAAAATATACGGGAATTTTGCAATCACTCTTAGCGAGAATCAGAAGTCACACGCACCATACAGACGCACTAAACGAAAATTCATTTTTCTCCTAAATTATAATTCATGTAATAAAATGCATACCACAGTTATTCTAGGAATGTAATTTACTAATAAATGAAATCATTTATTCGAATATCGATTGAGCATTTCTTGAGTTATACGGGAATATTGAAATCAATCTAAGCGGAAATCACAAGTCAACCGCACCATATGGGCGCACTACACAAAAACTCATTTTCTACTAAATTATATTTTTTATAATAATATGAATTCCAAAGTAAGTCTAGGAATGTAATTTAAAACTAAATGAAACCATTTATTTGTTTATCCATTGGGCATTTCTTGAGATATACGGTAATTTTGAAATCAATCTAAGCGGGAATCAGAATGCATCCGTACCATATGGGCACACAACACAAAAACACATTTTTCTCCTAAATTATATTTAATGTAATAAAAGGAATACCACAGTTAGTCTAGTAATGTAATTTACCACTAAATAAAACCATTTATTTGTATATCCATTGGGCATTTCTTGAGGTATACGGGAATTTTGAAATCAATCTAAGCGCGAATCAGAAGTCACCCGCACCATATGGGCGCACAACAAAAAAATTCATTTTTGTCCTAAATTATATTTTATATAATAAAATGAATACCAGAATTAGTCCATGAATGTAATTTTCTACTAAATGAAACCATTTATTTGTATATCTATTAAGCATTTATTAAGATATACGAAATTTTTGAAATCAATCTAAGCAAGAATTAGAAGTCTTACACCCCATATGAGCGCACTACACAAAAACTATTTTATCTGTTAAATTATATATTTTATAATAATATGAATACATCAGTTATAATAATATGAATATAATAATATATGAATAATAATATATGAATATTTATAATAATATGAATACATCTAAGAATCTAATTTACTACTAAATGAAACCATTTTTTTGTATATCCATTAGGCATTTATTAAGATATACGATTATTTTGAAGTCAATCTAATCAAGAATCAGAAATCTTACGCCCCATTTATGCGCACTACACAAAAACACATTTTTCTCCTAAATTATATTTTATATAAAAAAATGAATACCACAGTTAGTCTAGGTATGTAATTTACTACTAAATAAAACTATTTATCTGAATATCATTTAAGCATTTCTTAAAATGTATGGGAATTTTGAAATCACTCTAAGCGAGAATCAGAAGTCACTCGCACCATATGGGCGCACTACACAAATGCTCATTTTTCTCCTATATTATATTTTTTATAATAATAGGAATACCATAGTTACTTTAGGAATCTAATTTACTACTAAATGAAACCATTTATTGGTATATCTATTAGGTATTTATTAACATATACGATATTTTTGAAATGAATCTAAGCGGGAATCAGAAGTCACCCGCACCATATGGACGCACAACACAAAAACTCATTTTTCTCCTAAATTATATTTTATAAAATAAAAGGAATACGACATTTAGTCAATGAATGTAATTTATTGCTAAATGAAAACATTTATTTGTATATCTATTGGGCATTTATTAAGATATACGGGAAATTTGAAATTAATCTGAGCGGGAAGCAGAAGTCACCCGCACCATATGGGCGAAAATCACAAAAACCCATTTTTCTCCTAAATTATATTTTATATAATAAAAAGAATACCACAGTTAGTCTATGAATGTAATTTACTACTAAATGAAACCACTTATTTTTATATCTATTGAGCATTTATTAAGATATACGATAATTTTGAAGTCAATCTAAGCAAGAATCAGAAGTGTTACGCCCCATATGAGCGCACAACACAAAAACTCATTTCTCTTTAATTATATTTTTATAATAATATGAATGCGACAGTTAGTCTAGAAATGTAATTTACAACTAAATGAAAAAATTTATTTGTATATACATTTGGCATTTCTTGAGGTATGCGGGAATTGTGAAATCAATCTAAGCGAGAATCAGAAGTCAAACACACAATATGGGCGCACAACACAAAAACTGATATTTCTCATAAATTTTATATTATATAATAAAATAAATACCACAGTTAGTCTAGGAATGTAATTTACTACTAAATGAAACCATTTATTTGTATATCCATTGGGCATTTATTAGGATATACGGGAATTTTGAAATCAGTCTAAGCGAGAATCAGAACTCAAATGCACCATATGGGCGTATTACACAAAAACAAATTTTTCTCCTAAATTATATTTTATATAATAAATTAAATACCACAGTTAGTCTAGGTATGTAATTTACTACTAAATAAAACCATTTATTTGAATATTCTTTGGGCATTTCTTCAAATATACGGGAATTTTTAAATCACTCTAAGCGAGAATCAGAAGTCACACGCACCATATGGGCGCACAACACAAAAATTGATTTTCTCCTAAATTATATTTTATATAATAAAATAAATACCACAGTTAGTCTAGGAATGTAATGTACTACTAAATGAAACCATTTATTTGTATATCCATTGGGCATTTTTTTAGATATACGGGAATTTTTAAATCACTCAAAGCGAGAATCAGAAATACGGACGTTGTAAACTAAAAATCGTTTTTCTCCTAAATTATATATTATATAATAAAATGAATACCACAGTTAGTCTAGGAATTTATATTACTACAAAATAAACCATTTATTTTTATATCCATTGGGATTTCGTGAGATAAACGGGAATTTTAAAATCAATCTAAGCGAGAATCAGAAGTCACCTGCACCATATGGGTGCACAACACAAAAACTCATTTTTCTCCTAAATTATATTTTATGTAATAAAATGAATACCACAGTTAGTCTAGGAATATAATTTTTTACTAAACAATACCATTTATTTGTATATCCTTGGGGCATTTATTAAGGTATACGAGAATTTTGAAATCAGTCAAAGCGAGAATCAGAATTCACCCGCACCTTATGGGCGCACTACAGAAAAACACATTTTTCTCCTAAATTTTATTTTACATAATAAAATGAATTCCACACTTCTTCTAAGAATGTAATTTACTACTAAATAAATCCATTCATTTGAATATTCTTTAGGCATTTCTTAAAATAAACGGGAATTTTGAAATCACTAAGAGCGAGAGTGAGAAGTCACACGCACTACACGGACACCCTATACAAAAATTCATTTTTCTCAAAAATTATATTTCATGTAATAAAATGAATATCACAGTTAGTTTAGGAATATAATTTACTCTTAAATAAAATATTTTTTTGTACATGAATTGGGATTTCTTGATATATACGGGAATTTTGAAATCATCTAAGCGAGAATCAGAAGTCACCCGCTACATATGGGCGCATTACACAAAAACACATTTTTTCCTAAATTATATTTCATGTAATAAAAGGAATACCACAGTTATTATAGGAATGTAATTTACTACTAAATGAAATCATTTATTCGTATATCGATTGAGCATTCCTTGAGATATACGGGAATTTTGAAATCAATCTAAGCGGGAATCAGAAGTCTCCGGCACCATATGGGCGCTCAACACAAAAACTCATTTTTCTTAATCAATTATAATTTATATAATAAAATAAATACCACAGTTAGTCTAGGAATGTAATTTACTACTAATTGAAACCATTCATTTGTATATCCATAGGGCATTTATTAGAATTTACGGGAATGTTGAAATCAGTCTAAGCGAGAATCAGAACTCTCCCGCACCATATGGGCGCACTACACAAAAACACAAATTTTTCTCATAAATTATATTTTATATAATAATTTGAATACCAAAGTTAGCATAGGAATGTAATTTACTAGTAAATGAAACCATTTATTTGTATATCCATTATGCACTTTTTAACATATACGACAAATTTAAAATCAATCTAAGCGAGAATCAGAAGTCACATGCACCATATGGGTGCATTACACAAAAACTCATTTTTCTCCTAAATTATTTTTTTTATAATAATATGAATACAACAGTTAGTCTAGGAATGTTATTTAGTCTAAACGAAAACATTTATTTGTATAGCCATTGGGCATTTCTTGAGATATAGGGGAATTTTGAAATGTATCTAAGCGGCAATCAGAAGTCACCCGCACCATATGGTCGCACAACACAAAAAAACACTTTTCTCCTAAATTATATTTTATATAATAAAATGAATACCACAGTAAGTCTAGAAATGTAATTTACTACTAAATTAATCCATTCATTTGAATATCCTTTGGTCATTTCTTAAAATATACGGGAATTTCTAAATCACTCTAAGCGAGTGTCAGAAGTCATACGTACCATACGGACGTTCTAAACAAAAACTCATTTTTCTCCAAAATTATATTTTATGAAATAAAATGAATACCACAGTTAGTCTAGGAATGTAAATGACTACTAAATGAAACCGTTTATTTGGATATCCATTATGCATTTTTTAGCATATACGATATATTTAAAATCAATCTAAGCGAGAATCAGAAGTCACACGCACCATATGGGTGCATTACGCAAAAACTCATTTTTCTCCTAAATTATATTTTTTATAGTAAAATGAATACCTTAGTTAGTCTATGAATGTAATTTACAACTAAATGAAACCATTTATTTTTATATCTATTGAGTATTTATTAAGATATACGATAATTTTGAAGTCAATCTAAGCAAGAATCAGAAGTCTTACGCCCCATATGAGCGCACAACACAAAAACTCATTTATCTCTTAAATTATATTTTTATAATAATATGAATACCCCAGTTAGTCTAGAAATCTAATTTACAACTAAATGAAAACATTTATTTGTATATCCATTTGGGATTTCTTGAGATATGCGGGAATTTTGAAATTAATCTGAGCGGGAAGCAGAAGTCAAACACATCATATGGGCGCACAACACAAAAACTGATATTTCTCATAAATTATATTTTATATTATAAATTAAATACCACAGTTAGTCTAGGTATGTAATTTACTACTAAATAAAACCATTTATTTGAATATCCTTTGGGCATTTCTTAAAATATACGGGAATTTCAAAATCACTCTAAGCGAGAATCAGAAGTCAAACGAACCATACGGACGCACTAAACTAAAATTCCTTTTTCTCCTAAATTATATTTCATGTAATAAAATGAATACAAAAGTTAGTCTAGGAATGTAATTTACTACTAAATGAAATCATTTATTCGTATATCGATTGAGCATTTCTGGAGATATACGGGAATTTTGAAATCACTCTAAGCGAGAATCAGAAGTCACACACACCATATGGGCACACAACACAAAAACTGATTTTCTCCTAAATTATATTTTATATAAAAATATGAATACGACAGTTAGTCTAGGAATGTAATTTACTCTAAATGAAAACATTTATTTGTATATCCATTGGACATTTTTTGAGATATACGGGAATTTTTAAATCACTCAAAGCGAGAATCAGAAATACGGACGTTCTAAACAAAAACTCGTTTTTCTCCTAAATTATATATTATATAATAAAATGAATACCACAGTTAGTCTAGGAATTTAATTTACTACTAAATAAACCATTTATTTGTACATCCATTGGGATTTCTTGTGATATACGGGAATTTTGAAATCAATCCAAGCGAGAATCAGAAGTCACCCGCACCATATGGGCGCAATACACAAAAACTTAGTTTTCTCCTAAATTGTATTTTTTATAATAAAATGAATACCACAGTTATTATAGGAATGTAATTTGCTACTAAATGAAACCATTTATTTGTATATCCATTGGGCATTTTTTAAGATATACGATAATTTTGAAGTCAATCTAAGCGAGAATCAGAAATCTCAAGCCCTACATGAGCGCACTACACAAAATCTCATTTATCTCCTAAATTATATTTTTTATAATAATATGAATACATAAGTTAGTCTAGCAATGTAATTTACTACTAAATGAAATCATTTATTTGTATATCCAATGGGCATTTCTTGAGATATACGGGAATTTTGAAATCAATCTAAGCGAGAATCAGAAGTATACTGCGCCATATGGGCGCTCAAAACAAAAACTAATTTATCACTAAATAATATTTTTTATAATAAAATGAATACCACAGTAAGTCTAGGAATGTAATTTTCTACTAAATAAAACCTTTTATTTGAATTTACTTTGGGCATTTATTAAGATATCCGGGAATTTTGAAATCAGTCAAAGCGAGAATCCGAACTCACTCGCACCATATGGACGCACTACAAAAAAACACATTTTTCTAATAAACTATATTTTAAATAAAAAAATGAATACCATAATTAGTCTAGGAATGTAATTTACTACTAAATAAAGCCATTTATTTGAATGTCCTTCTGGCATTTCTTAAAATATGCGGGAATTTTTAAATAACTCTAAGCGAGAATCAGAAGTCACACGCACCATACAGACGCTCTAAACGAAAATTCACTTTTCACCTAAATTATATTTCGTGTAGTAAATATGAATACCACAGTTAGTCTAGGAATGTAATTTACTACTAAATCAAATAATTTATTTGTATATTCATTGGGCATTTCTTGAGATATAAGGGAATTTTGAATTCAATCTGAGCGGGAACAAGAAGTCACCCGCACCATATGGGCGCACTACACAAAAACTCATTTCTCTCCTAAATTATATTTTTTATAGTAATATCAGTAGCACAGTTAAAGTAGGAATGTTGTTTACTACAAAATAAAACCCTTTATTTGCATATCCATTATGCATGTCTTGAGATATACGAAAATTTTCAAATTAATCTAAGCGAAATCAGAAGTCACCAGAACCATTTGGGCGCACAACACAAAAACTCATTTTTCTCCTAAACTATATTTTATATAATAAAATAAATACCTTAGTTAGTCTAGGAATGTAATTTACTACTAAATAAAACCATTAATTTGTATATCCATTGGGATTTCTTGAGATAATCGGGAATTTTGAAATCAATCTAAGCGAGAATCAGAAGTCACCCGACCCATTTGGGCGCACTACACAAAAACTCATTTTTCTACTAAATTATATTTTTTATAATAATATGAATACATCAATTAGTCTAGCTATGTAATTTACTACTAAATGAAATCATTTATTTGTATATGCCATGGGCATTTCTTGAGATATACGGGATATTTTGAAATCAATCTAAGCGAGAATCAGAAGTCACCCGCACCATTTGGGCGCACTACACAAAAACTCATTTTTCTCCTAAATTATATTTTTTATAATAATATGAATACCACAGTTAGTCTAGGAATGTAATTTACTACTAAATGAAACCATTTATTTGTATATCTATTGGGCATTACTTGAGATATACTGGAATTTTGAAGTCAATCTAAGCGGGAATCAGAAGTCAACCGCACCATATGGGCATGCACAACACAAAAACTCATTTTTCTCCTGAATTATATTTTATATAACAAAATGAATACCACAGTTAGTCTATGAATGTAATTTACTACTAAATGAAACCATTTATTTGTGTATTTATTGGGCATTTATTAAGGTATATGTTAATTTTATAAATCAATCTAAGCAAGAATAAGAAGTCACAAGCCCCATATGAGCGAACTTCAGAAAAGTTCATTTTCTCAAATATATTATATTTTTTATAATAATATCAATACCACAGTTAGTCTAGGAATGTAATTTACTACTAAATGAAACCCTTTATTTGTATATTCATTGGCCATTTCTTGAGATATACTGGAATTTTGAAATTAATCTAAGCGAGAATCAGAAGTCACCCGCACCATATGGGCGCACATACACAAAAACTTAGTTTCTCCTAAATTGTATTTTCTATAATAAAATGAATGCCACAGTTATTATAGGAATGTAATTTGCTGCTAAATGAAACCCTTTATTTGTTTATTCATTGGCCATTTCTTGAGATATACTGGAATTTTGCAATTAATCTAAGCGAGAATCAGAAGTCACCCGCACCATATGGGTGCACAACACAAAAACTCATTTTTCTCCTAAATTGTATTTTCTATAATAAAATGAATACCACAGTTATTATAGGAATGTAATTTGCTGCTAAATGAAACATTTTATTTGTATATTCATTGGCCATTTCTTGAGATATACTGGAATTTTGAAATTAATCTAAGCGAGAATCAGAAGTAACCCGCACCATATGGGTGCACAATATAAAAACTCATTTTTCTCCTAAATTATATTTTTTATAATAAAATGAATACCACAGTTATTATAGGAATGTAATTTGCTGCTAAATGAAAGCATTTATTTGTATATCCATTGGGCATTTTTTAAGATATACGATAATTTTGAAGTCAATCTAAGCGAGAATCAGAAATCACAAGCCCTACATGAGCGCACTACACAAAAACTCATTTATCTCCTAAATTATATTTTTATAATAATATGAATACATAAGTTAGTCTAGCAATGTAACTTTCTACTAAATGAAATCATTTATTTGTATATCCCATGGGCATTTCTTGAGATATCCGGGAATTTTGAAATTAGTCAAAGCGAGAAACCGAACTCACCCGCACCATATGGACGCACTACAAAAAAACACATTTTTCTAATAAATTATATTTTAAATAAAAAAATGAATACCACAATTAGTCTAGGAATGTAATTTACTACTAAATAAAGCCATTTATTTGAATATCCTTTGGGCATTTATTAAGATATCCGGGAATTTTGAAATCAGTCAAAGCGAGAATCCGAACTCAACCGCACCATACAGACGCTCTAAACGAAAATTCACTTTTCACCTAAATTATATTTCGTGTAGTAAAATGAATATCACAGTTAGTCTAGGAATGTAATTTACTACTAAATCAAATAATTTATTTGTATATTCATTGGGCATTTTTTGAGATATAAGGGAATTTTGAATTCAATCTGAGCGGGAACAAGAAGTCAACCGCACCATACGGGCGCACTACACAAAAACTCATTTCTCTCCTAAATTATATTTTTTAGGGCGCTCCGTGGCTGAGTGGTCAAAGCATCACTCCGCTAATCGCTTGAGAGCGTAGGAGTGTGGGTTCGATTCCCACCGTGGCCCTGGGTGTTTTCTTCGTTATTCTTCTGTGGTTGTACACCTGTCATTGTGCTATTTGTCCTCTTATCGACGAAGACTTACAAGCGGATCTCAAGAATCAAGCATACAAGTCTGAATATATGTAATGTAATGTAATAATAATCAAAAAAATATTTTTTATAGTAATATCAATAGCACAGTTAAAGTAGAAATGTTGTTTACTACAAAATAAAACCCTTTATTTCATTATCCATTATGCATGTCTTGAGATATACGAAAATTTTGAAATTAATCTAAGCGAAATCAGAAGTCACCAGAACCATTTGGGCGCACAACACAAAAACTCAATTTTCTCCTAATCTATATCTTATATAATAAAATAAATACATTAGTTAGTCTAGGAATGTAATTTACTACTAAATAAAACCATTAATTTGTATATCCATTGGGATTTCTTGACATAATCGGGAATTTTGAAATCAATCTAAGCGAGAATCAGAAGTCACCCGACCCATATGGGCGCACTACACAAAAACTCATTTTTCTTCTAAATTATATTTTTTATAATAATATGAATACATCAGTTAGTCTAGCTATGTAATTTACTACTAAATGAAATCATTTATTTGTATATCCATGGCCATATTTTGAGATATACGGGATTTTTCAAATCAATCTAAGCGAGAATCAGAATTTTTCCGCACCATATGGGTTCACTACACAAAAACACATTTTTCTCCTAAATTATATTTTTTATAATAATATCAATATTCCAGTTAGTCTAGGAATGTAACTTACTACTAAATGAAACCCTTTATTTGTATATTCATTGGCCATTTCTTGAGATATACTGGAATTTTGAAATTAATCTAAGCGAGAATCAGAAGTCAACCGCACCATATGGGTGCACAACACAAAAACTCATTTTCCTCCTAAATTATATTTTCTATAATAAAATGAATACCACAGTTATTATAGGAATGTAATTTGCTGCTAAATGAAAGAATTTATTTGTATATCCATTGGGCATTTTTTAAGATATACGATAATTTTGAAGTCAATCTAAGCGAGAATCAGAAATCTGAAGCCCTACATGAGCGCACTACACAAAATCTCATTTATCTCCTAAATTATATTTTTTATAATAATATGAATACATAAACTAGTCTAGCAATGTAATTTACTACTAAATGAAATCATTTATTTGTATATCCAATGGGCATTTCTTGAGATATACGAGAATTTTGAAATCAATCTAAGCAAGAATCAGAAGTATACTGCGCCATATGGGCGTTCAACACAAAAACTCATTTTTCTCTAAATTATATTTTTTATAATAAAATGAATACCACAGTAAGTCAAGGAATGTAATTTTCTACAATATGAAACCATTTATTTTTATAACCTTGGGCATTTATTAAGATATCCGGGAATTTTGAAATCAGTCCAAGCGATAATCAGAACTCACCCGCACCATTTGGGTTCACTACACAAAAACACATTTTTCTCCTAAATTATATTTTATGTAATAAAATGAATACCACAGTTAGTCTAGGAATGTAATTTACTACTAAAAAAACCATTTTTTTGAATATTATTTGGTCATTTCTTAAAATATATGGGAATTTTTAAATAATTCTAAGCGAGATTCAGAAGTCACACTCACCATACGGACGCATTAAACGAAAATTCATTTTTAACCTAAATTATATTTCGTGTAATCAAATGAATACCACTGTTAGTCTAGGAATGTAATTTACTATTAAATGAAACCATTTATTTGTATATCTATTGGGCATTACTTGAGGTATACTGGAATTTCGAAGTCAATCTAAGCGGCTATCAGAAGTCAACCGCACCATATGGGCATGCAACACAAAAACTCATTTTTCTCCTGAATTATATTTTATATTACAAAATGAATACCACAGTTAGTCTATGAATGTAATTTACTACTAAATGAAACCACTTATTTGTGTATTTATTGGGGATTTATTAAGGTATATGTTATTTTATAAATCAATCTAAGCAAAAATAAGAAGTCACAAGCCCCACATGAGCGAACTTCACAAAAGTTCATTTTTCTCTTAAATTATATTTTTTATAATAATATCAATACCACAGTTAGTCTAGGAATGTAATTTACTACTAAATGAAACCCTTTATTTGTTTATTCATTGGCCATTTCTTGAGATATACTGGAATTTTGCAATTAATCTAAGCGAGAATCAGAAGTCACCCGCACCATATGGGTGCACAACACAAAAACTCATTTTTCTCCTAAATTGTATTTTCTATAATAAAATGAATACCACAGTTATTATAGGAATGTAATTTGCTGCTAAATGAAACATTTTATTTGTATATTCATTGGCCATTTCTTGAGATATACTGGAATTTTGAAATTAATCTAAGCGAGAATCAGAAGTAACCCGCACCATATGGGTGCACAATATAAAAACTCATTTTTCTCCTAAATTATATTTTCTATAATAAAATGAATACCACAGTTATTATAGGAATGTAATTTGCTGCTAAATGAAAGCATTTATTTGTATATCCATTGGGCATTTTTTAAGATATACGATAATTTTGAAGTCAATCTAAGCGAGAATCAGAAATCACAAGCCCTACATGAGCGCACTACACAAAAACTCATTTATCTCCTAAATTATATTTTTATAATAATATGAATACATAAGTTAGTCTAGCAATGTAACTTTCTACTAAATGAAATCATTTATTTGTATATCCCATGGGCATTTCTTGAGATATCCGGGAATTTTGAAATCAGTCAAAGCGAGAAACCGAACTCACCCGCACCATATGGACGCACTACAAAAAAACACATTTTTCTAATAAATTATATTTTAAATAAAAAAATGAATACCACAATTAGTCTAGGAATGTAATTTTCTACTAAATAAGGCCATTTATTTGAATATCCTTTGGGCATTTATTAAGATATCCGGGAATTTTGAAATCAGTCAAAGCGAGAATCCGAACTCAACCGCACCATACAGACGCTCTAAACGAAAATTCACTTTTCACCTAAATTATATTTCGTGTAGTAAAATGAATATCACAGTTAGTCTAGGAATGTAATTTACTACTAAATCAAATAATTTATTTGTATATTCATTGGGCATTTCTTGAGATATAAGGGAATTTTGAATTCAATCCGAGCGGGAACAAGAAGTCAACCGCACCATACGGGCGCACTACACAAAAACTCATTTCTCTCCTAAATTATATTTTTTAGGGCGCTCCGTGGCTGAGTGGTCAAAGCATCACTCCGCTAATCGCTTGAGAGCGTAGGAGTGTGGGTTCGATTCCCATCGTGGCCCTGGGTGTTTTCTTCGTTATTCTTCTGTGGTTGTACACCTGTCATTGTGCTATTTGTCCTCTTATCGACGAAGACTTACAAGCGGATCTCAAGAATCAAGCATACAAGTCTGAATATATGTAATGTAATGTAATAATAATCAAAAAAATATTTTTTATAGTAATATCAATAGCACAGTTAAAGTAGAAATGTTGTTTACTACAAAATAAAACCCTTTATTTCATTATCCATTATGCATGTCTTGAGATATACGAAAATTTTGAAATTAATCTAAGCGAAATCAGAAGTCACCAGAACCATTTGGGCGCACAACACAAAAACTCAATTTTCTCCTAAACTATATTTTATATAATAAAATAAATACATTAGTTAGTCTAGGAATGTAATTTACTACTAAATAAAACCATTAATTTGTATATCCATTGGGATTTCTTGACATAATCGGGAATTTTGAAATCAATCTAAGCGAGAATCAGAAGTCACCCGACCCATATGGGCGCACTACACAAAAACTCATTTTTCTTCTAAATTATATTTTTTATAATAATATGAATACATCAGTTAGTCTAGCTATGTAATTTACTACTAAATGAAATCATTTATTTGTATATCCATGGCCATATTTTGAGATATACGGGATTTTTCAAATCAATCTAAGCGAGAATCAGAATTTTTCCGCACCATATGGGTTCACTACACAAAAACACATTTTTCTCCTAAATTATATTTTTTATAATAATATCAATAGTCCAGTTAGTCTAGGAATGTAACTTACTACTAAATGAAACCCTTTATTTGTATATTCATTGGCCATTTCTTGAGAAATACTGGAATTTTGAAATTAATCTAAGCGAGAATCAGAAGTCACCCGCACCATATGGGTGCACAACACAAAAACTCATTTTCCTCCTAAATTATATTTTCTATAATAAAATGAATACCACAGTTATTATAGGAATGTAATTTGCTGCTAAATGAAAGAATTTATTTGTATATCCATTGGGCATTTTTTAAGATATACGATAATTTTGAAGTCAATCTCAATGAGAATCAGAAATCTGAAGCCCTACATGAGCGCACTACACAAAATCTCATTTATCTCCTAAATTATATTTTTTATAATAATATGAATACATAAACTAGTCTAGCAATGTAATTTACTACTAAATGAAATCATTTATTTGTATATCCAATGGGCATTTCTTGAGATATACGAGAATTTTGAAATCAATCTAAGCAAGAATCAGAAGTATACTGCGCCATATGGGCGTTCAACACAAAAACTCATTTTTCTCTAAATTATATTTTTTATAATAAAATGAATACCACAGTAAGTCAAGGAATGTAATTTTCTACTATATGAAACCATTTATTTTTATAACCTTGGGCATTTTATTAAGATATCCGGGAATTTTGAAATCAGTCCAAGCGATAATCAGAACTCACCCGCACCATTTGGGTTCACTACACAAAAACACATTTTTCTCCTAAATTATATTTTATGTAATAAAATGAATACCACAGTTAGTCTAGGAATGTAATTTACTACTAAAAAAACCATTTTTTTGAATATTATTTGGTCATTTCTTAAAATATATGGGAATTTTTAAATAATTCTAAGCGAGATTCAGAAGTCACACTCACCATACGGACGCATTAAACGAAAATTCATTTTTAACCTAAATTATATTTCGTGTAATCAAATGAATACCACTGTTAGTCTAGGAATGTAATTTACTATTAAATGAAAACATTTATTTGTATATCCATAGAGCATTTCTTGAGATATACGGGAATTTAAAAATCAATCTAAGCGAGAATCAGAAGTCACCCGCACCATATGGGCGCAATACACAAAAACTTAGTTTCTCCTAAATTGTATTTTTATAATTATATGAATACCACATTTAGTCTATGAATGTAATTTACTACTAAATGAAACCATTTATTTGTATATCTATTGGGCATTACTTGAGGTATACTGGAATTTCGAAGTCAATCTAAGCGGGTATCAGAAGTCAACCGCACCATATGGGCATGCAACACAAAAACTCATTTATCTCCTGAATTATATTTTATATTACAAAATGAATACCACAGTTAGTCTATGAATGTAATTTACTACTAAATGAAACCACTTATTTGTGTATTTATTGGGGATTTATTAAGGTATATGTTATTTTATAAATCAATCTAAGCAAAAATAAGAAGTCACAAACCCCACATGAGCGAACTTCACAAAAGTTCATTTTTCTCCTAAATTATATTTTTTATAATAATATCAATACCACAGTTAGTCTAGGAATGTAATTTACTACTAAATGAAACCCTTTATTTGTTTATTCATTGGCCATTTCTTGAGATATACTGGAATTTTGCAATTAATCTAAGCGAGAATCAGAAGTCACCCGCACCATATGGGTGCACAACACAAAAACTCATTTTTCTCCTAAATTGTGTTTCCTATAATAAAATTAATACCACCGTTATTATGGGAATGTAATTTGCTGCTAAATGAAACATTTTATTTGTATATTCATTGGCCATTTCTTGAGATATACTGGAATTTTGAAATTAATCTAAGCGAGAATCAGAAGTTACCCGCGCCATATGGGTGCACAACATAAAAACTCATTTTTCTCCTAAATTATATTTTCTATTATAAAATGAATACCACAGTTATTATAGGTATGTAATTTGCTGCTAAATGAAAGCATTTATTTGTATATCCATTGGGCATTTTTTAAGATATACGATAATTTTGAAGTCAAACTAAGCGAGAATCAGAAATCAAAAGCCCTACATGAGCACACTACACAAAAACTCATTTATCTCCTAAATTATATTTTTATAATAATATGAATGCATAAGTTAGTCTAGAAATGTAACTTACTACTAAATGAAATCATTTATTTGTATATGCCATGGGCATTTCTTGAGATATCCGGGAATTTTGAAATGAGTCAAAGCGAGAAACCGAACTCACCCGCACCATATGAACGCACTACAAAAAAACACATTTTTCTAATAAATTATATTTTAAATAAAAAAATGAATACCACAATTAGTCTAGGAATGTAATTTACTACTAAATAAAGCCATTTATTTGAATGTCCTCTGGGCATTTCTTAAAATATACGGGAATTTTTAAATAACTCTAAGCGAGAATCAGAAGTCACACGCACCATACAGACGCTCTAAACGAAAATTCACTTTTCACCTAAATTATATTTCGTGTAGTAAAATGAATACCACAGTTAGTCTAGGAATGTAATTTACTACTAAATCAAATAATTTATTTGTATATTCATTGGTCATTTCTTGAGATATAAGGGAATTTTGAATTCAATCTGAGCGGGAACAAGAAGTCACCCGCACCATATGGGCGCACTACACAAAAACTCATTTCTCTCCTAAATTATATTTTTTAAAGTAATATCAATAGCACAGTTAAAGTAGAAATGTTGTTTACTACAAAATAAAACCCTTTATTTGCATATCCATTATGCATGTCTTGAGATATACGAAAATTTTGAAATTAATCTAAGCGAAATCAGAAGTCACCAGAACCATTTGGGCGCACAACACAAAAACTCATTTTTCTCCTAAACTATATTTTATATAATAAAATAAATACATTAGTTAGTCTAAAAATGTAATTTACTACTAAATAAAACCATTAATTTGTATGTCCATTGGGATTTCTTGACATAATCGGGAATTTTGAAATCAATCTAAGCGAGAATCAGAAGTCACCCGACCCATATGGGCGCACTACACAAAAACTCATTTTTCTTCTAAATTATATTTTTTATAATAATATGAAAACATCAGTTAGTCTAGCTGTGAAATTTACTACTAAATGAAATCATTTATTTGTATATCCATGGCCATATTTTGAGATATACGGGATTTTTCAAATCAATCTAAGCGAGAATCAGAATTTTTCCGCACCATATGGGTTCACTTCACAAAAACACATTTTTCTCCTAAATTATATTTTTTATAATAATATCAATAGCACAGTTAGTCTAGGAATGTAATTTACTACTAAATGAAACCCTTTATTTGTATATTCATTGGCCATTTCTTGAGATATACTGGAATTTTGAAATTAATCTAAGCGAGAATCAGAAGTCACCCGCACCATATGGGTGCACAACACAAAAACTCATTTTCCTCCTAAATTATATTTTCTATAATAAAATGAATACCACAGTTATTATAGGAATGTAATTTGCTGCTAAATGAAAGCATTTATTTGTATATCCATTGGGCATTTTTTAAGATATACGATAATTTTGAAGTCAATCTAAGCGAGAATCAGAAATCTGAAGCCCTACATGAGCGCACTACACAAAATCTCATTTATCTCCTAAATTATATTTTTTATAATAATATGAATACATAAGTTAGTCTAGCAATGTAATTTACTACTAAATGAAATCATTTATTTGTATATCCAATGGGCATTTCTTGAGATATACGGTAATTTTGAAATCAATCTATGCGAGAATCAGAAGTATACTGCGCCATATGGACGCTCAACACAAAAACTAATTTTTCACTAAATAATATTTTTTATAATCAAATGAATACCACAGTAAGTCTAGGAATGTAATTTTCTACTAAATAAAACCTTTTATTTGAATTTCCTTTGGGCATTTATTAAGATATCCGGGAATTTTGAAATCAGTCAAAGCGAGAATCCGAACTCACCCGCACCATATGGACACACTACAAAAAAACACATTTTTCTAATAAATTATATTTTAAATAAAAGAATGAATACCACAATTAGTCTAGGAATGTAATACACTACTAAATAAAGCCATTTTTTTTTAATGTCCTTTGGGCATTTCTTAAAATATGCGGGAATTTTTAAATAACTCTAAGCGAGAATCAGAAGTCACACGCACCATACAGACGCTCTAAACGAAAATTCACTTTTCACCTAAATTATATTTCGTGTAGTAAAATTAATACCACAGTTAGTCTAGGAATGTAATTTACTACTAAATCAAATAATTTATTTGTATATTCATTGGGCATTTCTTGAGATATAAGGGAATTTTGAATTCAATCTGAGCGGGAACAAGAAGTCACCCGCACCATATGGGCGCACTACACAAAAACTCATTTCTCTCCTAAATTATATTTTTTATAGTAATATCAATAGCACAGTTAAAGTAGGAATGTTGTTTACTACAAAATAAAACCCTTTATTTGCATATCCATTATGCATGTCTTGAGATATACGAAAATTTTCAAATTAATCTAAGCGAAATCAGAAGTCACCAGAACCATTTGGGCGCACAACACAAAAACTCATTTTTCTCCTAAACTATATTTTATATAATAAAATAAATACCTTAGTTAGTCTAGGAATGTAATTTACTACTAAATAAAACCATTAATTTGTATATCCATTGGGATTTCTTGAGATAATCGGGAATTTTGAAATCAATCTAAGCGAGAATCAGAAGTCACCCGACCCATTTGGGCGCACTACACAAAAACTCATTTTTCTACTAAATTATATTTTTTATAATAATATGAATACATCAATTAGTCTAGCTATGTAATTTACTACTAAATGAAATCATTTATTTGTATATCCATGGCCATATTTTGAGATATACGGGATTTTTCAAATCAATCTAAGCGAGAATCAGAATTTTTCCGCACCATATGGGCGCACAACACAGAAACTCATTTTTCTCTAAATTATGTTTTATGTAATAAAATGAATACCACAGTTAGTCTAGGAATGTAACTTTCTACTAAATGAAACCATTTATTTGTATATCTTTTGGGAATTTATTAAGATATACGGGAATTTTGAAATCAATTTAAGCGAGAATCAGAACTCACCCGCACTATTTGGGTTCACTACACAAAAAACATTTTTCTCCAAAATTATATTTTATGTAATAAAATGAATACCACAGTTAGTCTAGGAATGTAATTTACTACTAAATGAAAAAATTTATTTGTATATCCATTGGGCAATTCTTGAGATATTCGGGAAATTTGAAATCAATCTAAGCGGGAATAAGAAGTCACCCGCCCCATATAGGCGCACAACACAAAAACTCATTTATCTCCTAAATTATATTTTATATAATTAAATGAGTACCACTGTTAGTCTATGAATGTAAGTTACTACTAATTGAAACCATTTATTTGTATATCCATTGGGCATTTATTAACGTATACGATAATTTTAAAATCAATCTAAGCGAGAATTAGAAGTCACACGCACCTTATGGGCACCCTACAAAAAACTCATTTTTCTCCTAAATTATATTTTTTATAATAATATGAATATAGCAGTTAGTCTAGGAATGTAATTTAATACTAAATGAAATCATTTTTTTGTATATCCATTGGGTATTTCTTGAGATATTCGGGAATTTTAAAATCAATCTAAGCAAAATCAGAAGTCAACCACACTATATTGGCGCACAGCATAAAAACTTATTTTCTCCTAAATTATAGTTTATATAATAAAATGAATACCACAGTTAGTCTAGGAATGTAATTTACTTCTATATAAAACCTTTTATTTGAATATCCTTTGGGCATTTCTTAAAATATACGGGAATTTTGAAATCCCTAAAAGCGAGAGTCAGAAGTCAAACGCACCATACGGATGCCCTAAACAAGAATTCATTTTCCTCCTTAATTATATTTCATGTATAAAATGAATACCACAGTTAATCTAGGAATGTAATTTCTTGGGTTCGAATCCCACTTTGGGCTTGGATGTTTGTAGTGGCTCGGAATCCACATTAAAACGTAATACCCGGTCTAATTAGCCCTCGTGTGCGAAAAATTACCGTTGAGCGACGAACAAACTAGGAATGTAATTTACTCTTAAATGAAATAATTTTTTGTACATCCATTGGGATTTCTTGAGATATACGGGAATTTTGAAATCAATCTAAGTGAGAATCAGAAGTCACCCGCACCATATGGGCGCACAACACAAAAACTCATTTATCTCCTAATTTATATTTTCTATAATAAAATGAATACCACAGTTATTCTAGGAATGTAATTAACTGCTAAATGAAACCATTTATTCGTATATACATTAGGCATTTTTTAAGATATACGATAATTTTGAAGTCAATCTAAGCAAGAATCAGAAATCTCACGCCCCATATGAGCGCACTACACAAAAACTCATTTATCTCCTAAATAATATTTTTTATTATAATATGAATACATAAGTTAGTCTAGCAATGTAATTTACTTCTAAATGAAATCATTTATTTGTATATGCCATGGGCATTTCGCGAGATATACGGGAATTTTGAAATCAATCTAAGCGAGAATCAGAAGTATACTGCGCCATATGGGCGCTCTACACAAAACTCATTTTTCTCTAAATTATATTTTTTATAATAAAATGAATACCATAGTATATCTAGGAATGTAATTTTCTACTATATGAAACCATTTATTTTTATAACCTTGGGCATTTATTAAGATATCCGGGAATTTTGAAATCAGTCCAAGCGATAATCGGAACTCACCCGCACCATTTGGGTTCACTACACAAAAACACATTTTTCTCCTAAATTATATTTTATGTAATAAAATGAATACCACAGTTAGTCTAGGAATGTAATTTACTACTAAATAAAACCACTTTTTTGAATATCTGTTTGGTCATTTCTTAAAATATATGGGAATTTTTAAATCAATTCGAAGCGAGAGTCAGAAGTCACACTCACCATACGGACGCATTAAACGAAAATTCATTTTTCACCTAAATTATATTTCGTGTAATAAAATGAATACCACTGTTAGTCTAGGAATGTAATTTACTATTAAATGAAAACATTTATTTGTATATCCATAGGGAATTTCTTGAGATATACGGGAATTTAAAAATCAATCTAAGCGAGAATCAGAAGTCACCCGCACCATATGGGCGCAATACACAAAAACTTAGTTTCTCCTAAATTGTATTTTTTATAATTATATGAATACCACATTTAGTCTATGAATGTAATTTACTACTAAGTGAAACCATTTATTTGTATATCTATTGGGCATTACTTGAGATATACTGGAATTTCGAAGTCAATCTAAGCGGGAATCAGAAGTCACCCGCACCATATGGGCATGCAACACAAAAACTCATTTTTCTCCTAAATTATATTTTATATAATAAAATGAATACCACAGTTAGTCTATGAATGTAATTTACTACTAAATGAAACCATTTATTTGTGTATTTATTTTGGATTTATTAAGGTATACGTTATTTTATAAATCAATCTAAGCAAAAATAAAAAGTCACAAGCCCCATATGAGCGAACTTCACAAAAGTTGATTTTTCTCCTAAATTATATTTTTTATAATAATATCAATACCACAGTTAGTCTAGGAATGTAATTTACTACTAAATGAAACCCTTTATTTTTATATTCATTGGCCATTTCTTGAGATATACTGGAATTTTGAAATTAATCTAAGCGAGAATCAGAAGTCACCCGCACCATATTGGTGCACAACACAAAAACTCATTTTTCTCCTAAATTGTATTTTCTATAATAAAATGAATACCACAGTTATTATAGGAATGTAATTTGCTGCTAAATGAAACACTTTAATTGTATATTCATTGGCCATTTCTTGAGATATACTGGAATTTTGAAATTAATCTAAGCGAGAATCAGAAGTAACCCGCACCATATGGGTGCACAACACAAAAACTCATTTTTCTCCTAAATTATATTTTCTATAATAAAATGAATACCACAGTTATTATAGGAATGTAATTTGCTGCTAAATGAAATCATTTATTTGTATATCCATTGGGCATTTTTTAAGATATACGATAATTTTGAAGTCAATCTAAGCGAGAATCAGAAATCACAAGCCCTACATGAGCGCACTACACAAAAACTCATTTATCTCCTAAATTATATTTTTTATAATAATATGAATACATAAGTTAGTCTAGCAATGTAATTTACTACTAAATGAAATCATTTATTTGTATATCCCATGGGCATTTCTTGAGATATACGGGAATTTTGAATTCAATCTAAGCGAGAATCAGAAGTATACTGCGCCATATGGGCGCTCAACACAAAAACTAATTTTTCACTAAATAATATTTTTTATAATCAAATGAATACCACAGTAAGTCTAGGAATGTAATTTTCTACTAAATAAAACCTTTTATTTGAATTTCCTTTGGGCATTTATTAAGATATCCGGGAATTTTGAAATCAGTCAAAGTGAGAATCCGAACTCACCCGCACCATATGGTGCGCACTACAAAAAAACACATTTTTCTAATAAATTATATTTTAAGTAAAAAAATGGATACCACAATTAGTCTAGGAATGTAATTTACTACTAAATAAAGCCATTTATTTGAATGTCCTTTGGGCATTTCTTAAAATATGCGGGAATTTTTAAATAACTCTAAGCGAGAATCAGAAGTCACACGCACCATACAGACGCTCTAAACGAAAATTTACTTTTCACCTAAATTATATTTCGTGTAGTAAAATGAATACCACAGTTAGTCTAGGAATGTAATTTACTACTAAATCAAATAATTTATTTGTATATTCATTGGGCATTTCTTGAGATATAAGGGAATTTTGAATTCAATCTGAGCGGGAACAAGAAGTCACCCGCACCATATGGGCGCACTACACAAAAACTCATTTCTGTCCTAAATTATATTTTTTAAAGTAATATCAATAGCACAGTTAAAGTAGAAATGTTGTTTACTACAAAATAAAACCCTTTATTTGCATATCCATTATGCATGTCTTGAGATATACGAAAATTTTGAAATTAATCTAAGCGAAATCAGAAGTCACCAGAACCATTTGGGCGCACAACACAAAAACTCATTTTTCTCCTAAACTATATTTTATATAATAAAATAAATACATTTGTTAGTCTAGGAATGTAATTTACTACTAAATAAAACCATTAATTTGTATGTCCATTGGGATTTCTTGACATAATCGGGAATTTTGAAATCAATCTAAGCGAGAATCAGAAGTCACCCGACCCATATGGGCGCACTACACAAAAACTCATTTTTCTTCTAAATTATATTTTTTATAATAATATGAATACATCAGTTAGTCTAGCTGTGAAATTTACTACTAAATGAAATCATTTATTTGTATATCCATGGCCATATTTTGAGATATACGGGATTTTTCAAATCAATCTAAGCGAGAATCAGAATTTTTCCGCACCATATGGGTTCACTTCACAAAAACACATTTTTCTCCTAAATTATATTTTTTATAATAATATCAATAGCACAGTTAGTCTAGGAATGTAATTTACTACTAAATGAAACCCTTTATTTGTATATTCATTGGCCATTTCTTGAGATATACTGGAATTTTGAAATTAATCTAAGCGAGAATCAGAAGTCACCCGCACCATATGGGTGCACAACACAAAAACTCATTTTCCTCCTAAATTATATTTTCTATAATAAAATGAATACCACAGTTATTATAGGAATGTAATTTGCTGCTAAATGAAAGCATTTATTTGTATATCCATTGGGCATTTTTTAAGATATACGATAATTTTGAAGTCAATCTAAGCGAGAATCAGAAATCTGAAGCCCTACATGAGCGCACTACACAAAATCTCATTTATCTCCTAAATTATATTTTTTATAATAATATGAATACATAAGTTAGTCTAGCAATGTAATTTACTACTAAATGAAATCATTTATTTGTATATCCAATGGGCATTTCTTGAGATATACGGTAATTTTGAAATCAATCTATGCGAGAATCAGAAGTATACTGCGCCATATGGGCGCTCAACACAAAAACTAATTTTTCACTAAATAATATTTTTTATAATCAAATGAATACCACAGTAAGTCTAGGAATGTAATTTTCTACTAAATAAAACCTTTTATTTGAATTTCTTTGGGCATTTATTAAGATATCCGGGAATTTTGAAATCAGTCAAAGCGAGAATCCGAACTCACCCGCACCATATGGACGCACTACAAAAAAACACATTTTTCTAATAAATTATATTTTAAATAAATGAATGAATACCACAATTAGTCTAGGAATGTAATTTACTACTAAATAAAGCCATTTATTTGAATGTCCTTTGGGAATTTATTAAGATATACGGGAATTTTGAAATCAATTTAAGCGAGAATCAGAACTCACCCGCACTATTTGGGTTCACTACACAAAAAACATTTTTCTCCTAAATTATATTTTATGTAATAAAATGAATACCACAGTTAGTCTAGGAATGTAATTTACTACTAAATGAAAAAATTTATTTGTATATCCATTGGGCAATTCTTGAGATATTCGGGAAATTTGAAATCAATCTAAGCGGGAATAAGAAGTCACCCGCCCCATATAGGCGCACAACACAAAAACTCATTTATCTCCTAAATTATATTTTATATAATAAAATGAATACCACTGTTAGTCTATGAATGTAAGTTACTACTAATTGAAACCATTTATTTGTATATCCATTGGGCATTTATTAACGTATACGATAATTTTAAAATCAATCTAAGCGAGAATTAGAAGTCACACGCACCTTATGGGCACCCTACAAAAAACTCATTTTTCTCCTAAATTATATTTTTTATAATAATATGAATATAGCAGTTAGTCTAGGAATGTAATTTAATACTAAATGAATTCATTTTTTTGTATATCCATTGGGTATTTCTTGAGATATTCGGGAATTTTAAAATCAATCTAAGCAAAATCAGAAGTCAACCACACTATATTGGCACACAGCATAAAAACTTATTTTCTAATAAATTATAGTTTATATAATAAAATAAATACCACAGTTAGTCTAGGAATGTAATTTACTTCTATATAAAACCTTTTATTTGAATATCCTTTGGGCATTTCTTAAAATATACGGGAATTTTGAAATCCCTAAAAGCGAGAGTCAGAAGTCAAACGCACCATACGGATGCCCTAAACAAGAATTCATTTTTCTCCTTAATTATATTTCATGTATAAAATGAATACCACAGTTAATCTAGGAATGTAATTTCGTGGGTTCGAATCCCACTTTGGGCTTGGATGTTTGTAGTGGCTCGGAATCCACATTAAAACGTAAGTCCCAGTCTAATTAGCCCTCGTGTGCAAAAAAATACCGTTGAGCGACGAACAAACTAGGAATGTAATTTACTCTTAAATGAAATAATTTTTTGTACATCCATTGGGATTTCTTGAGATATACGGGAATTTTGAAATCAATCTAAGCGAGAATCAGAAGTCACCCGCACCATATGGGCGCACAACACAAAAACTCATTTATCTCCTAATTTATATTTTCTATAATAAAATGAATACCACAGTTATTCTAGGAATGTAATTAACTGCTAAATGAAACCATTTATTCGTATATACATTGGGCATTTTTTAAGATATACGATAATTTTGAAGTCAATCTAAGCAAGAATCAGAAATCTCACGCCCCATATGAGCGCACTACACAAAAACTCATTTATCTCCTAAATAATATTTTTTATTATAATATGAATACATAAGTTAGTCTAGCAATGTAATTTACTTCTAAATGAAATCATTTATTTGTATATGCCATGGGCATTTCGCGAGATATACGGGAATTTTGAAATCAATCTAAGCGAGAATCAGAAGTATACTGCGCCATATGGGCGCTCTACACAAAACTCATTTTTCTCTAAATTATATTTTTTATAATAAAATGAATACCATAGTATATCTAGGAATGTAATTTTCTACTATATGAAACCATTTATTTTTATAACCTTGGGCATTTATTAAGATATCCGGGAATTTTGAAATCAGTCCAAGCGATAATCGGAACTCACCCGCACCATTTGGGTTCACTACACAAAAACACATTTTTCTCCTAAATTATATTTTATGTAATAAAATGAATACCACAGTTAGTCTAGGAATGTAATTTACTACTAAAAAAACCATTTTTTTGAATATTGTTTGGTCATTTCTTAAAATATATGGGAATTTTTAAATAATTCTAAGCGAGAGTCAGAAGTCACACTCACCATACGGACGCATTAAACGAAAATTCATTTTTCACCTAAATTATATTTCGTGTAATAAAATGAATACCACTGTTAGTCTAGGAATGTAATTTACTATTAAATGAAAACATTTATTTGTATATCCATAGGGAATTTCTTGAGATATACGGGAATTTAAAAATCAATCTAAGCGAGAATCAGAAGTCACCCGCACCATATGGGCGCAATACACAAAAACTTAGTTTCTCCTAAATTGTATTTTTTATAATTATATGAATACCACATTTAGTCTATGAATGTAATTTACTACTAAGTGAAACCATTTATTTGTATATCTATTGGGCATTACTTGAGATATACTGGAATTTATAAGTCAATCTAAGCGGGAATCAGAAGTCACCCGCACCATATGGGCATGCAACACAAAAACTCATTTTTCTCCTAAATTATATTTTATATAATAAAATGAATACCACAGTTAGTCTATGAATGTAATTTACTACTAAATGAAACCATTTATTTGTGTATTTATTGGGGATTTATTAAGGTATATGTTATTTTATAAATCAATCTAAGCAAAAATAAGAAGTCATAAGCCCCATATGAGCGAACTTCACAAAAGTTCATTTTTCTCCTAAATTGTATTTTCTATAATAAAATGAATACCACAGTTAGTTATAGGAATGTAATTTGCTACTAAATGAAACCCTTTATTTGTATATTCATTGGCCATTTCTTGAGATATACTGGAATTTTGAAATTAATCTAAGCGAGAATCAGAAGTCACCCGCACCATATGGGTGCACAACACAAAAACTCATTTTTCTCCTAAATTATATTTTCTATAATAAAATGAATACCACAGTTATTATAGGAATGTAATTTGCTGCTAAATGAAAGCATTTATTTGTATATCCATTGGGCATTTTTTAAGATATACGATAATTTTGAAGTCAATCTAAGCGAGAATCAGAAATCTCAAGCCCTACATGAGCGCACTACACAAAAACTCATTTATCTCCTAAATTATATTTTTTATAATAATATGAATACATAAGTTAGTCTAGCAATGTAATTTACTACTAAATGAAATCATTTATTTGTATATCCCATGGGCATTTCTTGAGATATACGGGAATTTTGAAATCAATCTAAGCGAGAATCAGAAGTATACTGCGCCATATGGGCGCTCAACACAAAAACTCATTTTTCACTAAATAATATTTTTTATAATAAAATGAATACCACAGTAAGTCTAGGAATGTAATTTTCTACTAAATAAAACCTTTTATTTGAATTTCCTTTGGGCATTTATTAAGATATCCGGGAATTTTGAAATCAGTCAAAGCGAGAATCCGAACTCACCCGCACCATATGGGTGGCACTACAAAAAAACACATTTTTCTAATAAATTATATTTTAAGTAAAAAAATGAATACCACAATTAGTCTAGGAATGTAATTTACTACTAAATAAAGTCATTTTTTTGAATGTCCTTTGGGCATTTCTTAAAATATGCGGGAATTTTTAAATAACTCTAAGCGAGAATCAGAAGTCACACGCACCATACAGACGCTCTAAACGAAAATTCACTTTTCACCTAAATTATATTTCGTGTAGTAAAATGAATACCACAGTTAGTCTAGGAATGTAATTTACTACTAAATCAAATAATTTATTTGTATATTCATTGGGCATTTCTTGAGATATAAGGGAATTTTGAATTCAATCTGAGCGGGAACAAGAAGTCACCCGCACCATATGGGCGCACTACACAAAAACTCATTTCTCTCCTAAATTATATTTTTTATAGTAATATCAATAGCACAGTTAAAGTAGGAATGTTGTTTACTACAAAATAAAACCCTTTATTTGCATATCCATTATGCATGTCTTGAGATATACGAAAATTTTCAAATTAATCTAAGCGAAATCAGAAGTCACCAGAACCATTTGGGCGCACAACACAAAAACTCATTTTTCTCCTAAACTATATTTTATATAATAAAATAAATACCATTAGTTAGTCTAGGAATGTAATTTACTACTAAATCAAACCATTTATTTGTATATCCATTGGGCATTTCTTGAGATATACGGGAATTTTGAAATCAATCTAAGCGAGAATCAGAAGTCACACGCACCATATGAGCGCACTACACAAAAACTCATTTTTCTTTTAAATTATATTTTTTATAATAATATGAATACCACAGTTAGTCTAGGAACGTAATTTACTACTAAAGAAATCATTTATTTGTATATCCATTG
Organism: Latrodectus hesperus; assembly: GCA_037975125.1. Taxonomy (NCBI): domain Eukaryota; kingdom Metazoa; phylum Arthropoda; class Arachnida; order Araneae; family Theridiidae; genus Latrodectus; species Latrodectus hesperus. Next base: position 90,010,744 of record CM075859.1, on the reverse strand, counting down.
GGGTTTTCTTGAGATAACGGGAGTTTTGAAATCAATCTAAGCGAGAATCAGAAGTCACACGCACCATACGGGCACACTGCTCAGAAACTAATTTATCACCTAAATCATATTTTATATAATAATATGAATACATCAGTTAGTGTATGAATGTAATTTACTACTAAATGAAACCAGTTATTTGTATATCTAATAAAATTTTATCAATTGCTTCGATTTTTGAAGTCAGTGATTTTCGAGGCAAGCGTACAGTCTCAAAACTGTTTTTCTTGTCTGATCGTAAGACGTCACACACTTGGAGCATGCATTATTTAACGAACTCCTTATCACTGAGAGCCTTATTATTTTTGGAAATATTATATGTTACAATTGTAACTTGCGTGTGTAGCTTCTTTTTGGATATTTACCTTCAAATTTTTTGTTAGCCTGATAATTTTTCAAAAAGATTTTCTACATTTTTTTTACTTTTATATTTAGACATTGCTTCGTCTTTGAAATCCTTATATTTGGATGTAAAATGACGGGAAAATTTAAATTCTTTAGTTTTTGCTACATCTTCGTTGTAGATCAGACACACTGTATCTTTAATATAACTGTAAAAAAATATTTCTAGGTCCATCATCACTAAAAACACGGCACTCTGAAACAACTTCACTTGTTTTTTCGTTGTCATTTTGGGATTGAAATATTTTACGAATAACCAAACAAGCACTAGCTACGCTGTACTTTTTATATTTTCACCACTATTTACAAGGATGCTATATGTCCGCTTTCTTTTCCTATGCAACCAATAAAACTCGATCCAAAAGAAAAAGCCGCTGGCTGGAGCTTAAAATGCGCAGTCTGCTACATATGAGGTCTAATTACCCCTATATTGGATTCCCCTATGTCTGCTCCTCCAGAAAGAGATAGCGCTTGTTGGCGCCTCTCGACAGCTATAACCCCGAGCTGGCAGCCGAATGGTTAGCGCTCTTGCCTTTAATCTAATTATTATAAATTAATCTAATTATTTAATAGTTAGATTTTATTTATGGAATTGAAAATTTAATGATTTGTTAAAGTAAAATTAAATTGACGACTGTATCACTAATTTTTTTTTTTAATTTTCATATACTTCTAAATTATGTTCAGCAAAAGCGTCTAGAAACTGAGAATCTGAAAAAGTGATGTCAAATACTGGTTTCCTCCCATTCCTCCTTGGTCATCTGCGCAGCTTGCGCGCAGCATGTTTATGTTGAGGAATTTGGCATGCCGCTATTACCATTATTTACCGCTATTTTCAAAGATGGATATGAAATGTAGTTTATGTGATTTCTGTGCTAAAAAGAAAGGGATTAAAATTCATGTGTGTAATGAGCATAACATTACTCTTGAATATGAAGACTTAGAGTTCAATTCACTTGAAGAATTCGAAAAGTTTAAAGAAAATTTAGGAAAGGAAACGAATTCACATTTCATTAAAGACTGTGGAGGAAGTAAAAAAAATAAAGTAGGTAGTAAACACTTCTATTTTGTGTGTAACTGCTCAAAACAGCGAATTAATACTGAAAATAAAACGAAGAAAATTAATTTGTACTGCCCATCATCAATAAAGTTAACTGTGTCTTCAAATGGAAGTTGCAAAGTGCATTTTTGTAAAACGCACTTAGGACATAAAGAGGAAAATAACAAGCATCTTGAGTGTCCTTTGTGTGATTTTACAGGGTTGAAAAAAATTTCGAAGTCCACTTCAGTTCCAAACACGATATTAGGCTTGAATATGATAATTTTTCATTTCCATCTTTTGAAGAGTTTGAAACATGGAAGCTTAATGTTGAAAAAGAATCAAAATAATTTTATGTAAAAGATTGTGGAGTCAAAACAACTTCATCTGGTATACAGTATCACTATTTCAGCTGTCACCGTTCGGGTCATTTTGTTACAAAAGCTTTGGGTAAAAGACATATAAAATTACAAGGAAGTAAAAAAATCAATTCCTACTGTCCATCAAAAATAAAAGTCACGAAAATGGCCAATGGTCAGTGCAAAGTTTCGTACATGAAAACACACATCGGTCACGAAAGTGAACTTAAACATATGTTTATATCAAAAACAGAAAAACAACTTCTAGCAACAAAAATTGCTTCAAACGTACCATTTAACGTTATTCTTAATGATATTCGAAACACAGTATCTGGCTCTAACTTGGACAGAATTCATCTTACAACAAGGAAAAATCTGCTGAACATTGAAAATAGACACAATTTAACTCATGTTAAACATAAAGATGATGGTACCAGCATAAATGCATGGGTAAATGAAATGAAAGCCAATGAAAATATTGTCCTTTATTATAAACCCCAGGGAACTGTTGATCAACAACATAGTGAATTAAGAAATGAAGATTTTGTTTTAATGATAATGACAGATGCTCAATCTGAAATTTTAAAAAAATATGGTCCAGATTGTGTTTGTATGGATGGGACACACGGATTAAATGCATATCTGTTTGAATTGATAACAATTCTTGTTCTCGATGATATCAGACAAGGCTTTCCATGTGGATTTTTGATATCAAATAGAACTGATGAAATTTGCCTTTCAATATTTTTCAAATATATAAAAAATAAAGTTGGGATTGTTAAGGCGAATATTTTTATGTCTGATATGGCACACTCTTTTTACAATGCTTGGTGCCAAGTTATGGAAGTTCCGAAAAAAAGATTATTTTGTACATGGCACATATACCGTGCGTGGAGAAATAATCTTAAAAAAATTAATTCAGCAGAAAAACAACTGGAGGTGAATAAAATATTACGCACACTTTTGTAAGAGCGAGATTCCATTGCTTTTCATAAAATGTTAACAGAAGCTATTTCATTGTTGTTGAATGATGATAAAACTTCTGAATTTGGAAAATATTTTGTATCTAACTATGCAAACTGCGTGGAAACATGGGCATATTGTTATAGGTTACATTGTGGTATTAATACTAATATGCATATTGAGAGTATGCACCACACAATCAAGCATGTTTACTTACGAGGTAAACACATAAAAAGATTTGATAAATCGATAAACATACTTATGCAGTTTATCAAAGACAAATTATTTGATAGACTAATAATCATGCATAAATGGGAGCTCACAAATAAGTTAATTGAGCTTCGTAAGAGACATGATTTAAGCTTAAAGATTCCTGATGAATTAGTCTCAAAAACCGAAAATGGCTGGAATGTAATTTCAACATCAGAAATCCAAGAAATGTATTTTGTACAACAATCAGATATTTATTGCAAATGCCAGTTAACTTGCTTGGAGTGTAAGTCATGCATTCACAATTATACTTGTACTTGTATAGATTCCAGCATAAAATGGAATATGTGCAAACATATCCATTTAATATGTCGTGTAAAATCCATGAACACTTGTAATAATTCTGAAGATGTAATTCTTCAAAACGATGATGATCCCACGTTACATATGCATATTACTGATCAAAATAAAAAGTCAGACGTTTTAGTTTCTGAGCTAAGTAAAAATAATTCCCCTGCTTCAAATATAAACCTTTCTCTTAAAAAAGAGAAACTCAAACAAAAAGGTATAAGCATTATTGATTCAATATCATCAGAAAGTCTGTTTGTAGCAGCTGAAAGACTTATTTCACCAATAGAACCAACTTTAAATGCCATAATTAAATCAACCAATTGTTCACTGACATCACAAGATAATCTTAAAAAAGTCCCTGCAAACAAAAACATTACCTGTCAGAGGCCTTTGTACTCCACGCACAGAATTCATAAAAAACCAAAAAATTCAATTTTAAAACCAAATCATATTGAACAACAAAATATAGCCTAATCTCTAATTCTGAACAAGAATTCAAATTCTAAAGAAGAAAATGATATTTAAATTATTATCTTATACATGATTTATTCAACATTATTATTATTATTATTTGTAACTAAGCCATTTATTTCCATCCATAAACTACCCATTATTTAAACATTTGTATGCTTTTAAAATTAGGAGGACTCAGATCACATTTCTTATTTTATTATTACTCAAGGATCATTTACTAAAATCATTATTATTTTCTAATTTTAGTATAATTTTTATAAATATTTATAGTATTTTTTAAATATAGTAAGTTCCAGAATCACATGTGTATAATTTGGAATCAGCATTAGTTTTAGTAACCTACAACTGTATTTTTTATATCCAATTGTAACCATTAACAATTCCAATTTTTAAAAATCATTTACTGCTTTTCAATCTTTGTATAACTTCTGTGATGTTAAGTAAATTACTGTAGTTTATGGCTGTACAATCAGTTGTGTTGCTTACATATAACATTTTATTTGCATTTTTTCAATTTTCATTGCATTCACCAAATCTTGATCATATTAACATTTTGTGTTTTTTTTTTTTTGTAAATACTGTCTTGAACAATGTTTTTATTAAAGACTTAAACAATGTTTTTAGTTTAATATTTGTTGACTATTTTTCGTGACATCAACCAGTTATCTATCATATTTTATAAATTCAAATACATACATGTGTATATTTTGTTAAATTTGAAGAATTGATTTAGGAAAACAAGTATGAGAGTATAAAATAATATATTTAAAAGAACTCAATAAATTAAGAGTAAAAGTGGCTTTTAGTAAAAATAACCTATTTTAATTAGTAAAAGCATTTTCCAATATTTAAAAATTTTATCAAATGAAGAAATACCTCTTTCTACTTTAAAATTCTGAGACTCATTTTATCTTTAAAAGTGAGACTAGGGTGAGATAAAAATCCCTTTTTTGTATACATTTTTACTATTATTTCTTTCCTTTATATTTTAAGATCACATTTTTAAATGAAGATTCTAAAGTGACTTGAATCTGTATTTAAGATGATAACTATTTCTTAGGGCTTATGTTTTAAAAATTTACAGTTAATACACTATATACTATTTGAATATTCATACACTTCTAGTGCTTTCATTAGAACCTTATCAGCTTTTAAACAGAACATAATGTGAATTTTTTAAAGACAATCTTAAATTCTACTATATATACAGTGAAAACATAAATAACAACCAAAAGAAAATTGTTTCTTTTCAACATAACTTGCACAGTCATGGCAAATTTTTTTATGCCAAAACTGAATATTCTTTTGCATCAAAATTTCACATCTGAGACTTAAAACAAGTTTTTAGCTTTTATATTAGACATATTTAAAAGCATTTTGTTTGTTTTTATTTAAAATGTTTACATGAATTCTTTTATACAGTTATTTTTAAATCTATATCTATTGTCATTTGATAAATTAAAAGTTTAAATTCTTACAAATCTAAGATCAGGATCCCCAATTCATAACTTTATCAGATGAACAGTGCAACCAGAATTTATATTTAATAAAATGTTATCAATGCAATGTTATAAATGTACATTCTAATAAAGCATTTGGAGACATTTGTCCTAAACTGGAAATAATATTTCTAATGTCTTAATGCATAACAGTATTCTTATTTGCTGATGAAAAATTATTTTAGATTACACACAAAAGACATTAAATTTGCTTCTTGTAAAAAAGTGGAATCATTTATTTTTATTGTTATTACAGTAAAAATGTCAAGAACTGATTCATAAATTTTAGATATATATATGTACTATCTTATAATGAATTATAAAACATACTTCTAACAAATCTAAAAAAAAAATTATGAAATATATTACTAACTAGTTTTAAAAATATAACTGATTTTCTAAAGAGCATATTTTTTATATAAAGGAATATATCATTTTTAAATATACATTATGTTTTATGCATTAAAAATATTAAATAGAATAATTCACTATAAAGTGAGTTATTTTAGTTGTTAAAATATTCAATGGGAAGTAAGACATTTCTCCATAGGAATTTCAATAAAAATAATTTACAAGTTTAAATATGCTATGGATTTGATATATAAAACATTGAAAGAATTCAGTATTTAATTAGGACCCCAATTCATGACTATTAACTGTGCAATGAAGTCAGTAACTATGATAAATATTATCAATGGAACTATAATTTTTATATCCTAAGAAAAAGTATATTAGGACCTTTACCTTTAATTGGAAATAATATTTCAGATATTGCTACATACAATTTCATTAGTAATATTTGCTGATAAATAATTATTTCAGATTAACAATACAACACAAAAGACATGGAATTCACTCTTTGTAAAGAATGTAAAATCAATATGTAAATTCTTTTGTTATACCCACAAATCACTTTTTGTCAAACACATAAAACCTTCATTCGGGATTTATCTAATCTTTTCCTTACTTTGTCTCCTGTATCATGTCTTATTTCTCTGAGTCATCATTCATGTTACCAGTTAGTATTCACTTTCAACCTTAAATGGAAAGGCATGCAACCATAGTTCAGACATGTTCATATGAAAGTTTTCAAATTATTTTTTAAAATATTTAATTCCCATACTTGTGAAAGTTTTTTCTAGAAGTAATTTTAGAAAACAAATCTGATTGTTTTGTATTGTAATTAATTATTTTGATATGTCTCTGTCTCAGATTTTATACCTCAAATTGACATTCAATGCTCGATTGACACAGCTGGTTTACCAGAGGCAATGGTGCCTTATTGATCAGGATGTCACTCACATTATTTGAAGATACTGAGTTCAAATCCTGTTTTAACCGAGGACCTGTCATGTTCTGCAAGGACTGCGGAACCTGCTTGTGTATCACAGTTGCAATGTCCACTACACCTACCAGAGCACTGAAGACTTTTCCAGACCTGAATTCTTAGGACATCTTTATTTGCAGCACTGCCAGAATGACTACATACAAAATAAAGTTTTAAACCAGTAATTGAGGGCTTCGTCACTGGGCACTATTATTTCAGAAAACACCTTCATAAAATGGGACTCTTTCAACAAGAACCAAAATGCAGGAAAAGCATCAAGGATGTGGAATTTGCACACCACATATTATATATGAGAGTGATGTCCTTGCCCTTATTCAATTTATTATTTAACACAGTCTAAAAGCATTCTAAAGAGTTACACCAGAGCTTCCTTCAGGGCTTGGGAAGGATGTTTAAATATCTGTCAGAGTCATATTAATTAGACTTAGATGTACTCTAGGTGTTGCCTCCTTGAAAAACTGTTCATCAGTCAATGTGCCTACCATGGCAACCTCCTATGCTCTTGTTTCACTCTGAAAATTTTTGATTCAGAATTGAAATTGTAGTGGTATAGTCCATTCAGCATTAAGCAATACAACTCAAATAAATATTTGTTATTATTTCATTGACGGAATCTTTATTTAAGTCCTAACTCTATGTTACATACATGCTGGTGCAACAACAAATGGTTTAGACATGCAAAATGTGCTTGATGTACATACACAACAAATAATCTTTAATATTTGTAAATTTGTTGGCAAACAAATAATAAAAAGCAACATCATACATGAAAATCCTTGATTTTAAATAAGGTCATTTTTTAAAATTTTTGAAAAATGAATTGCAGTAGTTTTGTTGAGGGAAAAAAGGAATGCAATTAGAAAGTTATGGTTTGTTTAGTTTACTGTTAAGGAATGAATGGATATGAATAAATTGATTAAACCATAAATTTATTCATGAGGGTCACAAATTTCCATATTAGATCCATGTTAATTAAAACAGTCTTTAGAAAATATTGATAATTCAATGAGAAAAAATCATAGAATGAAATAAAATGTAATAATGAAATTTTCTATTGAATTGTAAGTTAAATATAATTCTTTAAGTTAAATATGTGAAGAGTTTGAAATTAAATTTACCTTTTTATTCAATTTTTTAATTTATAATTCTGGCATACATTCCCAGTATTAAAATTACTGTACATGGAGTACAAATGGAACCAAATATATATTTTAAAATAAATATTACACATTTGCTTCTAAAAGTTACACATTAGTAGCTAAATGCAGTTTTTTGCTTATATTTTTTAATCATCATTTAGATTGGCAAATTGTAAATTTTTTGTTCAATTCTGATATTTTATAAGGATACTCTATTGTAATAAAGTTAAATATTAGTTTTTAATTTACTCCAACCATTTAAATAAGGAATTGAGTTTATAGTTTTCTTTTTATTAAATAAAATAATTGTTTTTGAATTTTCTTTTTTATAATAGATATAACTTTTATCATGTAAATTTGAACATATTTCTAGCAGCATACATTAATTAGAATACTGAACTATTCCTTTTTATGTAATTGTAATAAATGGATCGTTCGGTGAAATGCACGACAAAAAGTTAGCTATTCAGATAGCTTTAAAAAAGAGACTCACCAAATCAATCGTTTATAATTTATTTCAAAAATCACCATTATATACATTCAATACTAATACATTCAATTGCAATTATATCAATAAGTAGAAAAATATATAAGAAATCTCTTATTGATCAGTATTAAGTTATCAACTATAGTTAAATATCTCATAAATGTATATTTATTAATGATTAAAATTTTCCACTTAGTTAATAATTTACTAAAACACAGATGTATAATATACAATTTTCTAATGCAATGATACAACGAAACCCGTACTATGACCAAGTAGCTGTAGCATTATTACGGAATTAAAACAAACAAGTGGCAGTTGATCCCTTTCTGCATGCCAAATTCCTTGACGTAAACATGCTGCGCAAATGACCAAGGAAGAATGGGAGGAAACTAGTATCTGACGTCACTCTTTCAGATTCACAGTTTCTAGACGCATGTTTATTCAGCTAACATGTTTTCTTTGAATCAATTTTTTTCTCACTCTTGTATTGCATGCAATTTAATTAACTTAATTTGCAATTTGTTTTGCATTTTCAATTGTAAATCAAATCGATTTATGAAGAGAATAAATAAATAATACCCACGTAAGAAATTTATCAAATTTCCAATAAAAAATAATACATTTTTACTTATAAAAAATTTGAGTAATTAATAATATTTACATCCTGATATTACTAAATATATACAATTGATATCAAGTAATTATCTCTTATTCCTTTAAAATACATATAATTGTGAATACTTTCTCAAAATATTGGTATGAACTATTAGATTGCCTCATAAAATAAAGACTTGTAAGTAAAGATTAATCATTTCAATAAAAAAAGCGCAAAAAATAGCAATCACATAAAAATTAGAGTAAAAATCATTAACAATATCTTATGACCAATAATAGCGAATAACTCTCATTAAAAGCAAAATTGGATGTCATGTTAACATCAAAATAGAGCAGTGAATTCTGAAAAATGTGCATACATCAGCATGTAAAAGAGGGTTTTCTCTTCTATACAGTCAACAATTTTTTTGAAACAAGACTGTTTCGCGATTCATCAAGATAAACACTTAGATAGTCGTGCCATCTGTTGGCACACACAATAACAATTACTCTCAGCAGATCAATTCTCGCATTATATATTATAAAATAATATATTAACCCCTTAAACGGAGCCCCTTGCAATTAGTTTTACTGCAATGCTTCTAGTTGAACCTCAAGATTTGATAAACAGGCCAAGATCATGTTACTCATTGTTTGAACAATTACGGTTACTTAATTAATATGAGTGTTTTATAAACGGTTTTAATCGCCCTACAATTTTCTAGTTTTATTCACATTTCTGTTTTCATGATATTAATATTTTCAGTATAAAGCTTATTTTTTGATCATTATGTTAATTATGTTAATAGCTCATTTTATGCTTACAAATCATTGTTCGAATTCCTTTCATCACTGTTTGAATTATTACTTTTATCGTTTTTAAAAGGAAAACAGAAAAAAATCTTCTATAATTTTCCAAATAATTTAAAGTGTTGTGATTTCAAATTGTTATGCTAATCAGTTACTAAGTTTGCTCAATTATTAGTCAATTTGAACCATTGAAGTAATTTTTTAAAATCAACAAAATGTTTTTCATGTTTATAAAATCATTTCTAAAATTATAAAAGCAACGGAATAAAATATCTTTTTTTTAACTATGCCTCAACACATATAAGTGAAAAATTTTTGCAGTCATCTTTTCATAATTTTAACTAACAAGGAAAGTGTTTAGGGGGTAAGATGTAGAGTACAGCTGAAATTTTTGTACAAAATACTTAAAATATAATTGTTTTCGTATTAAATAGAATGATTTAACACACACACCACACACACACACACATCCTTAAGCTTCTTAATAACAGTGTTCTAATAATTAAATATTAACAAAGATTGTTCATTAAGATTTTTTGTAACTTTATTTCCTTTAATGAAATATTTTTGATTAATTTAAATTAGCTTAACATCAGTTTATTATTTAAAACTTTATACCGAAATCTCATCAGATTCAAAAAAAAAAAAAAAGAAAGAAAGAAAGAAAAAGAAAGAAAGCATAGTATAGTTTTTTATAATGTATGTTTCATAGATCATGAACTGTTAACAATCGAACCATGCTTTGGGGAATATGACAAGTAAGAATCAATACTGGAATGTTAAAAGTGATGTTTAATTAAATTCTAGAGTAACTATTCAATTTAGTGCAGATACAGTTAATTTGAAGTAACAAACAAGCCTAGTATCAAAAGATATAGCACAAGAGGATGTACTAATCTTACTGATTATACCCACTTGACAAATGCATATATTTAGGTTACAAATTCGGAAGTAATGGCTACTGTACTTCTGTTCAAGTTTCCAAGGAAAATTGCGAATGTTTAATTATTAACGTATGTGAGTAATACAACGAAGGGGTTTCCATTTGAAAAACGCTTGCCAATGAAATATTCTAAATTTTCTATTTATAAAAAAAGACAAAAGTGGGCATTCAGGTATACGAAAATATATTTGTCACTTTTGTTTGTATATGAGATAAATTTGTTATTTCATTTATATTTACTTTGAGGAATTAAGTTGATTTCTTATCTTAAACGAGAGAATATTGCCAGTTTTCAAGAACCATATCTGATTCGAAATAAGTAAAGCAATTATATCTATAATCGAAATATGTATTCTAAGTAGTTTATATTTTTATTACATTCACAGTAAACAAATTTACAGATAAATAATAGAAACAAGAACAAATTTAAAATATTAAAAAATTCAAACAAATGATATTAGAGAGAGAAAATAAATTATTTAATTTAAACGCTTAAAGTTATTTTTTAAAATTAAAATTTTCTACTTGTTACTGATAATCCATAGATGCAGTCATATATTTAAAAGGATTACTCTAGTTCCATATTTTAAAAATTTATGAACTTCATTTTTATGAAAAATTAAGAATTTTATGAAATTAATTCAAATTTGAGACATTACAAGGATTAATTATTCTATTAATAAAATACATCATTGAATATTAATAATGCCTCTAATGTACGAAAATGCAAAAAATTATAGATTCATTGCAAAATTGAGAATAAATTAATTATAATATTGAATCTGTTTATAACCTAAGACCATCTCATTGCACCTATAAGATTTTAGAGAAATTAGCCATTTCAATATGTCCAATTTTCCTTATTGAGCAAAGGCATCGATAAAAACATTTGTTGAAGGATAATGAGCAAATTAAAAACCAAGGATAATAAGCAAATTACTCAGTCTACTAAATTCGAACGTCATATTGTCAGTATGCTAACACGTGGGATTTTGTGCAGGTGTGACAAAAGATATCTTATTTTAATAAAATAGGAACCATGTTGTAGTATCAAGTCATGATGTCAAACTCACTCAATTACTTCATTAGAAAAGCACTTTAAACAGTGATTGAATAACGACTATGTTACCATTCTTCACACGATGAATTATTAAAATTAGACCTACACTTTAAAGAGGATTTCAAAATACATGAGGAAGTTTTTGAAATGAAAGAAAAAGCTTACTGCCTTAGCTGCCAGTTTATGAAAAAACATAATTGTAGAATGTAAAATGTTGCTGTAATTAATTAATTAAAATGATGAAATTATTTTACTTTAATATATTGGGTTGGCAACTAAGTAATTGCGGATTTTACTCATAGATGGCTTCAGTTGAATTTTTAGGTTTGCAGACGTAGTACAAATGTAAAACACTTTTTGTTATTTGATAGTTGGCAATTCAGCTGTCAATCAGTAGAAAATGTTTTTTGATCGGTTGCGTAGTTTTCGTTTGGCGTTCGTTGAAAAATGGAAAATCGAAAGGAACATTTTCGTCATATTTTGCTTTTTTATTTCCGCAAAGGGAAAAACGCATCGCAAGCTCATAAAAAGTTATGTGCTGTTTATGGTGACGAAGCCTTAAAATAACGGCAGTGTCAAAATTGATTTCCCATATTTCGTTCTGGTGATTTTTCACACAAAGTTGAAAAACGCTCTGGTCGTCCAGTTGAAGTTGATGACGACCTAATTAAAGCAATAATCAATTCGGATCGTCACAGTACAACACGTGAGATTGCAGAGAAGCTTCATGTATCACATACATGCATTGAAAATGACTTAAAACACTTTGGCTATGTTCAAAAACTCGATACATGGGTTCCTCACGAACTGAAAGAAACGCATTTAACGCAACGCATTAACAGCTGTGATTTGCTAAATAAACGTAATGAAAATGATCCGTTTTTAAAACGACTGATAACTGGCGATGAAAAATAGGTTGTTTACAACAATATCAAGCGGAAAAGATCGTGGAGCAGGCCAGGTGAACCAACTCAAACAACATCAAAAGCTGGTATTCATCAAAAGAAGGTTTTGTTATCAGTTGGTGGGATTACAAAGGAATTGTCTTCTTTGAACTCTTACCACCCAACCGAACGATCAATTCTGATATCTGTATAGAACTAACGAAATTAAACAATGCAGTTGCAGAAAAGCGGCCCGAATTGACAAATCGAAAAGTTGTTGTATCCCATCATGACAATTGCAAGGCCACAAACATCTTTGGTCACTCGGCAAAAATTATTGAATCTTGGTTGGGTTGTTTTTCCACATCCACTATATAGGCCTGACCTTGCACCATCTGAATATTTTTTGTTTCGATCGTTACAAAACTCCTTGAATGGTAAAAATTTCATTAATGATGATGATGTCAAATTGTACCCGATTAAGTTTTTTGCTAATAAAAACCTGAAATTTTATGAACGTGGGATTATGATGCTGCCTGAAAGATGGAAAAAGGTCATTGATCAAAATTGGCAATACATTACAGAATAAAGTTATTTTTTTCCATGAAAAAATTGTCTTTGATTTTCTAAAGAAAATCCGCAATTACTTAGTTGCCAACCCAATAGAATTCGTGTATTTATATTGTACCCAAAATCCATTGAACTCATAACTTTTCCTTCATCTGATGCACGCATGATCAAAAGTTTCCCTTACTCCAAATTTTTAGCATAAGATATTTTGGGTATATATTTTGTAATTTTTTTTTAATTTAAGGATATTTAGATTTTGTACTTGATTGTTAAAACTCAGTGTGTGAATGTGTGTGTTCGTTTCTATTAATGAATTTAATAGCACAGATTTTCACAGAGATAAATATTTACATTTATAACTTACATATAAGACACATTTATATACAGAAACTAATCACAAATTTTAACACAAATACAAAAATAAGAAAAGAAATTTGAATTTGATATGTAATTTAAAGTTAACAAAGTTTTTATTAAATTATGTACACTATTTACAAATTTCAAACAATAAATAATTCATAAACTTTCTCAGAAGCTTTATGAAAAAGGCATCGTAATTTTAAAACATAAGTTTCTCAAAAACTAATTGAGATCTTATATTATGTATATATATGTAATATAATATATATTATTTAATATATATAATTTTATAAATAGATATATTTTCATTATAAAATCTTTTGCTTTCAATATCATTTAGAATACAAAATAAACAAAAGTTAAAGAAATTTAAAAGAAAATTTTAAAATTTATTGATAATATATTGATGACGATAACATACTTGCAGAAACAAATTTATAATCAGATTTCAATAAAGATTTTCAAATGTAAGAAAATGCAATTGTAATCAACAATAGTAATGAAATATTTTTATTAAGACACGCAATACAATTTCAAAATTATAAAAATTGAAATAAGTTTTCTATAATGTCACATTTTTCAGTCTGAATAAATCTAATTTACATTTCAAACTATAAAATACTTTTTAATTTTATATGATACAAACATTTATGCAAAATATCACTTAGAAAATTAATTATTGTACTGCTAAAGTATAAAGCTTAATATAAAGAAATCTGTTCTTATTTAACATTTTAGTACTTTTTAAAAAAATAACATTCTTTTTTATGCACTATTTCCTTAAGACCACATTCATATGTTGACTCTGCATATTGTGAAAAATGTTACATTTAATCCGACAAAACAAAGATGCTCAAATAAAAATGATTAAAAAATATTAAAACAAACACAATGCTTTTAAAGTAACAATGTCATTTAAGAAAATATTTCAATTTTTAACTTAAAAATGTTTGATTCTATAAAGCTTAAAGTAATTGCATTTATAATTTTTAATCAGTGAATGCCCATTTTTTCTGGCAGTAGGCATATTTAAATAATCAGCTTTGTTATAACGAAGATTATATTTTGATACTATTTTGAAAATAGTGATTTAGACTATGACGTTTGTTCAGCGAAAAAACTTTGTAAAAAAGAAAAAGTGAGCCGAGTGATAAAAATCTTAAAGGGATTCAGAAACACACCAATGTGCTAATTCAACATAATATACAAGTCGGTAAGGGATTTCTTATCATATTAGCAATAATAATAGTTAATGTGAAAAGTGCTAGTTACAACATTTGAAACGACTGAAAGCATAGATGCTTTTGATCTTAAAATCCGAACATTTTTAAGACATTCTTTAAAAATGTTTGGCAGATTGAAAAAAGTCAGTATTTCTGTTATACATCTTTTAATATTTATACTGCCAAAGTTTATTTAATGATATATCAGTTACACATCCATAATTTCTTAAAATATGATTTTATATAGTCCAATTTCAAAAATTACATGATTTGCTTAGATCAAACTAAATTTAAAATAATGAATGTTAGGTTCAAAACATCAAAGGTAATTTAAAGTAATATTATTAACACTTGAACCTAATCACTTAAACCAAGTGTAATGATGTTGGGACATGTTTTTTTACCAATGTCATTAAAGACAATGATTTATTTAAGTACAAAATAATGTGAATTTGTAATATCAAAAATCCAATAAACATTTTAAGAATAAGATGTACAATGCTAATTGACGAAAGTAATTTAAGTACAATCAATAAATAAATGATAAAGTAAATTATCATTAATCCTATTTTACAAAAAATTCTAAAAAGGTATTGAAATTTATGTAAAAAAAGTTGCTTACTCATCCTAATAAATTATTTATTGTAATATAGAAGCCAATTTTTCATACGTTATAAATTTTATATTTTTAATTTAAGGCTGTCAATGGTAAAATAAAAATGAAATAGTTATCAGCACTGGGGCTCTCTGTAAAAATATCATTTCTTAATTTCAAAAATTTTTAAATTCAGTCTAAAAAAATAAGTCTTATATATAACAATAAATGCTGAATATAAGTTACACTATTTTTTAATAAATAACAAATGTACCCGATACCTATTTATTCTTACATAAAACATTATTTTAATTTCATAATTATTGATTATCTATGGTGAATCTCATTAAGATACACACTTGTTAATTCCTTCCCAAAGATCTGATAATCAATAAGTACTTAGAAATTTTACAAATATTATAATTATTAAAAAAATTCTCAAATTAACAGTTAATATTTAATTATATAATTATCACTTTATTAGTTAGAAAAAATTTAAAATTTAAATAATAGTTTTCAGATCGAACAAAGTTTCTGAAACTACTGAACAAAATTCCTGTAATTATATTAAAAATTTTAACAAATATTAGATTACTGTTTAATCTTTTGAAAACCATAAAATGTACTCATTTGTTTTTTACACACACACACACACATCTTTTGAAAACCATAAAATGTACTCATTTGTTTTACACACACACACACACACACACACACACACACACACACACACACACACACACACACACACACACACACACACACACACACACACACACACACACACACACACACACACACACACATCTTTTGAAAACCATAAAATGTACTCATTTGTTTACACACACACACACACACACACACGGTTGGTCTAAACCGACAAGTGCGATCTATGTGTTTTCACCCCCAATTCGAGGACCCAAATTATATACTAAACTTACAGGAATATTTTTACGAAATTTATTATTATGGTTTAAAATGTGATTTTAAAAACCGTGTGACATAAATTATTTCAATATTTTTATTTTTCAAATATGTATTTTCTCAAGGTAAGCGAGGACCTATGATACACACCTGTTACTGAGAACCTTTCATACACACTTGTTACTGAGGACCTCTCGTACGCACCTGTTACTGAGGACCTTTCATACACACCTGTAAGTGCGGACTTTTCATACACACCTCCAACCACGGACCTATCATACATACCTGCGAACGTGAATTTCATATACACATATGCAAATTAAGACATATATGCATTCTCTTAAAAGAGAATATTATATTGTAATCTGCATGTTTTAAGATTGATTAAGTTGTTTCATTAATTTAGCATAAAACTTCGTTTTAAAATCCTACAGAGAGAATCTCAAAAGAAAAGGATATATTTTTTCCCACAAAATGTAAGAGGTTAATAGAAATAATGCTTTAACAAGTATTAATATATCATGTATAAAAAGTGCAAGTATGATATGACTGAAAATTGTAATATTTCTACCATTGAATAATATTTTAAGAAAAAATTTTTGATTAAAAATCCTGATTGTTCTTGAAACAGTTAATGAACACTTGGAAGCATTTTTTTACTAAGCAGTAAAGTAATTTGTTTTTTAAAAATATTTTATGTGGATACATGTTTTCGCTCCCATCCAATATTTTTCAGCAATAAAAATTAAGTTTTATTAAATACCAAAAAATAAATTCTTTTAACTATTTTAATTTTTTGTGCTTTAAATTTGCTTTTTAAAAAATAAATATTTCTAATACAACTTTTAGTTTAAATATATAAGATTAAATTTATTAGTATTTTTTGAAATCATTATAAGCATAATTATTTATTCAGTCTCTTGAAGAATGAATAATTTTAATGTTCAAAGTATGAAAGTAAGAATGTAAAATGTCATTCAGTATATATTGGTTTATAGAATCAGTTGAACAAAAAGAAAAAAAATCATATTTCTAGTACAATAACAAATATACATATAAAAATTAGAAAATTGCTTTTTTCTCTTCTAAAAATTTAAGGAAATTTAACAATCAATTATAAGTTAAAATCTTTGTTATGTTTATATCCATGAGTTAGAAATCACACATTTGTAATTTTATAATGTATTTGTAAAAAGTATTTCTGAAAAAAAAACATTTGACAAATTCAACATTTTCATTGCTTTTGAAATCCTATATTTCTTTTGCCCATATGCCTTACTAAATATGAAGACATACAAAAAAAAATTAATTTTAACGACATTAAAAATTTTTTTCATCGTAAGGAAGTCTCTTAAGTAATAATATTTCAAAAATAGTTCATTAATGACCATTGAGAAACTTTATGTAAAATAAATTGAGTAAGTTATAAGGTATTTTCATTGAAGACAAGAAACCAAGAAGCATTTGAAGTTGCCTTCACTCAGAAACTTACTCAGTAAATTACATACTGTCACATATGTCATAAAAGATAGAACATTTTAAATTAATTGTAAGCCCCTTTTGAATCACTCCTTCATACAGAACATTATAATCTTTTCCATTGTAGAAATGCTAAATTCAATCAAAGTAATTTTAAAAAAAGTATTTTTATAAATATAAAATTAAAATTTGTCTTTCAGTTCATCATTACAAAATAATAATATCTAGCTAATTCTAATTAGATCAATTAAATATTTTTAAATATTATTGACAAAATTATAGATATATTCAGAAAATGTATTTTCGTAGGCATAAATTAATTAACAAGAATAAAATTTTAACCAAATTTCTACAATGATATTTTAAATTAATGTTATCAGTTGTTAAAGCTATTTTATATTTACCACACTGAAAGAGCGGATTTCTCGTTTTGTCATGTCATGTCAGTGGATGCATGTCACTTAAAATTGTATTTCTTTGATAAATATTAGAATTTATTTGTTAAAAGTAAAAGAGTAAAGAAAAATTTCAAAAACGTTATCTCCACCGTTACTTGTTGACGCAAAATGAGCTTATGGGTTTTATGTGTAATGCTACTTTTAATTTTCCTTAATTTTTTTGTGGAACATAGATTAATTAAAAGTAATCAATGATACTTCTAAGTGTGTAAGCATTTATTTCTACAAACAACCCACACATTTTAGATTAATCATAATGACAGCTTGTGTGTAGTTTGTGAATTAATTTCAGGAATTAAAAAAATTGTATAACTTAAATTATACTAGCAATTTTAACCCATTTGAAGAAGAGATGAATGTTTTATTTAAGTTAATACACAATTTCCGTCAAGACGTTTAAACTATGATAGAGGTGTTTCAACGTTGGGTATGGTGCTCAATATATACATAGTGATTTCTCATTGTGAAGGTTAAGTTTAAGTTAGATTTAAATAACATGTCATATGCTACATATTTTATGATTTATTTAAATATAATTTAACTATAATATGAATAAAAATGCGTGTGTAAATATCGGCAAGTTTTATTTCGCATGGTCGATAAATAAGTGATAATAATAATTAGTAGTACAGAGCGTAAAAATTCAACAAATTCAATTTTCTTACCCTAAAATAATATTTAGTGTATACATTATACTCATTACAGAGTACTTTTAAATTTTTAATTTTTAAGAGTAATGCTAACCACAAAAAAATTTTAATGGGAATACAAACTTTGCTGTTAAGACATGATTTTTAAATTAGTTTTAAGCATCAAATATGAGCTTTGATTAAACAGGATTGAAGAATTTAAATATAGACAATGATTCCCATAGTGTTAACAGCAACAATTGCTTAGTGGTACGTTTTAATTGTTTAATATAAAAAATATCCCAAAAAAAAAAAAAAACAGAAATATGGAAATACCGTACAAGTTATGTCTTGAATTAAGCTCCCACATAAAAAAATATTGAATTTACAGAAATTTTAAAATAAATACAGGTTTCCCTTAAGAAGTTTCTTTAAGAATGAAATATATTACAAATGTTTAAAAAAAATTCATACAAAATAAATCTTTATTTGGTTCAACATTCAAAATTTGCATGAAAATTTCATCTGCTTAATTACAAGTATTTAAACTTATTATATTTCATTTATTAATGTCACATACTTAAAATTAATGTATTCTTTATTATGTGAATTGATTTTAGGTCAAATATTTTCTTTAAGAAAAATGTTTTACTTCCCTACGAAAATAAATGTACTAACGCCATGAATCCTTTTGTATTCAACACCAGAAAGGGTGCTTTCTGTTTCCCACCACCTGTTTCGTTAATCAGCTGCTACATAAAATTACCCCTCGAAGTAATAGATCACGGGCGGAAGAAGAAAAGAGCTACTTCAAATGGTCACCTAAAATAACACCGGAAACCCCCTTTGACGACCTTATCAGGCATTGAAGGAGAATATATTTCCCCTCTTCCGCTGATATTGAGGAAAACATACATTTCAGAGTACGGTTTTTAATAATAATAATTTTATTATTAACCATAATAAAAATTATGCATTGCCTCACACCCACATTGAATGATTTTAGTTTTTCATTAAATGATCAAAAATAGTTCTGAATGTTTAAATATAAAATTGGAAACATGAATTATTAAAAATGTATGTATATATCATTTCCATTGCCTGTATAAACGAGCGTGAGCTTTATAAATTTCATTTTAATAATATTCAGTTAATTTATTAGTTTTTCAATAGCTTTTCAAAATGTGAGTCAATAGCAAAAGCCTTTATATGAACTCTTGACTTATTTATTTCTTATTCTGTCAGCAAAAATCAAAAGTTTTTAAAGCTAATAACCTATCATGATATAGTTTAAAGGTGTCAAGTTGTATTTTTTTTTATATTCCTTATATTTACATAGATAAAATATTCCTTTCCATCTTCATGGTTTCAATATTTTTTGACGTTATTTTAAATAAATATATCCTGATTTTTAACTTCTATATTTTGTTAAATAGCTCTTTTTAATTCCAATCACTTAATGTATTTCACAATTAAACTGAGATTTCTTTTTTACTTTAAGTAAACTTCAAGTTATTTTCAGCAAATAATGATCTATTCCTTAAATTTTTTTTTTTAATTTTTGTAAATACTTATTGAATTTCAGATATGGAATATCAGCGTTACATCTGCTTGCAACGGATTCCTTCAAAAACTTCTTATAACATTTTCCTTTTCATTTGTTCGTGTTCTCTAAGGAAATCAAGTGTTTAAAAATGTTAATCAAAGATTAGGGAGAGTGTTGCAAAAAGGTTTTAATGTACAAGAGCTTAATATAGTAGATTTGAAAATACTTTTGTACATTACCGAGTAATAAAATGCTTAATAATGTTCTTCTCTACTGGTTTATAAGTATAGAGGTACACTGAACGTCTATTTGACGGATCTAAAGTATGCCTCTCAAAGTTATTTATAGAAAAGAAAGAAGTCTATTTGAAGTATGCAAAATATGTAATAATCGGGATGCGCAAGATGTCAAAATCGAAACGTTCGGATTTTAAATGGATGTACTACCTTTTTTACTTAATCCAAAAAGAAGATTTATACAAAAAGGGAAATAAAAAAAATTCTACTTATAGTATCATACTATTTCTATGTAAGTCGCAACAGTGATAAGGAAGATGTTTAATGGAAACTCAATATCTTTTTTGTTATTTAACATATGTCTCGTAATTTTCTCTTCCCTAATTTGTTCCAAAGTTACAGGATCTGTGCAGGGAAAACCGAAGTATTTATATTCTCTGCCTCTAATTTCAAATTTTTTTTCAATTTTTAGCATTTGAGATAAAAATAAATGAAACATATAATTTATATGTTTTCTTTATTTTTATTAAATAAATAAAATATGTTAAAGAAATTCTAAGACTTACTTCGTACAACACAATAAAATTTTCCATACTGTTCGAACAGGAACTGAACCAAAAACCGGAGAAAGACATTATTTCTGTCGGAACGAAAAAACCGGTACTGAACCGAAAATAATATCAATTTATTTCGGTTCGATAAATCATCAGTCATTTTGCTACCGTAATTAAATTATATATATATTTTTTTAATTTAACGTCAACCATACAATTATTATTACATGTATATTGCTTCCTAATTTCTATTCTTTCTAATTTCTAGAGCTGTATTGATGCTCAATAATACTTTTCTGTTTCGGTCTCGCATGAAATTGCTTTCTGAAAGCAGATTTGACTTAATTGAATGAATTAGAAGAATAGACGATATTTTAAGAAAAATATAGATGAATTATATTTTTCGCAACTCAGCATGCGTTCATCTACAGATATTTGTATAAACTGTTTAGAGAGACAAAGAGCAAATTTTCAGTTGGAAATATGATGAGCAATGCTGCACCCTAAGAAAGCGATTGTGATTTACGCGTAATAATAAGCAACCTTGTCTAATTGTTCAAGAGACGTAAGAAATTTTGTAGCTGACAGAAGGAATTTCATCAGATTAAGTACAACGGTCAATTAGAAGTAAGCAGTCAACTAAAGAATAAATTAAAAATCCCGTTCAACTGTCACTGGTTCTATTTTTTTTATTTTCACAATAAACCAGTTGCGTCCTTTGCATTCCAATAAAGATTTTTACATATATTTTAAAGTCTTTATT
Source organism: Latrodectus hesperus (assembly GCA_037975125.1). NCBI lineage: Eukaryota > Metazoa > Arthropoda > Arachnida > Araneae > Theridiidae > Latrodectus > Latrodectus hesperus. The sequence continues at coordinate 89,988,803 of CM075859.1, read as the reverse complement.
GGAATGAAAACATATTAGCTCATCCTTAGTATATCATTATTTTTATTATACTATTATTTCGCAGAGTGTAAATGAAAGAAATTAAAATTTTGATACCCTATAGAGTTCCTAATGAAAGCTACTTTGAAATTATTATATAAGGAATTATATATATAATTTTATGCAATTTTATGAAATTTTGACTCATTGCAAAATAAAGTCATGATATTTAAAAAATTTTTTAGCATATATTTTAGATAATCAGCTGTCTAACAAGGAAGCATTATTAATGGAGAATAAAAAACTAGTAGGAGCTTCAAATAAACGGCTTCAGTTTATTTGAAGCCGAGTAATCAAATTTTCCATTCACGTCACAAAAAGTGCAAGCTGTGCAACATTTAAAGAAAGCTTGGAATAAATTACAATCTTTGGAAAATTCAGTTCAATAATATAAATGAAAAAGAATAATCTTAAACTGAAGGCGGTGAAAATGAAGACGATTGAAGACTTCTTGAAAAAAAAAGCTAGCAATAAAACTTATAAATCACTTATTTTTAACCAAAATAATAGTGAATTCATTTTAAATATTTCTGACAATGAACAAAAACTCGATATAAAATATGATAGTTTAGATTTCGGGGAAATATATATATATATATATATATATATATATATATATATATATATATATATATATATATATATATATATATATATATATATAATTATCTATGCTGTCTTGATTGAAGTTACAATGGTGGTTTTGGAATCTCTCGTTACAGAAATTAAAGTTGAAAAGGCATTTGCAGGTTTGAAATTTATTCCCCAAAACAAGAAAGACGAGTAATGGGAGTGAAACCACGGGTAGAAGATATTTTAACAATTAAAGGCTATTTTAAGTAAATAATAAATGTATTTTTGAGATAATTATCGCACAAAACCAAGTTGACCATATGATCGGTATGTGATGATAATACATGAATGGGAATCATTTGAATCTAACTGTCACATCTCATTTTGATAATGGATAACAATGTCGATTCTCAACGCTCATATCGTATACATGCTGGTTAATTGTATAAATTCACATAGTGTGTATCAGTAAAAAAAGAATAAAATCGGTCTAATTTTGATAGAATTATATTTTCTAATACTTTTACAATTTTATTTTTAGAGCAACTAAGAATCCACATAAAATAAAATTATTCATTTATAACTGAACCGCAAACGGTTATTTTTGCTTGAATGAAAACCGGAATTCATATATTTTATTTTAATTGAAGAGTAAATAAAAAATACAGTTCGAAGTCTGATTTAAAAAGATATTAGACTAAAGTATTAATAAAAAGATAAAGACTAATTCTCGCTAAGTTTTATTTCAAAATTCCATTATACCTTAAGAAATACCCAATGGACACAAAAATAAATGGTTTCATTTAGTAGTAAATCATAATCTTAGATTAATTGTGGTATTCATTTTATTACAAAAAATATAATTTAGGAGAAAGATGAGTTTTTCTATAGGTCGCCGTTATGGTACGTGAAACTTTTGATTCTCGATAAGTTTCATATCAAAATTCCAGTATATCATAAGAAATATCCAATGGACACACAAGTAAATAGTTTCATATAGTAATATATCATATTCTAAGACTAACTGTGGTATTCATTTTATTACAAAACATATAATTTAGGAGAAAAATGAGTTTTTGTATTGTGCGTTGCGCCAATATGGTACGTGAAACTTCGGATTTTCGCTAAGTTTGATTTTAAAATTCCCGTATATCCTAAGAAATATCCAATGGACCCACAAAAAAAATGGTTTCATTTAGTAGAAAATCATATTCTCAGACTAACTGTGGTAATTATTTTATTACAAAAAATATAATTTAGGCGAAAAACTAGTTTTTGTATAGTGCGCGCATATGATACGTGAAACTTCTGATTTTCGCTAAGTTTGATTTTAAAATTCCCATATATCTTAGCAAATAACCAATGGACACACAAGTAAATTGTTTCATTTAGTAGTATATCATATTCTTAGACTAACTGTGGCATTCATTTTATTACAAAAAATATAATTTAGGAGAAAAATGAGTTTTTGTATTGTCCGTTGCGCTCATATGTTACGTGAAACTTCTGATTTTCACTATTTTTGATTTTAAAATTCCCGTATATCTTAAGAAATATCATATGAACACACAAAAAAATAGTTTCATTTAGTATATAGTGAATCACATTCTTAGACATACTGTGGTATGCATTTTGTTACAAAAAATATAATTTAAAAGAAAAATGAGTTTTTTAAAAGTGCGCCCATATGGTACATGAAACTTCTGATTTTCGCTAAGTTTCATATAAAAATTCTAGTATATCTTAAGAAATATTCAATGGACACACAAGTAAATAGTTTCATTTAGTAGTATATCATATTCTAAGACTAACTGTGGTATTAATTTTACTATAAAAAATATATAATTTAGGAGAAAGATGAGTTTTTCTATTGTGCGCCCATATGGTACGTGAAACTTGTAATTCTCGCTAAGTTTAGTTTCAAAATTCCATTATATCTTAATAAATACCTAATGGACACAAAAATAAATGGTTTCATTTAGTAGTGAATCACATTCTTAGACTAACTGTAGTATACATTTTATTACAAAAAATATAATTTAGGTGAAAGATGAGTTTTTCAATAGTGTGCCCATATGGTACGTGAAACTTTTGATTCTCGATAAGTTTCATATCAAAATTCCATTATACCTTAAGAAATAATCAATGGACACACAAGTAAATAGTTTCATTTAGTAGTATATCATATTCTTAGACTAACTATGGTATTCATTTTATTACAAAAAATATAATAATTAAGAGAAATGAGTTTTTATATTGTGCTGCGCCCATATGGTACGTGAAACTTCTGATTTTTTTTAAGTTTGAATTCAAAATAGCCATATATCTTAAGAAATATCCAATGGACACAGAAATGAATGTTTTAATTTGTTAGTAAATTATATTCTTAGACTAACTGTGGTATTCATTTTATTACAAAAAATATAATTTAGGAGAAAAATGAGTTTTTGTATAGTGAGCGCATGTGCAACGTGAAACTTCTGATTCTCGCTAAGTTTGATGTCTTAATTGCAATATATCTTAACAAATACCCAATGGAAAAAAATAAATGGTTTTATTTAGTATAGTAAATCAAATCCTTAGACTAACTGTTGTATTCTTTTTATTACAAAAAATCTAATTTAGGAGAAAGATGAGTTTTTCTATAGTGCGCCCATATGGTACGTGAAACTTTTGATTCTCGATAAGTTTCATATCAAAATTCCAGTGTATTTTAAGAAATATCTAATGGACATACAAGTAAATAGTTTCACTTAGCAATATATATTATTCTTAGACTATCTATGGTATGGAATTTATTACAAAACATATAATTTAGGAGAAAAATGAGTTTTTGTATAGTGCGCGGCGCCCATATGGTACGTGAAACTTCTGATTTTCGCTAAGTTTGATTTTAATATTACCGTATATCTTAAGATATACCCAATGGACATCCAAATGTATGTTTTCGTTTAGTAGTAAATCATATTCTTAGACTAACTGTTGTATTCATTTTATTACACAAAATATAATTTAGGAGAAAGATGAGTTTTTCTGTAGTGCACCCTTAGAAACTTGTGATTCTCGATAAGTTTGATATCAAAATTCTAGTATACCTTATGAAATATCCAAAAGACACACAAGTAAATAGTTTCATTTAGTAGCATATCATATTCATATCTAACTGTGGTATTTATTTTATTACAAAAAATATAATTTAGGAGAAAAATTAGTTTTTGTATTGTGCGTTGCGCCTATATGGTACGTGAAACTTCTGATTTTCGCTAAGTTTGATTTTAAAATTCCCGTATATCTTAAGAAATATCCAATGGACACAAAAAAAATCGTTTCACTTAGTTGTAAATCATATTCTAAGACTAACTATTGTAATCATTTTATTACAAAAAATAAAATTTAGCAGAAAAATGAGTTTTTGTACAGTGCGCCCATAAGGAACGTGGAAGTTCTGATTTTCGCTAAAATTGATTTCTAAATTGCAGTATATCTTAAGAAATACCCAATGAACACAAAAATAAATGGTTTCATTTAGTATAGTGAATCACATTCTTAGACTAACTGTTGTATTCATTTTATTACAAAAAATAAAATTTAGGTGAAAGATGAGTTTTTGTATAGTGCGCCCATATGATACGTGAAACTTCTGATTTTCGCTAAGTTTGATTTTAAAATTCCCATATATCTTAGCAAATACCCAATGGACACACAAGTAAATAGTTTAATTTAGTGGTATATCATATTGTTAGACTAACTGTGGTATTCATTTTTTTAAAAAATATAATTTTTAAGAGAAATGAGTTTTTGTATTGTGCGCAGCGCCCATATGATACGTGAAACTTCTGATTCTCGCTAAGTTTGATTTCTAAATTGCAGTATATCTTAAGAAATACCCAATGGACACACAAGTAAATAGTTTCATTTAGTAGTACATCATATTTTTAGACTAACTGTGGTAATCATTTTATTAAAAAAATATATATAATTTAGGAGAAATATGAGTTTCTGTATTGTTTTTGCACCCATATGTTACGTGAATTTCTCATTTTCGCTAAGTTTGATTTTAAAACTCCCATATATCTTAAGAAATATCCAATAGACACACAAAAAAATAGTTTCATTTAGTAGTAAATCATATACTTAGACTAACTGTGGTAATCATTTTATTAAAAAACTATAATTTAGGAGAAAAAAATGAGTTTTTGTATAGTGCGCCCTTATTTTAGGTGAAACTTCTGATTCTTGCTAAGTTTGATTTCGAAATAACAGTATATCTTAAGAAATAAGCAATGGACAAACAAGTAAATAGTTTCATTTAGTATAGTATATCATATTCTTAGAGTTACTGTGGTATTCATTTTATTACAAAAAATATAATTTATTAGAGAAATGAGTTTTTGTATTGTTTGCTGCGCCCATATGGTACGTAAAACTTCCCATTTTCGCTAAGTTTCATTTTAAATTTCCCGTATAATTTAAGATATACCCAATAGTCAACCAAATAAATCGTATCATTTAGTAGTAAATCACATTCCTAAACTAATTGTTGTATTCATTTTATTACAAAAATTTTAATTTAAGAAAAAATTAGTTTTTGTATAGTGCGCCCATATTGTACGTGAAATTTCTAATTCTCGCTAAGTTGGATTTCAAAATTCCCATATATCTTAAGAAATATAAAATGGACAAACAAGTAAATAGTTTCATTTAGTAGTATATCATAATCTTAGACTAACTGTGGTATTCATTTTATAACAAAAAATATAATTTATAAGAGAAATGAGTTTTTGTATTGTGCGCTGAACCCATATGGTACGTGAAATTTCTGATTATCGCTATGTTTTATTTTTAAATTGCAGTACTTAAGAAATATCCAATTGACACACAAGTAAATAGTTTCATTTAGTAGTGAACTATATTCTTAGATTAAATGTGGTAATCATTTTATTACAAAAAATATAATTTCTCAGAAAAATGAGTTTTTGTATAGTGCGCTGTGCACTGTAAAAAAAAAACGGAAGAAATACAGTAAAAATCACTGTTATTTAAATACCTATCATAGAAACACTAATGATTACAGTAAATTTTACTGTAAAATTCAGCCGCAGAAAATCGTTTGCTGGGCATGCGCATTGAATCGGCGGGATAAAAGTTTCTTCTGTTCCTTCGACAAATGAATTAAATTAATTTCGCCATTTATTTGCCCTTGTTTACGTTTGGTGAAGTTGGTGATATTTTGAAAATAATTGTTCGTTTAGTAGAAGTTCTATTAAAATTTAACCACCAAATATAAGGTAACGTATACTTTTCATATTGTTTATTATGCAAGTTGTTAGCTAACTTTGATATATATAAATTCTTATAAATTTGACTGAACATTTCAAAAAATTCTAAGCTGAATTTACAAATGATCATATTTACTAGTATTAATTTAGTGTCAATATTTTTTACTAACTTTTTATTAATATTTAAAATATTTTACAGAAGTTTGGTACCATAATTGATTAATATTTTAATTATCAAATTTTTGATGAAATTAGAATTGTATTTAGAGCTTCCATGGTTATAAAATTGCTTAGTTATATTTCTTTCGAAATTAAAATTGAATAATTATCTATTGTTATATTCTTTTAGATATATATTATTAAATATATTAACGGAATTTCTATTTTATTTCGTTGTGGAAAATTCCTGATTTCTCTGTCATTGTAAAATGATATAATTTATTGTATGTTAACTAAATATAATTTTTATATTTTTAATAATTTTTTGATTAGAATTTTATTAAAAAATGTTTATTTTTTAATACAGATCGTTAAATTGCATTCTAATTTTGATCATTAATTCAATTCCATTTTGTAACATGCATTAAAATAATATTTTTTTCAGGCATAAATGTTTGTAAAATCTTTCAATAAAATAATATTGCAAATAATAATATTTATAAGAATAAATGGTCTTGTGTTTAGAATTTGCATGAAATGTAAAAATGCATTTCAATGGAAAATGTAATATTTTTTTAAATATTTATTTTTTAAAATCATTATTTTAAAACAAATATATAAGAAATATTTTTTAAATACATATTAGGAAGTACTATTCGAATTAAGGTCATTTATTTAGAAAAAGTAAAGTTTATTATTTTATAACTATGATTATTTTTTTTAATTTAAATTACTAATTAGAACATAAATTAAAAACCTGTTTGGGAAATCTTGTTGGTAGTTTGATATTTATAAAACAAAATTTCTGGCAACACATTTTTTTTTTGAAAAAAAATGACATTATTACTGCAATTTTAACTTTATTTTATTAAAAAATTACAAAATTTGTAGAGCTATTTATGATTTATTTACATCTTAGTGAAAAAATCTGAAATTCATAAAAAGAAAAGCTAATTAAAAATTATTATTAAGAAAAAAAAATACATGAGTGAAAACTTTGTAATTTGTTCTTGCTTAACATATTTAAAGTATATTGTGTTCAAGATTTTTCTAATACTACTGTGCACATTAAATACTACCTTCCAATATAGTCACACTTTTTAAAAAAATTTTAAATATACCTATGTTTAGAGAAAATAAGAATTTATGAAGAAAGTGTTTGATTTGTAAAGGAAGTTTTAAAAATAGAATAATCACAAATAATTTTTAGTAGAAAGACTATTCAGAGTAAAGCCTCTTCTTATTAACTTCAGCCATATTTTTGAAAGATGGAATAGGTATTGGGAGAGTGAGAGTGTTTTTGTAAGCACGTGTATTTTTAAAAGTTCTCTATTTGTCCTTCATTGTGATGTCCGACAAGAAGCCAAAATGCAGTGTGTTTTTTGATGTTATGATTGAAGAGGCTGTAAAATTAATATGAGACTTCTCCATTTCAAAGAAAAGATACTAATACACCTAATGATATTTCCACATTAAAAAAGATGCCCTTGCTTATTTTTAAAGCAAAGCATTTTGGACCATTTTAAGTGATTAACTGCTGTAGATTTAAATGAAAGACTTAAGTTTGCATCAGCTAACAAAATTAAAAGAATTATTAATTTCTTAAAAACTTCTCCTCCTGGAAATTGTAAAATACAATTTTCAACCATTGAGGAATTGGATGGAAAAGAGGATATTGGAGCGTGTATTATTCTGCTATCTGCAAATTTTGGAGAAGACTTTAAAAAATATTTAGAAGTACTACAGTAAAGTATTCGAAATTTTATTTTAAAAAAATTACTGCTTAGTAAATTATAAATAAGAAATTTAGAAATGAATATAAAAGTTAATCATAAATAAATTAATCAGGAATTTGTTTATTGGTTTTAGATTTCTTCATCTTCTCAGGATGCAGTAGATATTATAGACTTACCATGTGTATTAATTTGTGGTATGTATTATTTATATATTTCATAAGGTTTGAAGTGTTTTAACTCAAAAGCAAAAATTTGTTGTTACATTTATTGACCTCATCAAAAACTGTTTACTCCGATAACATTCTGTTTAATAATTCATATAATTATATGTAAAATTTTAAGAAAATCTAAATAAATTGTTTTAGTTAAATATATCTTTTTTGATACAACTTCAATTATATTCTCCTTTATTTGTGTCTAAGTACGTATATAATGACGTAAATATGCAGACTTAATAAACAGCAAATGTTTTTAAATTTTCCTAATTTTGCACTATTTCATGTAATTTTTATTGAAATTAAAGTTTTCTTAGCGGTAAATACAACTTTGATCTCACTTTAAGACAACTTAGATTTCACTTTTGAGGTAACTATTTACGAGTTAAAGAAATTCAGTTTTAAGCAAATGTTTTATAAAATGTCATTTCATAAATTATTGTTACTTTGACACATTATAGCATTTTAATTTTTCTGTTTATTTTCGATGGAAATGTTTTTAAATTGTGTATATATGCATGTAAAAGAAATGTTTCCATATTCTCTGCAAAATTAATTTTTTAAACTTAAAATCAGCTTTGGTAAGTTACCTTTAAAATGTGGGCATAAAGTTCATATTTCGTACTTTATTTCTAAAAAATTGTAATTCACAATTGGAAGTGTTATGATTTGCTTCTCAGAGGATATAATTTTCGATGATATAAATGAATCCTTATAAGACAAATTCTATATTCTCTTTTAATTAAATCAATTACAAATTAGTTTTTTGAGATATAAAACATCAGGTAGAACGATTTAATTGAAGTAAATATTTTATCATCTTCATAAGAAGTGAGACCTTCATCACCAAAAATTCTTATCATGAAATTGCTAAAATCCCTTGAAATAATTTTTATCATCAAAATGATTGTGATTGCATGAATGTAATAACCACTTGTGGACTATTAAAAGAAGCATATTTTAGGGAAATTCAATCAATTATATGAATCAATAAAAAGTTCTAATTATTTAATTGAACTATTAAACAACTTTTCTCCTCTGAAATATTCAGCTCTTGAAATTTCAAATTAGTTATTCATATGTCTGATTTCTATTTTTTTTCAGGTGCTTGTTCAACTTTAATTCCTTGCGGAGAACGAAATCTAAAAAATATGTCAAGGATGGAATCCAAGCACGTGTTTTTGTGACTTTTAAATAATTTATGCATATTTAAATGGCTATAACTATTAAAATGTAAATAAAAATTTCTTTACAATTATTTGTGTATTGTCAACTGTATTGCTTTTTTCTCAGAATCTTTATTTGCTTATATTATAATAGAAAAAATCAATTACTTTAAACAATATCAAAAAGAAAACTTTTATTGTCTTTACAGTATAATTAAAATACTACATCATTAACTAATTCCTCTTTGATATTTTTAGTTAAATGGAATGTTTTGTAAGGTTTCTTTTTATCCTAAATCTGTAGAATCACAGATATATCAAAAATCAATTTTATGCTAATCTTTGTATCTTATTCAATATAACTGTTATTTTTTAATTTTTTTAAAAAAAAATATGTAATAAAAAATTCAACCTTCTTAACTATTCAATTAAGTTACGATTTGATCCAAGATTTTAAGGTAAGAAAGTTAAACAATCTCGTTAGGTATTGAAAGTTAAACTATTGATCACAAAATGTTCTGAAAAATGACATCTTTTGCAATATAACATTAGTTATGTTTTTGTACTTTGTATATTATATAAAAAATTGCTTAATAATAGTTGGCCCATAATTAGGAAATTAGTTATTGTATTTTCAAAATTGATTTATACTCTACTGTTATCTTTACAAAACATGATGATAGCTGTAACTAGCTATTGCAGTAGGTTTTGTAGAATATGCAGCAAAATGCATAGTAAAATGTGCTGTAAAAATAACAATAAAAAGTGCTGTAAAAATATACAGTATAAAAGTGCTGTAAAAATTACAGTTAAAAGTGCTGTAAAAATTACAGTTAAAAGTGCTGTAAAAATTACAGTGAAAAGGGCTGTAAAATTACAGTGAAAAGTGCTGTAAAAATTACAGTAAAAAGAACTGTAAAAGTTTTACGAATATGCTGTAAAATTTACAGCATATTGTACTGGCGCCCAAAACGCCAGCACATTTTGCTGTAAAATTACAGTGCTTTTTTTTAGAGTGTGCCCATATGGTACGTGAAACTTCTGATTTTCGCTAAGTTTGATTTTAAAATTCCAGTATATCTTAAGAAATATCCAATGGACACACAAAAAAATGGTTTCACTAAGATGTAAATCATATTCATAGACTAATTGTGGTATTCATTTTATTACAAAAAATATAAATTAGGAGAAAAATGAGTTTTTAAATAGTGCGCCCATTTGGTTCGTTAAACTTCTGATTCTCGCTAAAATTGATTTCAAAATTCCATTATATCTTAAGAAATACCCAATGGACACAAAAATAAATTGTTTCATTTAGTATAGTAAATCACATTCTTAGAATAACTGTTGTATTCACTTTATTACAAAAAATATAATTTAGGAGAATGATGAGTTTATCAACAGTGCGCCCATACGATACATGAAACTTTTAAATCTCGATAAGTCTCATATCGAAATTCCCGTATATCTTAAGAAATATCCAATGGACACACAAGAAAATAGTTTCATTTAGTAGTAAATCATATTCTTAGATTAACTGTGGTAATCATTTTATTACAAAAAATATAATTTATAAGAGAAATGGGTTTTTGTATTGTACGCTGTGCCAATATGGTTCGTCAAACTTCTGATTTTTTTTAAAGTTTGAATTCAAAATAGCCATATATCTTAAGAAATACCCAATGGACACACAAATGAATGCTTTAATTTGTTAGTAAATTATATTCTTAGACTAACAGTGGTATTCATTTTATTACAAAAAATAATTTAGGAGAAAAATGAGTTTTTGTACAATGCGCCCATAAGGTACATGAAAGTTCTTATTTTCGCTAAGTTTTATAACGAAATTACCGTATATCTTAAGAAATATCCAATTGTGAAGCAAATAAATTGCCTCATTTAGTAGTAAATCACATTCTTAGACTATAACTGTGGTAATCATTTTATTACTAAAAATATAATTTAGGAGAAAAATGAGTTTTTTTATAGTGCGCCCATATGGTACATTAAACTTCTGATTTTCGCTAAGTTTCATATAGAAATTCCCATATATCTTAAGAAATACCCAATGGACTACCAAATAAATCGTTTCATTTAGTAGTAAATAAAATTTTTAGATTAAATGTTGTATTCATTTTATTACAAAAAATATAATTTAGGAGAAAGATGAGTTATTCTATTGAGCGCCCATGTGGTACGTGAAACTTTTGATTCTCGATAAGTTTCATATCAAAATTCTAGTATATCTTAAGAAATATCCAATGGACACACAGATAAATAGTTTCCTTTAGTAGTATTTCATATTCTTAGACTAACTGTGGTATTCATTTTATTACAAAAAATATTATTTATAAAAGAATGAGTTTTTATATTTTGTGCAGCACAAAATCACGCCCATATGGTACGTGAAAGTTCTGATTTTCGCTATTTTTGATTTTAAAATTCCCGTATATCTTAAGAAATACCCAATGGACACAAAAATACAGGGTGATAATAAAAAACCTTTGCCAACATCTGCACTTCTAGCGTCCATTCTATTTAACCGATCAAGATGATACTTCAAATATAGTTCTTTTGAGATATGCGCTCGAGATTCTGTGAATGGCAACACAGTGGCCCTCGCGGTTACAGTTATAGTGACAGAAACTCGAAATTTTCGAATGGCAACGCCTACTTTTTACCATCGCAAAATGTTCAGCACATGCGAAAACCCTAAATAGCGTTGAAACGGTACCGATATGTCCGAAAACCGACATGTTATACACATACAAACAGTTCTTCAAGGCGCACGGAGGAATAATGCATACGACAGAGACAAGACACTGCTCAATGATGAGAACACATAGAGAAAAAAATCTTTATTAATTTCAAACATTTTCCACATGAGTGCCATCACAGGCAATTACGCATTGCATGCGGGAGACGGTGGACAATGTCGCTGCACGCAACATGGCACGAGGGATGTTTCCAATCTCACGCCGTATAGAATCCTTTAAGTCCGACAATGTTTGAGGATTGCACAGATAAACTCTGGATTTGAGATAGCCCCAAAACCAGAAATCCATAGGCGTCAGATCTGGGGATCGCGCAGGCCACGGAAAAGGATAATAGCGTGAGATGATGCGATCACCAAAATGCTGATCCAGGAGCCTTTTAACTGACCTCGCTATATGTGGAGGATGCGCCATCTTGCATCCAAACAATGTCATTGAGTGCATTCAGCCGACGCAACTCCGGTAAGACATAATTTTTCAGCATGGCTGCATACCGAGGGCCCGTTACAGAACATGTTGCAGGGCCAGTCGGGGTCGTTTCCTCAAAGAAGAACGGGCCCAGAACAAATGTAGCTGTAATGCCGCACCACGCAGTCACTTTGGCATCAAATAATGGTACTGGCGCCACAGCATGAGGATTCGTCTCTCCATAGTGCACACAATTCTTTGTGTTAATGCTGCCATTTAAGGTGAAATGCGCCTCTTCCGTCCATAGTATGCGAAGTGGCCAGTCGTTATCCGCATCATATCGTAACAAAAATGCATTTGCGAAGTCCAGACGTTGTTGTGGGTCACCCGGCTCCAACATCTGGACGCGCTGGAACCGATAGGGAAACATGTGAAGTACCGAGCGCAAGAGCTTGCGGACCGTTGAGTTCGGAATATCCAACACGCGCGCTATGCCTCTTGCGGTTTCTGTGTGTCCTGCAGTCACTGTATGGTGCACTTCCATGACAACGTCCTCAGAAACAGTTGGCCGTCCGGAGCGCTGTTTGTCACAGGTGCAGCCTGTATCTTCGAATTTCCGCACTAAATCACGCAGAGCTTGCAGAGTACATGGGCCGCGTCGTTGTCGATGATTGCGGCGATACACACGCAAGGCTTCCGCAGCGTTCATCCCATTTTGGTAATAGAGTTTGATCAATTCACCGCGAACTTTCCTAGGAAGACTCATATCGTCGGCATGTGCGAGTTCCCGAATGACGACTTCGCATACCCGCTTGGTATTTTATAGGTTTCCTACGCTGAATATCTGGCGACCGGCGTTCTGTGATTGGTTTCTTGACTCTGTCACATGCAAATTTATTGTGTGCGCCCAGATCGTGTTTTATTGGCCGGTTTTCAGAACTCTTTTTTGTGTTTGCAGAACACGTCCGTTTTTAGACATATCGGTACCGTTTCAACGCTATTTAGGGTTTTCGCATGTGCTGAACATTTTGCGATGGTAAAAAGTAGACGTTGCCATTCAAAAATTTCGAGTTTCTGTCACTATAACTGTAACCGCGAGGGCCACTGTGTTGCCATTCACAGAATCTCGAGCGCATATCTCAAAAGAACTATATTTGAAATATCATCTTGATCGGTTAAATAGAATGGACGCTAGAAGTGCAGATGTTGGCAAAGTTTTTTTATAATCACCCTGTAAATGGTTTCATTTAGTAGTAAATCACATTCTTAGACTAACTGTTGCATTCATTTTATTACAAAAAAAAAATAATTTTGGAGAAAGATGAGTTTTTCAATAGTGCGCCCATATGGTACGATAAACTTTTAATTCTCGATAAGTTTCATATCAAAATTCTAGTATATCTTAAGAAATATCCAATGGACACACAAGTAAATAGTTTCCTATAGTAGTATATCATATTCTTAGACTAACAGTGGTATTCATTTTATTACAAAAAATATAATTTATAAGAGAAGTGAGTTTTTGTATTGTGCTCTGCGCCCATATGGTATGTGAAACTTCTGATTTTCGTTAATTTTTATTTTAAAATTCCCGGATATCTTAAGAAATATCCAATTGACTTACAAAGAATTGTTTCATTTAGTAGTAAATCATATTCTTAGACTAACTGTGGTAACCATTTTATTACAAAAAATATAATTTAGGAGAAAAAGGAGTTTTTGTGTAGTGCGCCCATATGGTACGTGAAACTTCTGATTCTCGCTAAGTTTGATTTTTAAATTGCAGTATTTCTTAAGAAATACCCAATTGACAACCAAATAAATCGTTTCATTTAGAGTAAATCACATTCTTAGACTAAATTTTGTATTCATTTTATTACAAAAAATATAATTTAGGAGAAAAGTGAGTTTTTCTATTGTGGGCCCATATGGTACGTAAAACTTTTGATTCTCGGTAAGTTTCATATCAAAATTCCCGTATATCTTTTGAAATACCCAATGGAAAAAAATAAATGGTTTAATTTAGTATAGTAAATCATATTCTTAGACTAACTGTGTTATTCATTTTATTACAAAAAATATAATTTACGAGAAAAATTTTTTTGTATTGTGTCCTGCGCCTTTATGGTACGTGAAACTTCTGATTTTCGCAAAAGTTTATTTTAAAATTCCCACATATTTTCAGAAATACCCAATGGACACCCAAATAAATGCCCAGAAAACAAAAACTGCCAGCAAAAATCCGGGCCGCTGTTGGCGAGGCCGTTTTTCTGTTGGCCATGGCAAGCCGCTCATGGTTGTTTGATGGCCCAGATCCGGCCATTACGGCCACGGATGAGTGCTGGCCAAATTAAACCGGCCCGTTGCTGGATGATAAGTAGTGGGCCAATAGATTCTGGCCATTGTTGGCCCTGTAGCTGTTGGCCAGCAAAATTAAGACAATTAGTAGTAGCGCTATTTTTTATTTTATCGGCAAAGACTATTTTTTTCCAAATAGTTTTTTTGTGATGTTAATTAATTTTCATTTAACTTCTTACTTTTTAAACCCTTTAAAAACAATTTTTCAGAAAGAAAACCAATTTTCACATTTATTAAGTATACCGCACGCGTGCGGTATACTGTCATGACAGTATGACGTCAGATAGTGCGAAATGCTTGTGTCAGCGTCAGCCATTAATGTAAAATGGCGGAATATTCGATGTTGTGTCTGTGAGCTGAGAGAAATATAAGGTAAATAAGCATTTATTATTGTTGTTTTTATCAGGATAAAATTGTAATGAATGAGATGCAAGAATAATATATTTGTTTTATGTTGAAATATTATTTAATTATTTGTTAAGAAAACTTCATAAACTGTTGATAAGATGACAACAAGAGAAAGACATGGAAAATGTTTGTCATCGTATGTTTTAGAATAATTTCATTACCGTGTGAGGAATAGAAAAATGTATCATGTACAGAAGCATTTTTTCATTCCATATATTAGTCATATTTAATTAATTAGTATAATAAATTTTTCAATGCTCAATTTTTTAAATCGAACTCGATTGCTACAAGGCTTAAACGTATTTATTACAAATTTAGTTTTTTACGATGCAAGTTTATGAAATAAATGGCAGTCTAAAAATATTCTATTTGAAAGCGCTTAGATGTTTACTTTCAATAAATTAATATAGGATATCGTTGCATTTATGATCAAAAATTGTGTGCGAATTCCACATAAACTTTAATTTTATTTTTAAAAGGCTTTCTTATTTACTATTATTTTTAAGCCAATTTTTACTGACCGAAATATTTTGTCTTATAAGGATTCGTGGTTTTAAATTTTGTACACTCCTTAAAGATCTGTTTTAAGGAATGAAAAATTGTACAATGCATAAACATTAAAAAATATTTTATTGCACATATAACATGGTTTTTATGTAAAACCCTGTCAACCATTAAAATGTGGATTTCTCAGCGAAATATTTTTGCATCTAAAACTCGAAAATTATATAAACTTTAAAATATAGTACTGAAAATAGTAAATTTTAAAATTTCTGTAGGAATCTGACAGATTAATTGTGCCACAAATTAAAAAAAACATCTGGAATTCTATGGTTGGAAAATTAATATTAACGCATATGAAAAAATGTTCATATGGAACAACTGTCATTATTTGAATTAGTTATGTAGCATGTTAACTATTTCCATGTAAAGAATGCTGTCAGATGTAACAGCTTAGTATCTACTCTTGTGTTTACATACATTATTATATTTAAAATCATATTTTATGTTTCTTATTTGTGACTGAAAATTTGAAGTATGAATTAACAATAATTTCAATTTGTTTTAATGAAAATACAAGTTAACTAGAATATTTGTCCCTTTGCATTTTGGAGAAAGTTATTAACATTTCAAGCATTTGATGATAATTTTGACATTTTGATCACTTGATTCTTTTATAGTAATGTAAGTGGTTTTACTGTTATAGTAAATAGTCGACCGCATAATGGGTAAATGATATATCTTATATACTGGGTGATCCAAAAGTCAGGACGAACTTTAAAAATGAATAATTCGAAAACGAATCACGATACAAAGATGCGGTTTGCACCAAACGGATGAAAAAGAAACCGGGTTTTGTGTGGCAATAAAAAAAATAGTTCTGTTGGCGACCAACAGATGGCGCTATAGTGTTTTATTGCAACAAAAGATGTTTTACAAATGAAACAAAGATTAATGAAGTCAGATTAATTACAGTTAATTAGTACTTACTACAGTAAATGTTCAATGTGCTGTCCATCATTCAGAAGTAAAGCTGTGAGACGAGTCACCACACCATTCACAACATTTAGTAGCATTTCTTGCGTTATGGCAGACACATTTTGGCGGATGGCATCTTTCAGTGCCGCTAGTGATGCCGGTTGTTCGCTGTACACTTTTGACTTCAAGAAGCCCCACAGCCAAAAGTCACAGGGTGTGAGATCGGGAGATCTTGGAGGCCATGCGTGATTAAAGTAGCGACTGATAATACGATCCTCCCCAAATGTTCAGCGTAGCAGGGGTTGCACAGGCAAAGCAATATGAGGTGGTGCTCCATCTTGCATAAAGGTGACTGTTTGGAGTGCCTGTCGCGCTTGCAGTTCAGGAATAATGCTGTTCTGTAACAGTGCTTGATATCGCTTACCGGTGACAGAAACTGTTTGGAAACCTGTCTGTGTGACTTCCTCGAAAAAAATGGGCTAATTATGAAATCAGCAGTGAAGCCACACCAGACTGTCACTTTAGGCTGTTGCAAGGGTACCTCAACAAATGCATGTGGATTTTCTGTGGTCCACACTCGACAATTGTGGGTGTTAACAGTGCCAGAGAGTGTGAAATGTGCTTCATCTGTCCAAAGCACAGTGTGAAGCCAGTCGTGCTGCTCTTCCATCTTATTGAAGACCAAATTCGCAAAATGTCGGCGAGAGTCGAAGTCAGGAGGTTTCAGTTTTTAGTTATGTTACAACTTGTTGGGATACCGTTGCAAAGTTACTCGCAGCGCTCTCCAGACACTTCCGTACGATACTCCTGTCTGCCTCGAAACTTCTCGAGCACTGCACTCCCCACGTGCAGCAACCGCCGACATGGCTTGCACCGTCTGCTCCACTGTCGTGGCAACAGCAGCTGCAGTTGAGGAACGTCAACTTCTTTGACGTGATGCTAAAGAACCTGTAGCTTCAAATTTTTTCACAATTTATTCAGTGCAGAAGACGTTATTGGTCCTTTGCTATCTCGCATACCCTTCATGTAGCGATATGCTCGCAATGCCACTTTCCGAATTCTTATAAAACAGTTTAACTAAGAGGGCTTTCTCACCTATGGACAGCATTTCGATGCATACCAGCTTCGACTACCATTACTTGCTGCAGTTGCTTCTTTTTATATCGTTTGTTGCTTTGCATAGTCCTACATCAGAAATCCGACAGCGCCATCTGTTGGTCGCCAACAGAACTATTTTTTTTTCATTGCCACACAAAACCCGGTTTCTTTTCCATCCGTTTGGTGCAAACCGCATCTTTGTTACGTGATTCGTTTTCGAATTATTCATTTTTAAAGTTCGTCCTGACTTTTGGATCACCCTGTATATACACACACACATAAACATACAATTAAAACATAATTTTTTTCTCCTTTACCGATTTACAAAGTCTGATTATGATGACAATATTGTTCTAAATATAATATGGTCAGAATTAGAATTATTTTTATTTACTTTTGATTTTTCTTTTTAAGGAATTGAAGTTAAATAAAGAACTTAAACATAATTTTAAACAAAGTGTAAGGTATACAAGTAAAATGAGTATGATATGAGAAATAGTTATAAAAATAGTTTATCTTTTTTGATTTCAGAAATACTTCTAATTTTCAAATTCACTATGCAATTTCAAAATAATAAAAAATAATTAAAATATTGCATTTGTAAACTCCATGTTTATTTTATTTTATTTTTTTAATATAGTAAGCATAATTAGGTTAATCTGCAAACATTTACATATATATATATAATTTCTATATTTGTTAACTGTATTTAATTTCCCGATATCTCTTTTGTTGTGAGTTTTTTACAGAAAATACAGAGTTTAAAGTCATTTTTGATAGTTGAAATTATTTTGTATGTTGTTTTTCTTATTGTAATTTATAGCATAAAACGATTAAACTGAAAGCCCAGATATTGGTCGAAATTATTCAAACCACCACTTGTTATCAAAGAGGTAAAGTTTTTTGATATCCATCTTGAGAATAATTTAATTATTTTATTAGAGAAAGAATATAATTTAAGTTTAATCTTATTTATCAGTTAAGCATTTAATATTTTCAAATTGATATTTCATTCATTAACATGTTGGATGTGTTTTACAACTGTTCTACATGATAGATTAGCTGTTTACGGATTGCAAATGATTATGAAATCAAAATTTAGAGAAAAAAATATTGCCAAATTACATAAAGGAAATAGTTAGGTCTTCTTTATTTGTACGTTTTATCCTTTTTCTGGCTACTTGCAAAACTTGAATTTGTTATAGAAATTTTTTATCAATAACATTTGGCTTAAATATATTATATTGGGAAAGTGACCTTTATATATATTCTCATGTAATTAATCAGTTTTAAGATCTTTCCTTTTCCTCTATAACCAACATAGCCCAAATGAGCATATTTTATCTTCTGCATATATAAAGGCAAAACCTTTTGTGTCAAATTATCTTTCATTTGGAATTGATAGATATTTTTTTATTTATAGGGCTATCTATTCACAGATGTCATGCTGCAGAAGTTGCGAAACCAGTTACTTTAAAATGCTGCTATTATAATGGCCTACATACCAAAAGAAGTCTTTTTTTTGGATATGAGTAATACCAATGTTAGAAGAGTAATATGTATCTAAAATTTTTAAATGTACAATAAATTTTGATACATTGGTGAACTTTTTTTAATCATTAAATTAAGAACAGTGTATAAATTGCGGAAATCACTTAAGTGTTTCCGTTATATATTTACTCAAATTGAAATAAGTTTTTTTCCATAAGAAATTTTTTTGTAACTTGGGAAATTTAATTTACAAATTGAGTAGTTCTGACTATGCAAACTAATCAGTTGTAAAAATTTAAAAAAAATGTTGTAATATTGTGTTGACAAATATAGTTTTACTTTAACTCATTTTAGAAAATATTTTTTTAAATAAATGCCAATAAGAATGTATAGGAAACATTTAATAAATAAGTCAATTTTTGTAATGTTTTGTTTAGTTTTAATATGCATTTACTGTAAGCCTCGAATGTAAAATCACACTTATTTATTCATTTTACTTTTCTTAAAATTAAGATTATTTTTTAATTTTAAGCAGTTTTCTTAAAATATGTAAGAATAAAAAAATGAGTTTATTTTATTCCTTTCATTTTCATATTTAATAATTCACATCTGTTACGTGATATAATTATGATGAACAGTATCTATTTTAATAGGTATTTTATGCTTATATGTAGTCTCGATCAATGACCACATCTAACCATGAATAAAAAATTTTCCTTAATATTTTTCAATATCATTGGTAATTACAAGCCAGATAATTTATTTCCTTGTGTTACAATTTTTTTGATTATTTGTATTAACAAATAATTGTAAATAATATAATTCATCCAAATAACTATAATTGTAAATAATATTAACAAATAATTTAATTTTAATACAATTAAATGTAGTTAATATAAGATTTGCAAATAATTGTAATTATAAATACTATTAGCAAGTAAATATAGGTAATATTTTTAAGTAAAGTAACAAATTATTGCTTATATTTATTATTGATGGCTATTTTGCTAATATTTCATTTTATACATTAGCTTTGAAGATTGTGTTTCTAACATCTCCCCACTACAATGTAAAGTGTACCCATTTAAACTATAGTCCAGAATCAATAACTTATTTTCTAATAATATTGGATTAAATATAAATTTAATACTTTGTGTAAAATACGAATTATAAAGTTATGTAAAGCATTTTACTTCTAAATAATTCATGATTATGATAATTACTTGTAATGTAAATTTACTGGGCAACAACTAGAATGCAAGTATTCAAAATCTGTAAATCTTTTGCATTTATTGACATAATTTTTTTCCATTAATCTGTAATCACAGGTGTGTAAAAAAAAAAAGTCCACGTTAATAAGATTTTGCATAGAATATTGTATGAATAATTCGAGATTGTCAATATGTTTTAAAATTCATTAATATTTATTTTAATTACTATGATTTTATAAACTTTACTAATCTGTAATTGTAGTTATGTGTAAAAAATAATTTGATAATCATTAAAGAATATTTTTTAACCATTTTTTATTAGTTCAAAATGATTTTTTAAAAGCATGAAATAAAAAGTGTATGTTATAAATTAATTACATTCTATTATTATAACCATGAAAATGTAAAATTCTGTTTAAAACATTACATTGAATTTTTGAAGTCAGATGTTTAAAATTTCTATTAAGTCATTCAACTGAAATTGTTTTCATTTAACCCAATTATTTGTCTCTATTTTTAATCAAAGAATTGTCAGAAATGATGAATGTTGATTTTTCATTTGTTACTTAGTGTTATTTATTATAATGTGTATGTATATATATATTGAAATATCAATATGAATCTAAACTAAAACTAAACTCTGGCACGAGAGTCCCTAGGCTGCGAAGCACATGTCCCGATAAGGTGCTCAGCATAACGCAAAACACCCAGTGTTTAGTTCCCAAGCATGCTCATTGGGGACATAATGTTACAAATTAACATTCCCCCTTTTTTAAAGAGAGAAAACTAAAATTATGTAAAAGATTCCATCATAAAAGAATTGTATTAGTAATCTTCTTTTTATGAATTATTAATTCTGAATGAAAATTGACACTATTATAGGCATTCACAATATTCACATGCTTGGTTTGCTTTGCTTTGATTGTAAATTTAATTGTAAAATATTGTAAGTTTAAAAATAGTTGTGTTGGATTCTCCATATTTAAATAATTAATACTGTGAAATAATACCTAATATGTGAAAATAAGTGTTATGCATGAAGTTTCACTTGATTTATATAAACATATCAACTCAATTTTTTAATTTTTACCTGGGCTGTTATTAACATCCTGCTGTTTCTATTTTTGTTATTAAATTTAATCACACACAGTTTAACAATTCTGTTATTTTATTTTCAGAGTATTACAACAAAGCGAAAATCTTCACAAAAGGAGAAATCTGTTTACGCCAGTAGGTGGCGTGGTAAGTCAGTGTGAAAGGAACCACCGACTAGAAAGGTCTTGTTATGACCAGTCTGCTACAAAAATGTTAAATTGCTACAAAATGATTAATGCTACGTACAATATTGAAATTATGTTACAAATGAGAAAAGTATTTTTTTACGAATAAGTGTTATATAATTAATTATGCTACCAATTAGGTATATTGTGCTTTGGAAATGTGTATATAGTTGTATATAAATTAAACGTTGTGATGCGTGAAATTTGCCCACTTCTTGATTGACGAATCCGAGTCATTTTTTTCTTGTGCTACAAAATTGAGTGATTTTATTTATGCCTCCTCGGAAGAGTCATTTTGACATATGAACAAATCCGTATTATCATTCACTCTAGACGTGTTACTCCATGTATACTATCCACTATGGTCTTACTTCTTGCTCTGTATTATGCATACATTTTCGAAATACACAACTCTCATTTTTAATTGATATCTTTCCGTTTTTGCCGGGTTATGTCACTTCTGGCAAACCTTGCTCTTGTACTTTTAATGTCAGGCAGTATACAGAGTAACAGCTGATGACGATTCAGTTAATTCAATAAAATCTCGTTTGGTTTGATTGTATGTAGTTCGACGTTTATTTTTTTGCACTTGAAGGTTAATCAGAACTAAAGTGGATTCAAAACCATTAAAAACATCCTTTCCGAAGGTGTGATTTGAACCTATACGAACTGTTGAACCGAAAGCAGGAACACTAACCACTCAGCTTAATAAAATTTGATAAAAATTTAGACACAACAGAAACTACGTTATTTCCCATAATACTGTCAGCAAATCATATTTCGAAATACATATACATTTTAAGTCATGTTAATATATATATAGTTTTAACAAATTCCCATAAAATTCAAATTTTCAACCTTTAATTAAAGGTGTAAATTTTAATTAAATTGAAAGTGCAACAATTCATAAGTACATTTGAGAGCGAATCATTAAAAAGTAGAGGAATGAGTTGAATTTTAGATTATTGTGATGATTCTGGCTTATTATATCAAGCCCAAAGTATTGACTCTCAACCACTGGGCAGCAGCACTATGGTGCGCTATCAAATTTTAGAAATGTATATTATTTTCTCAGGAGTAAAGTTCCCTTAGAAGATTAAAGCTAGAATACTCTGCAAAGGGCAGAAAACTTACTTTTACAGTTAAGAACTATTTTTATCTTCAATAACTGTGAAATATTTTAGACTGGGTTGGTTTGTTTGTCGCTCAACGGTCATTTTTTGCACACGAGGGCTAATCAGACCGGCACTTACGGTTTAAAGTGGAATCCGAACCACTACAATCATCCATGCCCAAGGTGGGATTCGAACCCACGAACTGTTGAAACGAAGGCAAGAGCTCTAACCATTCGGCTGCCAGCTCGGCTCAGACTGGGTTGGAACCTTTGGCAGATCGAAGACAAAGCGCTGCCCTGAAACTCTCCGAAAGGCTTCTAAGGCATGATAGTTTCTGCAAAAATTATATTCGTTTTCCCAAGATTGAAAACACAGTGACCTTTTTGACTTTGACCAGGGAATTATCAGATAGGTATAAGATCCCGGATGCAGATAGAGTGCCTTTGTTTAGACCCCCTATCTAACATAACCATATTTTTAGAACCGATTGCTCTCTAGACCTTCTACTTCCCGTTAGTAAGATCTCCACTGTTTCTGAGCTCAGGACGACTATCCTAGCTACTATCGATGAGCATTATTCATCATCTGTTTGGTTCCCTATCTATACAGATGGTTCAGCTGTGGATGCCATTAGAAATGCTGGTGCAGGAATATATTCAAAGAGTTTCAGGCTTTGCCAGGCTGTGGGAAATACTATAACAGCTACAATGGTGAAGTGGCTGCTGTTCTATTAGAACTTGACGAGATCTACTGTGTGGACTATAGGACATGACGGGATACCACCTTTACACTTGCCCTGAACTTTCGGGCGTCGCAGTTAGAAATTCTGCGGAAGATTACTTTTTATTCAACTCAAGATTGTATTGGGCTGCTCGACAGAGACTGATGGTTGAAAAACCAAGGTCGGGCGTAGGATAAAAAAAAATAACATGGTTTAAAAATTTTTTTACGCATCTATATCTAAAATTCTCGTGTCACAGTTTTCGTTGCCATATTCCTCCGAAACGGCTTGACCGATTCTGATGAAATTTTTTGTGCTTATCCGGTATCTATGAGAATCGGCCAGCATCTATTTTTCATCCCCCTAAATGTTAGGGGTAGTACAACCCTAAAATTTTTTTTTTATTTTTTTTGGTTAGTACTGTAAGTTCCTAATAGATGGCGGTTTAGCATCTAAGTTGCACAGGTATTCGGCAGATGGCAACGTGTTTATTTTTCTAGATTATACCATCTTCGAGAAAATTATTGTGCGCGCGCAAGCGCGTGGTTAAATATAGAATTTACATATATTTTCATGATGTATAATGATACTATAACAATTTTTCGTGAATCATTTTCATAATTATACTTTGTATTGTGTTATTATTGTGCAGTATTCAGTTTGAATATTTTTAATATTATAAATAGTAAAATAAAATTTTATTTATTACTGTTTTTCTCAATTAATTTTCATACCACCTCGAAAATATGTAAGTATTTCTTGATAGCCCATTATTATTTTTTATTTTTATTTTATAATTTGATAATTATTAATTTATTCAGTAGTACATTTTGATCTAATTTATTTATTCAAATGATAAATTCTTTTAATTTTTTTTATTTCAGTTTTAATATAATTTAAAATTAAAATAATAATAGTTCGATGTCAATGTTATCTACCTCATTTATAACAATTTATTTTTAGATGTCTTTAATTTATATAGTATATTTTATAAGTAAGTCACTGATTACAAACTATAATTTAATATAAGATGAATAAAATGTAAATTCAGAAAGTATATGTTGATTTGTGCTTAATTTCAAAATTTCGATACTTTACCTATTACTATTAAATTTTGGTGAAACGTTTTATTTTTGAATCTCCTATGAATGAACATATTCTAAATTTTTTTAGAAAATATTAATTTGATTGAACCCAAGAATTAGTAAAAAATTGATTCAATGTATTTTAAAAACTCAGCCACTGCAACGCGTGGCTGGGTCAGCTTGTATTATCTATATATATTTTGTGTGAAGCCAAATTTTGAAATCGTTAAAAATATGCCGCGACAAAAAAGTTGAGAATCACTGGTTTAAAGTTCTTAAGTACTCATTTCAAGTAGAAAATAACAAGTTCAATAATTGAGCTTTTTCAGAAAGAACTTTCCCCCTTAGCGCCATCCAACACAAATGAGAACTCCAGAAAATACTCATTTTTCCTCACTGAAGAACTGCATCAATAATAGATAAGCAAATTAAATTCTTTTTTGAAACCAAAGTATAAAGAGTTTTTAAAAGATTATGAAATAATGATATCACACCACGTGGGAGTGGAATTACTTTTAGAAACACTGATGCTCGAACAAGCAGAATAATTAATGTTATTTGCGATGAATTAATTTTCTTTATGTAACGAAATATTTCGTTCAAGATTAATCGATGTCTGCATGCACCTTCATTTTTTTACATCTAAAATCATGCTAATTTAATAAGTATTTTCTAATTAAATAAAACAAATTCTTTTCTCCTGAAATGTTTGCTATAGTGCTTAAGTACCAAATAGTCTTATTTTATAGAAAATATAAATAATGCTCTTATGTTGTGCGAGAGAAATAAAGACACCACACCAAAGAAAAGTTTACTAGATCTAAAAAATGGTAAAAGTACACAATTTCTTCTTAATTTTATCATTTTCTGACATAAGCTCTTTAACTATTTAAAAATTTGAAAGAAATATTTTTAATTTCTAATTACATTTACAGTCAACAATTAAGTCTAAAGATAATTTGATAAATTCCTAAAGCTTTTTTTAAACAAAACAATATGTTAAAATTTCATTACAGTCACTTAAAATACTTAAACATTTTTTAAATTTAATCAAGACAAACCTTACAATAAATAATATAATGCTAGGTGAAGATCTTGAATATGTATATATATATATATATATATATATATATATATATATATATATATATTATATATATATATATATGTATGTGTGTGTGAGTATACTTTTCTCCAAAATTTAACCATCCAAATTGAGAGAATAAGCGTTGCATAGAAAAAACCTGAAAAAATTAACAGAAAATTAAATACAGAATTATTTAAAATTCAAATGTAAAACAATTATTACAATCAATATATTTACAAAGACAAAAGTTATTTATATAAGTTGACAAAAAAATAAAAATAAATAAAAACCCACATCCTCTAACTGTTAGATTCTGGATGTATACAACTGAATTGCAAAAACGAAGACTGCTTCACACAATCTCATATGACTATACGACAGAATTTGTCCTAACGATATTCACAAAATTATCCAAACTGAATTTCAAAATCCAGAAAAAGATCCGGAAATCTACTACATGGATGTAAAAAACATGTTTCCCGGCCTATGCAGGCACAATTAAATCCTAATTCACCTTGTAACATTGATGAAAAGTGTACAAAAATATTCTCAAAACCTTACATAGATGACAAAAAAACCAGAGATCACTTCTATTCCAAATAAAGAAGACGGTCACCATAAAAAGGTGGCTTAACAGCCCAAATACCAACTACAGTACAGCCAAAGACCGCAAACTATTGATGGTTAACAATATCAGACGTAAATAGAACATGTCAACGATAAAGACTAGTGGAAAACGACAATGCCTGAATATTAACGGTACAAGAAGGCTTACTGACAGACACAGCTGACAAAGTCAGAGACTTATATATTCGCTATAAATTTATTAACATGTTACCAATCAACTTCAAAACAGCTATGGGACTCCTTCAAAGGGAGTATGAGTGATGACATACTCTACCAAATCGGAGAAGCTAATCCAGAACAGGCTATCGAATTCAATGACATCTTCAATGAAGCAGAAAGATCACAATATTTAGTAATAAAAACTAAGCCTTATTACACAATTTGGAATCTCAGTACCCTATCAAGATGATTACAGTGTACAAAACTCCAAATTTACAAAGGAAAAAACTACAACGTGTATGAAATATTTCAATGCTCTGCTCACAAGAAACCATTTCTTATACTGTTTAAAAACAAAGCCATAGTTCATGCAAAGCAGCGTTTGATTGTTTATGTTTAGCATTTAATCGTTTAGCGACCATTACTCAGATCTTCGTTTTGGTGTTGATTTGCAGAACAAGTAAGCCAAGACAGCCGTCAAACATTTTAAGTACCAAGGAAAAATTGAAAAGAACAAAATAGCGTTCCTGCATATAAGTATGTAATGTAAGAAATGTGAACAATTATAGACAATTTTATATCCACTGAATCCCATTGCATTACACAAGGTACGACAAATCGAAAGTATGCAGCAACTAAAGTTACTATTATGCCACAGTGCACACAAATGATGACTTGTCAGTAGATGATTTGACATTCACCATTGAAAGTGTTTATGTCGGTGATGCAACGTCGTAAGAATTGACTAAACTATGGTCTCTGCGTAAACAGCCCATGCTGCTGTGACTTCCTGGACTTGTTGACTTATTATTATACGGACAATCTCTTTTCATGAAACTCAGAGTTCGTGAAGTTGTTGTTTCATCGGCATGTTTCGCGGCACCAAGCGCTGAGTTGGGCGTTACCAGTTAGATAGAAGCAGCCGGATTGAGTTTTCGGGATTTTGAAGCACAGACCACGCAAAAGATTCCCAATATTTCGCCTGCCAACCACAGAGGTATCCTTTCACTTGAAGGGCATTGCAACCGAGCCTAATTAGTGTGTGTCCCAACCGCCATTAGTGAACACAATGGATTTTCGGTTAAGCCGGGATTCGAACTTACTACCTTCCAATAGTAAAATGTCGTTCCAACTAACTAGGCCAACTTGTCTTGGAGTTCATGAAATAGTAGTACAATTCGTTACATTCATCTAAATAAAATCATTATTTCCGGCTGCTGCTTATAGTGGGTCACCACGGGTTCTGCATGACCAGCCTGAATCCACTTCTGCAAACAGGACTGAGATCGCGACGAATTCATGAGGTAGATGATCACTAAAGTACTCGTGCTCAATTCAGCATAGAAGTATAGAAATATTTTAACTATTTTATGGAGAAGCTGATGTCATTAATGACGTTATTGTAGGGTTCAGGTGAGTACACTTGCACTTGGAAAACGCAGTCATTACTATCTCAGGACTTTTGACGCCTCTACATTAAGGCAATGGCGGCCTACTTGGTCAGCGTTTTTTCACATTATCAAAAGGTAGTGAGTTCGAAGTCCGACTTAACCGAAGGTTCGTAAATTTCACATGTATGTCATGCCGTGTTCACTAGAAATGAATGATGAATCATTAGTAGGTCATAATTGAAATGTTTTAAAGTGAAATAATACCTCTTGTTTGACAGGTAAAATACAAAAGCCGCTACTGTTTAGTTCCTACTTCTAAATTATAAAGACTCCCACATGACATTTTAAATCTGAACCCCATTCGCACTGTTCTATTGAAATCAATTTAATGTTAAATCTGATTTAATTTAATATAAAACTTTTAATTTTATTGAAATTGCTGCAAAGTACAGAAATACAAACTGAATCAATTGAAACGGTAAAAAGGGCGCAATTACTAGCTAGACGATTCATAATTGCTATAGAATCTCAAGCAAAAAATCAAAACAATTTCCATCAGATGACTGTTACAGTTTAATAAAACGTAAAAAAAGGAAATTTTTTTTCATAGTTCAAATAACAGATCAGGATTTTTTTCTCACAAATGCTTTACAAAACATCAAACTGGACTAGGAGGGCTGTTACCACGATAATCCTTCCTTTACCATTTACCTTTTTAAAACACCAGTCTGTAGTTAATTCTGAGGTTTCGAAAGGGTGGAGGATTCCTCCCTGACATCATTGGTACGCGGGCAAAAACCTGGCTCTTCATTCGCCCTCAATTGTGACAGAGCCTCTAGAACTGAAAATTCCAGGCTACAGGTGGCCACACTAGGGGTCTCCCCTATAACGAAGGCAGGAAAATCTTTGAAGTCTGTTCTAAATGAAAAACTGAGCAGGTTTCTCCTATTCACATCCCGGACTGTTTGGGATTTTCCAGACAGGATATATACTCAACCTCCCTTCTGGTCCTCAATTTCCTTAGAGTCAACGTTCTGATGAACGTTGTTTGACATCGTCATTTGTAGTATAAGCCACTACAACACAATAAAATACCATTAACAAAAGGAAATTTTCACGAAAAAATACTAGTAAATTTGCTGAAAAAGTATTAGATAAAATTAGAATAATCGAAACTTCACCTAATATAGTTCAAGTAAGACTCTGATGAAGATGCAGAATTTAATGTCATTAATGTGTGGAAATATATAGTAGGTAGTCTACAGCGACAAGTAAACATACAACAAGTAAAACTATGATAAATGAAAAAAAAAGATTTGATGGACGATTGAAATTAATTCCGACTACACTAAACACGAGTAAAATGAAGATAAATGTGAACTGAAATACAACTTGCGAAGAAACCATTTATACTGACGATGAATCAATTTAAACACAGTAATTCTTGTAATATTGGATATCAGGGACAGAACAATTATTCATATTTTTCTATAAGGTTTTCGTGAGTGAAGAAGTCACTCTAGCAAGTGAAAGAAATATATCAGTCGAAATTCAGTATACAAAAAAATTTCATTACATAAATATACATTATTTTTTAAGAGTTTTAAAACAGTTGCACAAACGATATTCTACCTTATACTTCCCACATTGTTAGATAAAAAATACATATGCAGTAGTACAGAACATGTATATTTTAAAATTATTAATTAAAAAGGAATTTTAAAAAGTAATATATTTTATCATATTTGTTTATTTATTTAGTTAATCGATTTTGCAATTATAATATCCATTTGATTATTTGGGAATATTTTAACTAAGGATTTTAAAATAATGAAACTATTGATTCTTATTATATAATTATCATTCATCGAATACTTGAAACAATCGGTTTAATTTTACAGAGTTAATTCTGATTTCTCTTTCACTTACATTTAACAAGTTTATTCAATCAGTGAAAGTAAGATATAGCATAGATTATATATATGTAATATATTATTTATATAATTAGTTTTTTTGGTAAAAATTTAATAAAACATTATTATATATCATTATTTGTAAAATACTTGTTATAACATGTATTATTGAAGCAAAAATTTAAGAATGCTTCATTTTAGTTCGAGAAAGTAAGATTGATGGTACGCCTATATGTAACATAAAATCTCAAAAATATCAGATTCCAAGGAAATATAAAAAGATTATCAACTCACTTATGAATTCATTTGATGGATTTTTGTAACAATCTTAGGAAAGTAGCCAGAAATCTCGTCCAATGAGACATGAAAGAGAAAAATATAACAAATATTAGCTTTTCTAAAAATTTAAACATCAACAAACATAGTTCACAAAGAAAGTTGTCAATAAATTTTATAAGTAAATATCAATTATATTCAATTTTTAAATTTAAATTATATTATGTTTATACATAA
Source organism: Latrodectus hesperus (assembly GCA_037975125.1). Classification (NCBI taxonomy): domain Eukaryota; kingdom Metazoa; phylum Arthropoda; class Arachnida; order Araneae; family Theridiidae; genus Latrodectus; species Latrodectus hesperus. Next base: position 89,958,518 of record CM075859.1, on the reverse strand, counting down.
ATGAGTAATGACAATCAAAATATATTTATTGAAAAAACCATTTCAATATATACAACCAGGATAAATTATTAAGTAATTTGCTTGATTAAACGATATTTTTTTAAACTGCCAACTGAATAAAAATAACTGAAAACGATAATTTGTTTCTTCTACTTCAATGTGTGGGTCTAGACCTTATACTACCTGTTAGTAAGATCTCTACCGATTCTGAGCTAAGGACGACTACCCTAGCTACTATCGATGAGCATCATCCATCATCTGTTTGGTTCCATGTCTATACAGATGGTTCAGCTGTTGATGCCATTAGAAATGCTGGTGCAGGAATATATTCAAAGAGTTTCAGGCTTTGCCAGGCTGTGGGAAATACTATAACAGCTACAATGGTGAAGTGGCCGCTGTGCCATTAGCACTTTAAGAGATCTACTGTGTGGAATAGATAGAGGACATGACTGGTGACCACCTTTACACTTTTCCTGAACTTTCGGACGTCGCTGTTAGAAATTCTGCGGAAGATGACTTTTTATTCACTCAAGATTGTATTGGCCTGCCTGACAGACTGATGTTTGAAAAACCAAGGTCGGGAGTAGGATAAAAAAAATTTACATAGTTTAAAAATTGTTTACGTATTTATATTTTATCTACACTACTGGCCGTTAAAATTGCTACACCAAGAAGGAATGCAAATAACAGAATGATATTTATTGGACACATACAGTATAGTGGCAATAACAAGTGATTAGATTTACAGGAAATTAGGATGTATAGATCTTGAAAAATCAGTACCCATAGCAGCCACCTCTGGCTGAAATAACAGCATATATCCGCCTAGGCATGTTGTAAAACAGAGATTATATGGCATGTACGGGGATCTCAGTCCATGCAGCTTCAACACTATGCCACAGTTCATCGACAGTAGTAAATGGTGAGTGATGGCGTGCCACTCGCTCGGCAACCATTGTCCACACTTTCTCAATTAGTGACAGATCAGGAGAACGTGCTAGCCAGAGTAACAGTCGAACCTGTACTGTATTAAGGAAATTCAGAACAGTACGGGCAACATGTGGTCGTGCATTATCCTCTTGAAACAAAGCATTAGGGAGGCCTCAGAGATAGGGCAGAGCCACGGGCCTAAACACGTCGGAAATGTAACGGTTGCTGTTCAAAGTGCCAGTATTGCGAACAAGAGGTGATGGAGACGTGTATCCAATGACACCCCATACCATCACTCCAGCAGATGGGCCTGTATGGCGATGTCCAATGCAAGCTGGCAATGCGAGTTCTCCACGATGCCTCCAAACGTGGATGCGGCCATCAAGGTCCTGTATACAGAACCGAGATTCATCTGTAAAGATGACGTGATGCCGTTCCCGCGTCCAAGTCCGTCGCTGATCACACCACTGAAGCCGCTTCTGTCTGTCACGAAACGTCAATGGTAGCCGAAGCCATGGTCGCCGTACAGACAATCCATGCTGCTGCAAACGTCGTCGAACTGTTCGAGGAGAAACTTGTTGCCTTGCAAATGACTCCATTTCTCGACTCAGGGTTCGTGACGTGGCTGTACGATCCCTTGTGACCATACGGATAAGATGTCTGTCTTCTCTGCTGTTAGTGATGGGAAGTTGCTGAGATTCTGCATGACATTCCGTATGATTGCCCTGAAGCCATCGATTCCATATTCTGCTAACTGTCATGCGGTCTCGACCGACGCGAGCAGCAATATTGCGGTACGATAAACTGCAATCCCGGTAGGCTATAATCCTTCCTCGATCAAAGTCAGACACGTGCTGATAGGCATTTCTTCTTACACGAGGCATTACAACAACTTTGTTTGCCGAAAACAACGTTTAAACGGAAATTGAGTATGAGAAAACTGCTGTCATACACATTGTAGACGTCGCTACTGTCGCCTGCTGTGTATGAATGCGCTGAAAATCTAATCATTTGCATATCACAGTAAGTTAAACCTGTCATGCAAATTTCCCGTGTGTGGTTTGCTGCTTTCCTGGAGTAGCAATTTTAATGGCCAGTAGAGTATATATATTTTGTGTGAAGCCAAATTTTGAAATCGTTAAAAATATGCCGCGACAAAAAAGTTGAGAATCACTGGTTTAAAGTTTTTAAGTACTCATTTCAAGTACAAAATAACAAGTTCAATAATTGAGCTTTTTCAGAAAGAACTATTCCCCCTTAGCGCCATCCAACACAAATGAGATATCTCCAGAAAATACTCAGTTTTCCTCACTGAAAAACTGCATTAATAATAGATAAGCAAATTAAATTCTTTTTTGAAACCAAAGTATAAAGAGTTTTTAAAAGATTATGAAATAATGATATCACACCACGTGGGAGTGGAATTACTTTTAGAAACACTGATACTCGAACAAGCAGAATAATTAATGTTATTTGCGATGAACTAATTTTCTTTATGTAACGAAATATTTCGTTCAAGATTAATCGATGTCTGCATGCACCTTCATTTTTTTACATCTAAAATCATGCTAATTTAATAAGTATTTTCTAATTAACTAAAAAAATTCTTTTGTCCTGAAATGTTTGCTATAGTGCTAAAGTACCAAATAGTCATATTTTATAGAAAATATAAATAATGCTCTTATGTTGTGGGAGAGAAATAAAGACACCACACCAAAGAAAAGTTTACTAGAACTAAAAAATGGTATTAGTACATAATTTCTTTTTAATTTTATCATTTTCTGAAATAAGCTCTTTAGATATTTAAAAATTTGAAAGAAGGTATATTTTTAATTTCTAAATACATTTACAGTCAACAATTAAGTCTAAAGATAATTTGATAAATTCCTAAAGCTTTTTTTAAACAAAACAATATGTTAAAATTTCATTACAGTCACTTAAAATACTTAAACATTTTTTAAATTTAATCAAGACAAACCTTACAATAAATAATATAATGCTAGGTGAAGATCTTGAATATATATATATATATATATATATATATATATATATATATATATATATATATATATATATATATATGTATGTGTGTGTGTGTGAGTATACTTTTCTCCAAAATTTAACCATCCAAATTGAGAGAATAAGCGTTGCATAGAAAAAACCTGAAAAAATTAACAGAAAATTAAATACAGAATTATTTAAAATTCAAATGTAAAACAATTATTACAATCAATATTTTTAGATAGTACACACTTATATTTATTTAGCAATAAAATAATTCTCATTCAAATCAAGATGCAAACTTTAAGAATTTGTAAACATTCAAATATGTCTAAATTTCTTAGCTTCTACAAAGATGAGTCCTTGCAGAAGTTAAAAAAAATTCTTAATTCGTTTTCAACGGTAATCTTCGATTAAGTTGGGATTCGAATTCAATCTTTCTTTCTGATGAGAAAAACGTCAGATTAAATTATGGGTTTATTTGTAAATTCCGCATAAATTCCGCATATCCCCAATAACTGCCAGTATTATCATCTTAAATACCGAAATTTTGTATTAGATGAATGTCAACACAGCTGTATTTAGTTTTATGCAATAACTCCTTTTCATTATATATGAATAATGTGAGTGAAAGTCAAATGATCATGATACTAATTACAAAAATCTTTTTCGACACAGAAACACCTATTTAAATTCCTTCAACACTGTCTCTATTAAACTAGCTTTCTGTATGAAAAAAACTGTTTAAAAGATTTTTTTTTAAATGAGACCCTTTTATCTTGTAAGCGAGGAACATAGCTGCCAACTCTACTGATTTTATCGGGAAACTCCTGATTTTTCATCTTTTCTCTCAATTTCCCAATAAAGTATGAAAATCTACTGATTTTTGGCAATTTCAGTAAAAAAAAAACTTAAACAGCCGAAATTTTGCCGGAAAAAGTTTATTGAGTTGTTTTAGTAGTTTTAACAGTCTCAATATCTTAAATATTCTCAAAGTAAGAAAAAATGTTTTGATCAGCAGTTCACCAATTCATTTCTAAAACATGCCAAGTCAGCAATATATGAAAAAAATAAATCGCCACGAGTTATTCAATTTGAAATGCATTGTTTTTTTTTTTTTTTTTTTTTTTCTTATAAAGACAAAATTTGATATTTTCTATATTCTAACAAGTATTTGTAACTGAAATAAATTTATTTCTTTCATAATGTATTTTAAGTTTTTATATAATTTTATAAGCTTAATAGTTATAAATTGCCCTAATGTAGTAAAGAATGTCCTATAAAATAAATATTGGGACATAAACATTGAGGTTAACTTTTTTTACATGTAGTATATTCTCACTTGTTTTTCATATTTTTTATGAGGTTGATGAATATTTTATTAAAATATTAAGATTAACACGAAATATATATGTTTAACATAAATCATTCTCAGAATGTATAACCTAAAGAGTAAAATTGTCTTTTTACCTTTTTAAACATTGTGCTTCTAGCAAAAATGTCGCTTACAGTGTCTCTAGATTTTTCCGTAAAATTCAATCGAATCTACTGATTTTTTTCTCTGCAAAGTTAGTAAGTATGGAGGAAGAAAGATAATGGGATAGAATTTTAGATTTAAAAATAATTGAGACACAGAACTGCTTCAGTGGTTCAATTTTTAATCAATGGTGGTTTTTACAAAGCCACTGACATGTAACAATGGAAAATTTCAAGCCACTTGCCTCTATGCCCAAAATGAGAATCAACTCCATTTATTGTTGTTGCGTATTTTTCTGCACCTGGCCCTTGTTTGGGCTCTGTCCGTTAGCGGCGAAAGCAGCCGCGTCGTAGTTTTCGTAAATTAGAAGCAGGCATCGAGCAGAAGACCCCTAATACTTGACCTGCCAACCCAAGGGGTATCATTTGTCTCATTTGGAGGATATTACGACCGTCCTATTTAACGTTCCTCAACCGCATTTAGTGAAAACGATGAATTTTTCGTTTTAGCCGAGATTCGAACCAGCAACCTACCGATCTTCAGAACGACATCTGAAACTACCAAACCAATGAAATTTACCCATGAACTGTGAAACAGACCAGAGGGTTAATCATTTGGCTGCCAGCTCCGTGGATATATTTTATGGAAACGATATCAATTTTTACGCGCGTGCGTATTTTAAATTTTCATTTATTTTAAAATAAATTTTAATATCAATTTCTTATTTATTTTAATTCCCATAAACCAGTTTATATTCGGTTTCGATTTTCTTATGCCATGATATTTTAAGTTATTCACTTTATAATTAATGCATTTATATTTATCTTTTATACTTAATATGCGATTGTTATATCTTTTACTATTTACTTTGCTATTAAAAAATTAAAGAAGATTTCGTATTTTGTTAACAAACATTCATCCGTGTTCATAATATTTTGCAAAAAATTAGAAATTTTAAATAAAATACAAATATTTCATGTTTTGAATCACGTTTTATAGCAAATTCTTATCTATTTTTAAATAAATTATTGATTTATGCTTTAAAATAACTCTATCATTGAATATATCAAATATACTTAATCTAGTTAATCCCTACTCTTAAATAGCTAAATATTATCTAGTGTTCCGATTAAATCTAATAAAAAGGGCGCGGCATTGATTTTGCTTGTAGAATACACTTGGGATATTCCCTTTTAAAATGAGTGCATTTATTTTTGCACCTTGAAAATATACATAGATGAAAAGTTGAATTTTAGATCGAAATAAAACATTAAATTTTCTGAAAAAAATTAATAAATCAAAGTTGAATGAAACAAAGCCTCACCGTTAACCTTGCTGTAAGACATCACTCATCAGAGAGAAAATTCCCGAGTCCGATCTCAGCCAGTGTCGGCCGAGCTGGCAGCCGAATGGTTAGCGCTCTTGCCTTCGGTTCAACAGTTCGTGGGTTCGAATCTCACCTTGGGCATGGATGTTTGTAGTGGTTCGGAATCCACTTTAAGCCGTAATTCCCGGTCTAATTAGCCCTCATGTGCAAAAAAATGACCGTTGAGCGACAAACAAACAAAACAAAACAAACAGCCAGGGTCGAACAACGGGAAATTCACACTGTGTTTCGGTATTCACTGCCATCTCAGTGGGTGCTTGAGAATTATCGGATTTCTCACCTTTTGACACGTTTCCTTTTTCTTTAAAAACTGCCCCTGGTAGACGAAAAATGTCTTACAAATGCAGTAAGTCCTTTGGCTGTCCAATAAACAGTATCATAGTTAAATAAAATAGCGTATTTATTCAGTTTATGATGAAACTAATTCATTACCATCTAGATTCAAGTTTATGTAATTTTAGAATTAGTGCAATGAAACAAAAAGGCACTTTATAGTTTATTTTCCTATTTTTAAAATCAGGAGTGTAATTGTTTGCTGAAATTCTCATCGCACACCGTGCAAATTCATGTTTTTAAATTTTGTTGACATTTATGCGAGGAAAATTTTGATAACAAATATGTGTCCACTCTAATATAAATAACAACCCCAACAATTATCTTCGTGCGCTGCAAATGTTTAGCAAATAAAAAGTTGTAAAAATTGCTTAATGTTAAAAATTATGCAAATTTACGAGTAAATGCACCTTATAAAGGTATGCAAATGATGTGAAATGCGCCGATCTCTAGTGCACGTAGGATAAAATATAAGGTGAGAAACCGCCAGAATGGACAAAATCCGCGATGCTATTGCTGCTTGGAAAATAATAGTTGAAAGTATAGTTTATTTAATGAACGATATTAATTTCGACAAATCCTTAGAAAGTGATAAAAAATTAGAACTTTTGAATTTATTAAATAAATATCGTGATTGTTTTGCTTTAAACTTAAACGAGTTAGGCTGCACGAATTTATGCAAAATGAACATAAAAGAAATAGAGGGCAGTAAGCCCATTTTTCAAAAACCATATAAAACTAATTCTGAAGAGAGGAAACAAATAAAAGAAATTGTATCCGAATGTAAGAGGTATGGAATAGTTTCAGATACAAGATCTCCTTATTCTAGTCCTGTATTATTAGTTAAGAGAAAGACAGGGGAACAGCGACTGGTTATAGATTATAGGAAATTAAACTCTCAAACAATAAAGGATAAATTTCCATTACCTAAAATTGATGACATTTTAGAATGTCTAGGAGGAAGCTAATTTTATACTACTTTAGATTTAGCTAGTGGTTATTTACAGTTACCATTGACTGAAGAAGCAAAATTGAAAACTGTTTTTATAACTCCAGACGATACAGGTCAATTTGAGCGAATGATCTTTGGATTGGCGAATGCTCCAGCAGAATTCCAAAGACTCATGAATCTTGTTTTGGGCCCATTATTCAACAGAAAAGTACTGTGCTACTTAGATAACATATTGATTCCAGCTAAAACAAGGACCGAAATGATACAAAAGCTTATTGAAGTATTTGAATGCTTAATGAAAGCCAATTTAACTTTAAAATTACCAAAATGTAAATTTGGGAAATTAGAGACTGAATTTCTTGGTTTCATATTTAGTAAAGATGGTTTGAAACCTGGACCACGTAAAGTAGCAGCTATTGAAAAATTTCCTATTCCGAAAAATACGCACGACATCCAAAGATTTTTAGGGCTTACTAGTTTCTTTAGAAGATTTGTTTCGAAGTATTCTCTCAAGGCAGCACCATTGTCTGAACTTACGAAAAAAGATGCAAAGTTTGTTTGGGAAAAAGAGCAAAGTGAGGCTTTCGAGGAACTTAAAAGTAATCTAATTAAAGCACCGATCCTAGCTCATTATGATCCTCAAAGTGAAACTGAGGTACATTGTGATGCAAATTCAATTGGATTGGCCGGAATATTGTTTCAAAGAGATAGTAAAGGGAATTGGAGGATGGTTTATTGCGTTAGCAAGAAAACTACAGAAACTGAACAAAAGTACCATTCGAGTAAATTAGAGTTGATGTCAATTGTGTGGACATTAGAAAGGTTAAGGCAGTTTCTGATATGAATAAAGTTCACAATCGTTACAGACTGTCAAGTACTCGTGTATCTAAAAGCTAAAAAGTCATCAAATCCTCAGATGGCAAGATGGTTTAACCTCATGCAAGAATACGATTTTGAGATCCGGCATAGATCAGGTGAACGAATGAAACACGTGGATGCACTAAGCAGAGCAGCTGTTGAAGAGCCAGAAGATACATTGCACAGTATAATTGAAAGAAAATTTGAAGTTTGTTTGACTTTGAGTGAAGATGAACAAATATTGATGATACAGCAGGCTGATCCAGAAATACGAAAATTAATAGAAATATACAGAAAAAAAGATCAGGATAGAACAAAAGAAGAAAAACAGCTTATAAGAAATTACATCTTTAAGAGAAATAGATTATTTAGGTGCATAAATGAAAATGGAAAGGAAAAATTTCTCTATGTTATTCCAAGGAATATGAGAAAAAGTACAGTAATTAAATTCCATGATCTTATGGGACATTTTTCTGTTGACAGAACTGTAAATAAGATAAGGGTATTGGTTTCCTTACATGAAACGTTATGTACGAAGGCACATTTCGAAATGTTTTGAATGTTTAATGAACAAAACGCCATCAGGAAAACAGCCTGGCTTGTTAAATCCAATTAAAGCAGATCGTAAACCTTTTTCAATTATACATATGGATCATTTAGGACCTTTTGTTAAGAGTTCTAAAGGTTATCAAGAACTTCTGGTCATAATAGATAATTTCACAAGATTTGTCCTATTGACTCCAGTAAAGGGTACGTCAACATCCCATGTGCTGAAGGCTCTGAAAAAGTTTGTAAATACTTATGGTCTACCTGAGAAAATAATAACAGATCGAGGAATTTGTTTCACTTCGCATCAATTTCAACAATATTGTACTGAAAATGGTATACATCATACACTCAATTGTACGAAGCGACCATGTGCAAATGGAATGGTTGAAAGAGTTAATAGAACAATATTGTCTACCATAACAACTGGTATGGAAGATCAGAATCACAAAGACTGGGATGTTAAAATACATGAAGTTGAGAGAAACTTGAACAATTTTGTAAACAAGTCACCAAACAAGACACCATTTGAATTGCTCCATGGTTATTCTCCACGATTCAACGATGGAATTGTGAGAAAGTTCACTGATGAAGAAGCTCAGAGTTGGCAAGATCCATCTATAGTGCAGGAAGAATCTCGAAGACAAACAGAAGAAAGTCAACAAAAAATGAAGCAGTATTATGATAAAAAGAGATGTAGAGCAATGACGTTTGAACGAAGAGAAATCGTCGTAATGAAAAGAGCCCCGAAATCTTCAGGCCAACCTACGAAGACACAATTTAAGTACCGAGGCCCTCTTATTGTTACCGAGGTATTGCCAAACGATGTCTACCATGTGACTCAGCTAGAAGAAAAAAGTCCACTTCTACGCAACAACAGCTCACATTAGTCAACTAAAACCATGGCTAAATGAACCAGATTCGGATGAAGATGATACCGATAGTGCCAAAAGTGATGATGAGGACTATAGCCCTAGACGCAATCCACATAGATCCACTCGCAAGGACTAAAGCTGAATGAGGGATTCTAAATGGTGAGATCTTTCCAATTTTATTTAAAAAAACGTTGCAATTAAAAGACAATGAACTTATCATAAACTATTGACTCTAAAAATAAATAACTTTAAAGATCATTTACTGTATACTGAAGTATTCATCAAGTATAATGAAAATTTGTTAAATTTATTCTGTGAATGATTTAAAATTCCTAAGTTCATTTATTTTCTATTAAACTTTTGTTGTAAGTAGTTTTATTAGAATTGTATCAAGAATTACTTTTGTGGAAAAAAGTGTATTATATATTATTATAGTTTTTTTGTAATCTAACTTAATAATTTTCTACTTTTAATGGAAGATGTGTATTATTAATGATTATAATTACAGTATTTGTGTTTGTGTGAATGAAAATAATGACAGTTATGTAGTTAATAATTTTATTTAATCTGCTGTGTTTAATTTAATTGTTAAAATTTGTTGTATTAATTAGTAATTTAGTATTATTACATCAATTGAGGACAATTGTAAGGTCAGTCTGGCCGAATGTTAGCATCAAATTGTAATATTGCTTAAAAAGGGTGGCCACCAGATGGCAGTGTTTAATATGTCATGTTGAGAGGTATGTACAAGCAATTGAGAAGAGAGATTGTAAGAAGGAGCTCACTATGAAGGAGCTACCTTAAAGTAATTTGTAAATATTCTGTAAATAAACCTTTAAATATTAGTAAATTTATAAGAACTTCTTCCTTCCCCTCCTAAGCTACTGACTCGTCATCTGACAAATAGAATGAAACCAATAACACGATAGTTTAACATACACTGCCCGACAGAGAAAATACAACATGAAGTGACTCGAAAATTATGCAATTTTACGAGTAAATGCACCTTATAAAGTTATGCAAATAATGTGAAATGCGCCGATCTCCAGCGCACGTAGGATAAAATATAAGGTTAGAAACCGCCAGAATGGGCAAAATTCGCTATGTTATTGCTGCTTGGAAAATAATCGTTGTAAGTTTGCTCCTGACGCAAAGAATTATTACATTAAATGTCAGACCATCGTCGACGGAGTCAGCTCTAGCAGACAGACGAGTTTTCGAAAGGCATGGTGATCGCACAGAGAAGGGCAGGATAATCCTCATGGCAAATCACAGCTGACAGACACCTGAAAGCTCAACAGTGCACCGGTTGAGGGGAAAGACGGATGCAACAAGGAACTGTGAAACGTTTGCCGGTGCAACCAGAATGACGTCAACCCACCTGGATCCACGCGTCACACGAGAGGCGGTGGTGGCCCCACAAAGCACGTTCACCGAAATTTTACAGCATAAGAAAGACACCCTGGATTCTCCAGTATCGAGCACAATCATTTGCCGCTGATTGGTTGCTAGTAGCCTGCGCTCATGGCGACCTTTAAAAAGAATGGCCTTGGGTTGTTTGTCGCTCAACGGTCATTTTCTGCACACGAAGGCTAATTTGACCAGGACCTACGGTTTGAAGTGGATTCCGAACCATTATGAGCATCCATTCCCAAGATGGGATTCGAACCGACGAACTGTTGAAAAAAAGGCAAGAGCGCTAACCATTGGGCTGACAGATCGGCTAATAAGACTTTCTTTAATCTCACAACATAGACGCGAACGTTTGCAATTGGGTCAGATTAGAGTGCTGATGAGTCACGCTTCTGTTTCTTCAGTGATAGAAGCTGCGTGTGCGGCGTCAACGTGGACAAAGTTACGCAGCAATTGTGAAACACCCGATCGAGCAACAACACGGCATCATGGTTTGAGCGTACACTTCTAGTATGTATTCACGGTACTACGATAGACCAACGTTACATGGATGATGTGCGGTGGCCTGTGATACTTGCCTACCTTCAAGGGGTGCCCAATGCCTTTTATCAGCAGGATAATGTCCGACCACACATTCTCGTATCATCAAACATACTCTGCAAAGTGTACAACTGCTTGCCTTGTCACGGTGCTCGCCAGATCTGTCACCAATTGAACACGTTTGGGATACATTAGGATGCCATTAACAAACTCTGCTACTTCCTCCTTCAGAAGAAGCACTTTAGCAAATGGTTGACAGGAAATGCAGAGCCATTTCTCAGGACGTCATCCGTACTCTCATTGACTCTGTGCCGAGATGTATTGTTTCATGTATCGCCGTCCACGGTGGTCCTACAACCTACTGACAGTACCCTGTTCTCGCTCGGTATTATGCATATAATTTCGAGATACAGATCACTTATTCTTCGTTGCTGTCTCTGTTTGCCGAGTTTCGTCACTTTTAGGGAGCTCCTTCTTGGTGTTGCGTTATCAATATCGAGCAGTTTAGAATCCGAAACAGTATAAGCAACCATGTCAAAGTGGGAATTGAACCCTCGAGTAACTGCACCGAAATGCAGACTGCTAACCTCCTGCTGCTTTAAAATCAGATGCAAGAAAGGTTTAGTACCATGACATTAAGCACTTTTTTCAACTTTTTATTTGCTAAACATTTTCGGCGCACGAAGATATTTGTTGGGAGTGTTATTTATATTAGGGTGGACACATATTTGTTATCAAAGTTTTCCCTGCATAAATGTCAACAAAATTCAAAAACATCAATTTGCACGGTGTGCGATGAGAATTTCAGCAAGCAATTACACTCCTGATTTTAAAAATAGGAAAACAAAATAAAGTGCCTTTTTGTTTCATTACACTGATTCTAAAATTACATAAATTTGAATCTAGATGATAATGAATTAGTTTCATCATAAACTGAATAAATATGCTGTTTTATTTAACTATGATACTGTTTATTGGACATCCAAGGGACTTATTGCATTTGTAAGACATTTTTCGTCAACCAGGGGCAGTTTTTAAAGAAGGAAACGTGTCACAAGGTGAGAAATCCGATAATTCTCAAGCACCCACTGAGATGGCAGTGAATACAGAAACACAGTGTGAATTTCCCGCTGTTCGACACTGGCTGAGATCGGACTCGGGAATTTTCTCTCTGATGAGTGATATCTTACAGCAAGGTTAACAGTGAGACTTTGTTTCATACAACTTTGATTTATTAATTTTTTCATAATATTTAAGGTTTTATTTCGATCTAAAATTCAACTTTTCATTTTGGTATATTTTCAAGGTGTAAAAATAAATGCACTCATTTTATAAGGGAATATCCCAACTGTATTCTACAAGCAAAATTTGCCGCGCCCTTTTTATTAGATTTAATCGGAATACTAGATAATGTTTAGCTATTTAAGAGTAGGGATTAACCAGATTAAGTATATTTGATGTTTTCAATGATGGAGTAATATTTTAAAGCATAAATCAATAATTTATTTAAAATAGATAAGAATATGCAATAAAACGTTGATAAAAACATGAAATATTTGTATTTTATGTAAAATTTCTAATTTTCTGCAAAACATTATGAATATGGATGAATGTTAACAAACTACGAAATCTACTTTAATTTTTTAATAGTAAAGTAAATAGCAAAAGATGTAACAATCACATATTAAGTATAAAAGATAAATATAGTTGCATTAATTATAAAGTGAATAACTTGAAATATCATTGCATAAGAAAATCGAAACCGAATATAAACTGCTTTATGGGAATCAAAATAAATAAACTGATATTAAAATAAATGAAAACTTAAAATACGCGCGCGCGTAAAAATTGATATCGTTATTATAAATAAACCATATTTTTATGAAGATACGATAGCAATATATCGGTTGAATTATGTGATCATTGTTCTTGATTGAAAGTGAGTATATAAATTCTATTGCTAATTGTTCTACTAGGACTGCTAATTCATTTCTGTTTTTCACACGTAGGAAAGGGTATTAAAATAATTTTCATTTAAGATTTTCACAAATGTAATTGGCCCAGAAGAATATTGCTTATTATACAGATGGTTTATTAAAATTTATTGACTTGGCACACATATATATTCTTTATAAAACCCATAAAAAATGTTTTTTGTGATGAACATGGGTACTGATGTTTAAAATATATTCCGATTTAGGAAATATTATTCACTCACACTGCATCATTCCCCATTTATTAACCATAAAATATATCCACGGAGCTGGCAGCCAAATGATTAACCTTCTGGTCTGTTTCACAACTCATGGGTAAATTTCATTGGTTTGGTAGTTTAAGATGTCGTTCTCAACATCGGTAGGTGCCTGGTTTGATTCTCGGCTAAAACGAAAAATCGTTTTCACTAAATGCGGTTGTGGAACGTTAAACAGATTGTGGTCGTAATATCCTCCAAATGAGACAAATGATACCCCTTGGGTTGGCAGGTCAAGAATTAGGGGGTCTTCTGCTCGACTGCTTCTAATTTACGAAAACTCCCACGCGGCTGCTTCCGCTAACGGACAGAGCCCAACCAAGGGCCAGGTGCAGAAAAATACGCAACAACAGTTCATGGAGTTGATTCTCATTTTGGGCATAGAGGCAAGTGGCTTGAAATTTTCCATTGTTACATGTCAGTGGCTTTGTAAAAACCACCATTGATTAAAAATTGAACCACTGAAGCAGTTCTGTGTCTCAATTATTTTTAAATCTAAAATTCTATCACATTATCTTTCTTCCTCCATACTTACTAACTTTGCAGAGAAAAAAATCAGTAGATTCGATTGAATTTTACGGAAAAATCTAGAGACACTGTAAGCGACATTTTTGCTAGAAGCACAATGTTTAAAAAGGTAAAAAGACAATTTTACTCTTTAGGTTATACATTCTGAGAATGATTTATGTTAAACATATATATTTCGTGTTAATCTTAATATTTTAATAAAATATTCATCAACCTCATAAAAAAAATATGAAAAAAAATGAGAATATACTACATGTAAAAAAAGTTAACCTCAATGTTTATGTCCAAATATTTATTCTATAGGACATTCTTTACTACATTAGGGCAATTTATAACTATTAAGCTTATAAAATTGTATAAAAACTTAAAATATATTATGAAATAAATAAATTTTTTTCAGTAACAAATACTTGTTAGAATATAGAAAATATCAAATTTTGTCCTTATAAAAAAAACAATGCATTTCAAAATTGAATTACTCGCGGCGATTTTTTTTTTTCATATATTGCTGACTTGGCATTTTTTAGAAATGAATTATTGAACTGCTGATCAAAACATTTTTTCTCATTTTGAGAATATTTAAGATATTTTGAGACTGTTAAAACTACTAAAACAACTCAATAAACTTTTTCCGGCAAAATTTCGGATGTTTAAGTTTTTTTTTTACTGAAATTGCCAAAAATCAGTAGATTTTCATACTTTATTGGGAAATCGAGAGAAAAGATGAAAAATCAGGAGTTTCTCGATAAAATCAGTAGAGTAGACAGCTATGTTCCTCGCTTACAAGATAAAAGGGTGTCATTTCAAAAAAATCTTTTTAACAGTTTTTTTTAATACAGAAAGCTAGTTTAATACAGACAGCGTTGAAAAAATTTAAATAATTAGGTGTTTCTGTGTCGAAAAAGATTTTTGTAATTAGTATCATGATCATTTGACTTTCACTCACAGTATTCATATATAATGAAAAGGAGTTATTGCATAAAACTAAATACAGCTGTGTTGACATTCATCTAATACAAAATTTCGGTATTTAAGATGGTAATACTGGGGGTTATTGGGGATATGCGGAATTTACAAAAAAAACCATAATTTAATCTGACGTTTTTCTCATCAGAAAGAAAGATTGAGTTCGAATCCCAACTTAATCGAAGATCAATTTTGTTTATGAAATATGATTGGGCCACGTTAAATAGAACGAAGTCGCAATGTCTTCCAAGTGAAGCGATATCTCTGAGTGTGGCAGGTCTTGTGCTGGATCCCTCCTTCTAAATTAAAAAGACTTCCACTCAACGGGTACAACCAAATTCTTGGCTGAATGCAAGGCAAGACACATGCTTAAGCAACAACGTATCCTAAAAGATATGAAAGATTTGACAGAGTAGGATCAGCAATTAATTTTAAATTGAGGTGTGAAGTCTCAAAAATAGTTACTTATTTTAGCCTAATTTTAAGCATACAAATATTCAAATTAAAAAAGCCAATCTAGAACTAATATATATAAATAGATATGAAAATATAATTGAATTTTCAGTTGCCTAGTTATTGAAATCACAAAAAGCAAACAGTCAACTGTTTGAATCAAAAGATGGAGATTAAGAAAATTTTCTTATATCTCTTCTTAAGACTTAAAAAATTGTGCAGACCTTAATTTTGCTAGATTAAGTTATTGCATGCTTTCAAGTTGTAGAGGTAGTTTTAACGTGTTTGGGCATCCCAGTCCAAAATACTTAGACTTACATTATTTCCGTTGCATTTGATTGCACACTATTTAAGGTTTCAAATTTGCTTCCAAAGCATAACACTTAAAGTCAATCATTGATTATAATTTCATATTAATGATTGTACTCATGAATATCTTCCTATAATGAGGGTTAACATGTGCTATCATTACGTATTTCTTATAATTTGAATATCGAATATGTGAGAAACAAAAGAGTATGGATATAGTTCACGTAGACACCAATTATTAGGCAATACTCTACTCTTTCTAACATTTAGTACGCGTATCAGAGCAAAAGGCAGGCCTATCTTCAGAGAAAGCAGTTGCGACCAGGTTTCAATAGCTCGAGTCAACCGTTATTTTCTACAACAATCAATTTTAAAGCCGTGTAAATTGGTTTAGTCTTTTATGGATTTATTTTCAGGAAGATAATTCAAATTCTTCTTTGTTTAATATACCTTTCCAAAATCTTTCAAAAATCTCTAGAAAAAATTCAGAATTATGTATAACATTTTTTAAGACAAACTTTTTACACTAGAGAATAAATAGGAAGAGAGAAATGACTTCTGATGATTGGGTTGCAAGTTAAACGTATGAAGTCTCAGAAGCGTTTATTTCAGGTGTTTTAAAAATATGATGAACTGAATGATTACCAGATATATTTAGTTTACTTCAATATTTTTATTCCACCGTTTACGCTTCTATATGTCTCAAAATGAAAACATCTTTCAATTTATCCAAAGCATTGTGTTCCGATTGAACATCATCTAACATTTTCTTTTTTTTTTTTTTTTAATCGCAGGAAAAAAATTTTGAGATCCATTCGAAAAAATTGCAGATTATATTAATTAATACTTTTTAAAACAAAAATTTTTTGAATAGTATGCTGATCACAAAACTGTTGTTCCTTTCAACAAGAAAAAAATTATTAAATAAATTATTTCAATTTTATATTTAAAATATTCAGGGGCTCAGAGGATATTCATTCTATTTCTCAAAGGGAAATTTCTTAAGAGATGGATTAAAAGATGACTTTATGTTGTCAATCAGTTTTTGAATGAGGGCTACTTAGATCATTGGAATCTAAAGTTTAAGGCATGTTCTGAATTTTATGATTATTTCTTTCACATCCAAAATCGGAGTCGAACCTATGCACTGTAGAACCGAAGGTGGTTATTTGGCTGCCAACTCTGCAGTGATTTAAATGTATTCCGTATGAACTGCCATCAGGAATCCAAAACCATTCAAAGATTATAAAAATGAGCGGGTGCGACTTAGATGGATAGGTAGATCTTAAAGTTTACGAAATACATAGATGATGGCTGCCAATAACTTATATATACGAATTCGAAAGCTTTGCTAATTATCTAAGCTTGTGATGTTGAGTATTGAAATAATTCATTATAAGAAAATAAGGCAATTATGATTCATACAGGTAATTTTAATAATTTTCTCAAATATTGGAATATAATTGTTAATATTCATTTTTAATACGTCGGGCTTTATTAATTGATGGAATACGTAAGAAAGAGATGATTGATATATTAAAGATAAAAATTTTCTTCAGTTAAGAAATATTGATTGTATCTCATTAAAACTTTTTAGATACAAATTTATCCCCTTACACATTAATTGTTTTTTGAAAATTTAAAAAATCATGTTTCATTAAAAGAATTAAACAAATTGAAAACTTCTGTTGAGATCGAATACTATGAATATTCCATTAATATTAGAGTTTACTGATTGAATAAAGAAAAATGAAAATTGATTTCTTATATAAATAAAAGATTATTATTTAGAGAGACTAAAATATAGAACGCAATTCACACGAAGTTTGTTTTAAAATTTAAATATATTTTCTTGACTCAGTTATGAATTTTGATAGATTTCTAGTTTTTTCAGCGATGTTTATGATAATTTTAAAATCAAATAAATTTGTGCACTGAAGTCAATGGTTCGGTTCACAAGTTCTTTAAAAGCACACTTTTTGCAGACTATTAGGAAATAGTAAAGTCCTTACGAAAAAGAGAAGCAAGATTATACGATATATTTCCAGCTGCCTATTTCGGGCAGTGGAAATCCCAAAAGACAATAACATTTTTATTGTTTGTAAAAAAGTTTATAATCACCGATATCACTTTTGAATTTTATTGGAGAAACGTGTTTCAGATTTGATAAAAAATAAGAGTAAAAAATGCCTGCTAATGTTTCTCATGTCTGCTTGTCTAATAAAAAAAATCATGGAAGTTATTGAAGTAAATACTTATTCTGTAAAAGGGAATTAAATTTACATGAAAACTGAATCGATCTATGCATTTATGTTACCATGTTCCGTGCATGCAGAAACTAGGGGCAGCAAGTCCATGAAGTCCATTTCCTTTCGATAAAATTCTGATTTTGCAAAAAAGATTTTTTTTCGAAAGAAGATTGATCCAGTCTTGGTATCTAGGAATTTGCTGATTTGCATCCTGTGTATGGAATGGGGGCGTCAAATTATAGCAAGGAAAGGAAGCACCTACTAGAGGTGTAACAAAGTTATTTTTCAACAACTGTTGGAATCAATCCCGAAACCTTTTGTTCTAATCATGATGAAGGTCTCAATTGAGAACAAGATTTCTGATAATTCACATCCGGTACGTTTACTGCATAAACTGCTGCATCTGACGTGAAATCACGTGAGATGAAGCCACTTGCACTACGCTTATCGACTGGCAGTGAAACTATCAAGAACTGGAATCATATCAGAAAAAATCAAATTTTTAAACTCGACGGCCAATTCCCCATAACTATTAAGTCCAAACACGATTCCAGAAGTAGAAGCAGCGTAATAGGCAAACAGGACAGTAAATCACGAGTCTATCGAAATCCCTTTAATGTCGGAAACTATATACAAAATATTTACCGCAATATTTTATGTTATGGTCGGGATGTGGACTTTGTAAGCAAACACTGGGTTGACAGAAATCGCTCTGTACATTTATACCCAATGTAATTTAGATACCCGATGGCGGTTTGTTAAGGGAGTGAAAAAAAGACAGCTCAAACGGCTAAATTTTCAATTGAACTGAACAACTCCTACAGGAAAAAATTATGATGTAAATAATATTCTCGGTTTTAATTGGGATCGTGATAAAAGGAACTGCACACTTTCCAAGCAAATGTGTGTAATACGCATAAACGACAGAAAGAAAATGTCCACAATTGAGACCTTCCATTTCAGGAAGAAATTGAAGGACGAATTCGATGCCGTCTAATCATTAAGCGAAAAAGATTGAAAAATATCTTGAAGACGTTTTACAAAAAGAAGTTCTGCTGAATAATGAGAGATGAAAGACCTTGTGATAGCAGCTGCGAATCTTTGATTTATTTAAAAACTTGGGAATATCCAAAAAATGGAACCAATTCTTGAAAGGATACCAAACATCAATTTATTTTTTTTAAGACAAAAAGGGGGAAAATGGTAAGAGGGCAAAAAAAAAAACAGTATTTTTTTATGCCAAAAAGACAAAATTTTTATTTCAAGAGGACAGCTTTTTTTAGGCAAGAGGACAGAATTTTTATTTCAAGAGGACAGCACTTTTTATGACACACAAGTTACTATCATTAGAAGGTCTATTACGCAATTTTTTATTAGATGCAGCTATACCAGTTAACGATATTTCTTTTTTTTTCGACAATCATGAGATCTTTATCTACACGGATATGAGAATTTATTTGCAAAACTATGTCAATAGAAAAAAACGGTCACTGATAATATCCTCAAGCCTGACAATTTCAAATTTAGAAAAGTTTTTTTTTTTTCATGGACAGTGTTTGCCCTTTTCATATATGTCTCAATAAACGTACATAGTTTCCTTTTGTAGAAATATTAGCTGTTGTTTTAGTTCCAGATCTTCAAATTAAATTCATTTTCTAAAAGAACCATTTGAAGTCTATGGGAATTTCCTAACATTGAGACTTTTCTTGAAAAATAATCCATTACCGTCCTTCAGCCGTTAATCAGAAAAACTGAAGGCTCGAATATAAATACAATACTCTCCATCAGATTTTCATATTAACAAACCAAAAAAAATTATGAAGAATAAGAAAATGAATCATTATATTCTCGGTAAAGAAGGTTTAGGGGAAAAAAACCCAGTTGCTTTCGATAGCACGAAATAATATTTTCCTGCAACTCATTCAGATTAAGTGAAGAAAACGCAACATATCGGCACCTTACATTGAAATCAGAAGCTTATCAACAGTGGTTGGTATCGAACTCTATATATTTGAATAGTGCTGTTCTAAC
The DNA here is from genome assembly GCA_037975125.1 of Latrodectus hesperus. NCBI lineage: Eukaryota > Metazoa > Arthropoda > Arachnida > Araneae > Theridiidae > Latrodectus > Latrodectus hesperus. The sequence goes on along the minus strand of CM075859.1, from coordinate 89,938,419 downwards.
ATTGGACTATCCATTTACAAAATCTTTTAAAAATAAAAAACGACTGTACAGGATTCTTGCTTTTTATTACAGAACTTTGGGAAATTTCTTCCGTACAGATAAATGGCTTGAATGTGAGCGCAACCTCAATTCTCTCACCCTTAACTCACATAAATGAAATATAAACTATTCAGTCTCATAAAATCGTAAAGTGTTGTTAAGGTAAACCTTCTTTATACTTCTTATTGATTCACATAAATAATGAATGTTTCGAATCACGAAGCGAGTAATGAAAAATCTTGTTTATGAAATGCCACCCGAGTCCAACAGATTTCAATAAAATGACACGTGTCGCAAGACAAGGTAAGAAATTTAAGAAAACCCTTAAGTCTTTGAAAACCATCGGTTTTTTAACACGAGAGAAAATTTCCATCTGAAACGGTATTACGAAATCAAATTCCACAGCTGGTTACATTTTTTTAATGGAATAAGGTTACACCTATGGGAATGGAAAAGTTCTCTCGGTGCAGACACAATTAAATACTCTGTATATCAGGAGGGGAGGGCTGAATATTGTATATTTTTTAATAGAAAGCTCTCCAAACTTAGCGTCACATTCACGAGGAGAATTATTTTTTTCAATTTTTTATCTACTTGTTTGTAATGTAACCTTTTCCTTTAAAAAAATTTCAATCTTTTAAATAAATATCGCGAGTCAATATATATATATATATATCGAGTCAATCATGACTAACATTATAGTCATGATTGATTCGATAATTTTGCAATCTTATATCTCATTTTAACTTTTATTGAAACGGTATATATATTTAAGAACTAATTAAGAATGGAATCAGACTGCGAAACCTTGAAGAACTTTTCTTACCTTGTCTCAAACATATTTCACTTCATATTTACACCTTGTTCCAGTCTGCCCGTATCGAATTCATAGTCACGAAAATAAGTCTTCAACTGTTAACTAGATAACGCATTGAGTAATGCGTATTTATCAAAGCTCCATTCCTTTCAATTTTTTAATGCACACACATTTTTTAGCTTTCGTAATACTTTAAAAACTCGAAGAACTGCTTACATTTGAAAAAAAAAAAGATGTAAGGAACACAAACTTTACATCAGATTTTTGTAAAGTTTACTAAATTCAAAATTTTAGTGCAACAAATTAAAGTCTTTATTAGTAGAATCGAATATCAATTAGCAAAGACAGAATCTAAGCAATTTCGATAGGGTTATGCATAATGCATTTAATTTCTTTCGTTTATAAGTTATGATTGCTTCAGGTTATCAATTATTTGACTATCATTGACAAGGACAAAAACCACTGCAATTATATACACTTTAAATTTAAAGCGTACAATGTGCGTGACTTTAAACTATTAAATAATTCCAGGTATGAACTAGAGAGTTATATATAGGGTGGTAACATTTTATCTCCCGCAAATCAAGAATGATCCCAATTTTACTTCAAGGGTATATTCTTGAACATACACGGGCTGGAAGTTTTGTCCTCTAGAAAATTTTGTAACAATTTTTGACCACATTCGAAAGTATTCTAAAGATATCTACAACATTTAGAAATGGGGAGCAGTCTGAAATATCCTAGATCATTGTGGAACGTCCTAAAAAAACTCGAATGTTGAGAAATGTTCAAGAACATTCTTGATTCTTCGAAGTGTTTTTGGTATGATTGGGGCTACCTCTATTGGAAAGAATGGCTATATAAACTGCGATCTGTCGTCGGTTTGAACGTCAGTTTCTTACCGGTGAAGTGCAGAAAATGAATTAAAAAAGCAGTAAGATGTGAATAATCAAAGTGATACTGGGATTGAATATAAATCGATAATATAGTGTTGAAAAGTCTTTAAAATGTACTTATTGTTTTTCTTAAAAAAGGATTTAATTTATATTTTACAGAATTCCTAAACGTAAAAAAGGTACATGTATAGACAGTTCTGGAGCAAAAAAATGAGACGATTGTTTATGTTTAGCATTTAATCGTTTAGCGACCTTTACTCAGATCTTCGTTTTGGTGTTTATTTGCAGAACAAGTAAGTTAAGACAGCCATAAAACATTTTAAGTACCAAGGAAAATTTGAAAAGAGCAAAATAGCATTCCTGCATATAAGTATGTAATGTAAGAAATGTGAACAATTATAGACAATTTTATATCCACTGAATCCCATTGCATTACACAAGGTACGACAAATCGAAAGTATGCAGCAACTAAAGTTACTATTATGCCACAGTGCACACAAATGATGACTTGTCAGTAGATGATTTGACATTCACCATTGAAGGTGTTTATGTCGGTGATGCAACGTCATAAGAATTGACTAAACTATGGTCTCTGCGTAAACAGCCCATGCTGCTGTAACTTCCTGGACATGCTGAGTTATTATTATAGGGACAATCTCTTTTCATGAAACTCAGAGTTCGTGAAGTTGTTGTTGCATCGGCATGTTTCGCGGCACCAAGCGCTGACTTGGGCCCTACCAGTTAGATAGAAGCAGCCGGATGGAATTTTCAGGATTTTGAAGCACAGAAGAAGCAAAAGATTCCCCATATTTGGCCTGCCAAAGACTGAGGTATCATTTCACTTGAAGGACATTGCAACCGAGCCTAATTTTAATGTGTCACAGCCGCCATTAGAGAGCACAATGGATCTTCGGTTAAGCGAGATTCGAAATTACTACCTTCCAATAATAAGAATGCCGTTCTAACTAGGCCACCGTGGCTTGGAGTTCGTGAAATAGTAGTACACACACATTCATTAAATCTCAATAAAATCATAATTTTCGGGGGCTGCTTATAGTGGGTCACTGCGGGTTCTGCATGACCAGAATGAATCCACTTCTGCAAAGAGGATTGAGTTCGCGACGAATTCATGAGGTAGATGATCACTAAAGTACTCGTGCTCAATTCAGCATAGAAGTATAGAAATTTCTTAACTGCTTTATGGAGAAGCTGATGTTATTAATGACATTATTGTAGGGTTCAGGTGTGTGTATTTGCACTTGGAAAACGCAGTCATTACTATCTCAGGACTTGTGACGCCTCTAGGCGATGGCGGCCTACTTGGTCAAGGTTTTGTTCACATTATCAAAATTTAGTGAGTTCGAAGTCCGACTTAACCAAAGCTTCGTAAATTTCACGTGTATGTCATGCCGTGTTGACTAGAAATGGCTGAGGAATCATCAGTAGGTCGTAATTGAATTGTTTTAAAATGAAATAATACCTCTTGTTTGACAGGTCAAATACAAAAGCCGCTACTGTTTAGTTCCTGCTTCTAAATTTTTAAGACTCCCACATGACATTTTAAATCTGAACCCCATTCGCACTGTTCTATTGAAATCAATTTAATGTTAAATCTGATTTAATTTAATATTAAAACTTTTAATTTTATTGAAATTGCTGCAAAGTACAGAAATACAAGCTGAATCAATTGAAACGAAAAAAGGGGCGCAATTACTAGCTAGACGATTCATAATTGCTATAGAATCTCAAGCAAAAAAATCAATACAATTTCCATCAGATGACTGTTACAGTTCAATAAAACTGTATAAAAAGAAAATATTTTTTCATAGTTCAAATAACAGATCAGGATTTTTTCTCACAAATGCTTTACAAAACATCAGACTGGACAAGGAGGGCTGTTACCACGATAATCCTTCCTTTACCATTTACCTTTTTAAAACACCAGTCTATAGTTAATTCTGAAATTTCGAAAGGATGGAGAATTCCTCCCTGACATCATTGGTACGCGGGCAAAAACTTGTCTCCTCATTCGCCCTCAATTGTGACAGAGCCTCTAGAACGGCAAATACCAGACTACAGGTGGCCACACTACAGGTGTCACCTATAACGAAGGCAGGAAAATCTTTGAAGTCTGTTCTAAATGAAAAACTGAGCAGGTTTCTCCTATTCACATCCTGGACTGTTTGAGATTTTCCAGAGAGGATATATACTCATCCTCAATTATATTATTCTGGTCCTCAATTTCCTTAGAGTGAACGTTCTGATGAACCTTGTTTGACTCGTCATTTGTAGGATAAGCCACAGCAACAACAAAATACCATTAACAAAAGGAAATTTTCACGAATAAATACTAGTAAATTTGCTGAAAAAAGTATTAGATAAAATTAGAATAATCGAAACTTCACCTAATATAGTTCAAGTAAGACTCTGATGAAGATGCAGAATTTAATGTCATTAATGTGTGGAAATATGTAGTAGGTAGTCTACAGTGAATGAAAACTAGCTTTCGTTAAATACAACAAGTAAAATTATGACAAATGAAAAAAAATTTGATGGACGATTGAAATTAATTCCTACTACACAAAACACGAGTACAATGAAGACAAATAAGAGCTGAAATACAACTTGAGAATAAACCATTTGTACTGATGAATGAATCAATTTAAACACAGCAATTCTTGTAATATTGGATATCAGGGACAGAACCATTATTCATATTTGCTATAAGGTTTTCGTGAGTGAGGAAGTCACTTTATTAAGTGGAAGAAATATATCAGTCGAAATTCAGTATACAGAAATATTTCATTTCCTAAATATATATTATTTTTTAAGAGTTTTAAAACAGTTAAACATATGATATTCTACCTTATAATTTCCACATTGTTAGATAAAAAATGCATATGCAGTAGTACAGAACATGTATATTTTAAAATTATTAATTAAAAAGGAATTTTAAAAAATAATATTATTTTATCATCTATCTTTATTAAGTTAATCAATTTTGCAATTAAAATATCGACATTTGATTATTTTTGAATATATTAACTAAGGACTATAAAATAATCAAACTATTGATTCTTATTATATAATTAACAGTCATCGAATACTATTGAAACAATCGGTTTAATTTTATGGAGTTAATTTAATTCTGGCTGATTTCTCTTTCACTTACATTTAAAAAGTTTATTCAATCAGTGAATGTAAGATATAACATAGAGATGTAATATAACATTACACATATATATAAAATTTGATTTTTTTGGTAAAAATTTAATAAAACATTATTATATATCAATATTTGTAAAATACTTGTTATAACATGTATTATTATTGAAGCAAAAATTTAATAATGCTTCATTTAAGTTGGAGAAAATAAAATTGATGATACGCCTATATGTAACATTAAATCACAAAAATACCAGATTCCAAGGAAATATAAAAAGATTATCAACTCACTTATGAATTCATTTGATGGATTTTTGTAACAATCGTAGGAAGGTAGCCAGAAATCTCGTCCAATGAGACATGAAGGGAAAAATATAACAAATATTAGCTTTTCTAAAAATTTAAACATCTACAAACATATTTCACAAAGAAAGTTGTCAATAAGTTTTATATATAAATATCAAATATATTCAATTTTTAAATTTCAATTATATTATGTTTATATATAAATGACTAATGACAATCAAAATATATTTATTGAAAAAACCATTTCAATATATACAACCAGGATAAATTATTAAATAATTTGTTTGATTAAACGATATTTTTTTAAACTGCCAACTGAATAAAAATAACTGAAAACGATAATTTGTTTCTTCTACTTAAATGTGTGGGTCTAGACCTTATACTACCTGTTAGTAAGATCTCTACCGATTCTGAGCTAAGGACGACTACCCTAGCTACTATCGATGAGCATTATCCATCATCTGTTTGGTTCCCTATCTATACAGATGGTTCAGCTGTTGATGCCATTAGAAATGCTGGTGCAGGAATATATTCAAAGAGTTTCAGGCTTTGCCAGGCTGTGGGAAATACTATAACAGCTACAATGGTGAAGTGGCTGCTGTGCCATTAGCACTTGAAGAGAACTACTGTGTGGAATAGATAGAGGACATGACTGGTGACCACCTTTACACTTGCCCTGAACTTTCGGACGTCGCCGTTAGAAATTCTGCGGAAGATGACTTTTTATTCACTCAAGATTGTATTGGCCTGCCTGACAGACTGATGTTTGAAAAACCAAGGTCGGGCGTAGGATAAAAAAATTTACATAGTTTAAAAATTGTTTACGTATCTATATTTTATCTACACTACTGGCCGTTAAAATTGCTACACCAAGAAGGAATGCAAATAACAGAACGATATTTATTGGACACATACATTATAGTGGAAAGAACAAGTGATTAGATTTACAGGAAATTAGGATGAATAGATCTTGAGTAATCAGTACATATAGCAGCCACCTCTGGCTGCAATAACAGCATTTATCCGCCTAAGTCATGGAGTTAAACAGAGATTGTAAGGCATGAACGGGGATCTCAGTCCATGCAGCTTCAACACTATGCAACAGTTCATCGACAGTAGTAAATGGTGAGTGATGGCGTGCCACTCGCTCGGCAACCATTGTCCACACTTTCTCAATTAGTGACAGATCAGGAGAACGTGCTGGCCAGAGTAACAGTCGAACCTGTACTGTGTCAAGGAAGTTCAGAACAGCACAGGCAACATGCGGACGTGCATTATCCTGTTGAAACAAAGCATTAGGGAGGCCTCAAAGATAGGGCAGATCCACGGGCCTTAACACGTCGGAAATGTAACGGTTGCTGTTCAAAGTTTCAGTAATGCGAACAAGAGGTGATCGAGACGTATATCCAATGACACCCCATACCATCACTCCAGCAGATGGGCCAGTATAGCGATGTCCAACGCAAGCTGGCAATGCGCGTTCTCCACGATACCTCCAAACGTGGATGCGGCCATCAAGGTCCTGTATACAGAACCGAGATTCATCTGTAAAGATGACGTGATGCCGTTCCCGCGTCCAGGTTCGTCGCTGATCACACCATTGAAGGCGCTCCTGTCTGTGACGCAGCGTCAATGGTAGCCGAAGCCATGGTCGCCGTGCAGACAATCCATGCTGCTGCAAACGTCGTCGAACTGTTCGAGGAGAAACTTGTTGCCTTGCAAATGACTCCATTTCTCGACTCAGGGTTCGTGACGTGGCTGTACGATCCCTTGTGACCATACGGATAAGATGTCTGTCTTCTCTGCTGTTAGTGATGGGAAGTTGCTGAGATTCTGCATGACATTCCGTATGATTGCCCTGAAGCCATCGATTCCATATTCTGCTAACTGTCATGCGGTCTCGACCGACGCGAGCAGCAATATTGCGGTACGATAAACTGCAATCCCGGTAGGCTATAATCCTTCCTCGATCAAAGTCAGACACGTGCTGATAGGCATTTCTTCTTACACGAGGCATTACAACAACTTTGTTTGCCGAAAACAACGTTTAAACGGAAATTGAGTATGAGAAAACTGCTGTCATACACATTGTAGACGTCGCTACTGTCGCCTGCTGTGTATGAATGCGCTGAAAATCTAATCATTTGCATATCACAGTAAGTTAAACCTGTCATGCAAATTTCCCGTGTGTGGTTTGCTGCTTTCCTGGAGTAGCAATTTTAATGGCCAGTAGAGTATATATATTTTGTGTGAAGCCAAATTTTGAAATCGTTAAAAATATGCCGCGACAAAAAAGTTGAGAATCACTAGTTTAAAGTTTTTAAGTACTCATTTCAAGTACAAAATAACAAGTTCAACAAATAAGCTTTTTCAGAAAGGACTATTTCCCCCTTAGCGCCATCCAATACAAATGAAATATCTCCAGAAAATACTCAGTTTTCCTCATTGAAAAACTGCATTAATAATAGATAAGCAAATTAAATTCTTTTTTGAAACCAAAGTATAAAGAGTTTTTAAAAGATTATGAAATAATGATATCACACCACGTGGGAGTGGAATTACTTTTAGAAACACTGATGCTCGAACAAGCAGAATAATTAATGTTATTTGCGATGAATTAATTTTCTTTATGTAACGAAATATTTCGTTCAAGATTAATCGATGTCTGCATGCACCTTCATTTTTTTACATCTAAAATCATGCTAATTTAATAAGTATTTTCTAATTAACTAAAAAAATTCTTTTGTCCTGAAATGTTTGCTATAGTGCTAAAGTACCAAATAGTCATATTTTATAGAAAATATAAATAATGCTCTTATGTTGTGGGAGAGAAATAAAGACACCACACCAAAGAAAAGTTTACTAGAACTAAAAAATGGTATTAGTACATAATTTCTTTTTAATTTTATCATTTTCTGAAATAAGCTCTTTAGATATTTAAAAATTTGAAAGAAGGTATATTTTTAATTTCTAAATACATTTACAGTCAACAATTAAGTCTAAAGATAATTTGATAAATTCCTAAAGCTTTTTTTAAACAAAACAATATGTTAAAATTTCATTACAGTCACTTAAAATACTTAAACATTTTTTAAATTTAATCAAGACAAACCTTACAATAAATAATATAATGCTAGGTGAAGATCTTGAATATATATATATATATATATATATATATATATATATATATATATATATATATATATATATATATATATGTATGTGTGTGTGAGTATACTTTTCTCCAAAATTTAACCATCCAAATTGAGAGAATAAGCGTTGCATAGAAAAAACCTGAAAAAATTAACAGAAAATTAAATACAGAATTATTTAAAATTCAAATGTAAAACAATTATTACAATCAATATTTTTAGATAGTACACACTTATATTTATTTAGCAATAAAATAATTCTCATTCAAATGAAGATGCAAACTTTAAGAATTTGTAAACATTCAAATATGTCTAAATTTCTTAGCTTCTACAAAGATGAGTCCTTGCAGAAGTTAAAAAAAAATTCTTAATTCGTTTTCAACGGAAATATTTTATTATATTAGAGCTAAAACATTTCAAAATTATAATAAATTATCGCGCAAATACATTTTTCCTATTGAAAATAAATAATTAAATATTGAGTGGAACACGGTATTTCATATAAGATGATAAAAACATTGAAGCTTGTAATGAGTGTTGATGTGTGTGACCAGTAATAATTATCGCTTAACACCAAAGCATTTACATGATATCTTTACATGTTTGTCGAGAACGGATGAGTATGTAGCAACTCATCTTGTAAAAAGAAAAAAAAAAAGTAGCAAAATTTTGTGGATACAAAGTTACAACACTAATACATTTATAATACGTATTAAGGGCTTTGGAAATGGAAACTAGAACCACTGCTACTATTATTCCAGCAAATGAGTCAGTATAACAGTGTAAGGTAGCAGCTTAGAAAGTTCCTTTCAGTTTCCCTGAACTTAAATCTGACCATTGTGGGAATATATACAAAAACTAATTGTTACTGAAAATATTATGTCGTAATATATCCTGATATCTCATTACAGTTATTTATTCCACCATTCAATCGAATATGCTCCTTTTTAAAATTGAAACAGCATTTATAGTTAACATCTTAATGCAGGACTCAGTAATTAGGGGCCTACATGTCCTGTGTTGCATATGCAAAGAGTTTTTTGGACCCTGCTCAAACGCAATCAGGAAAATCTACTTTGTATCTATATTTCCTTCTTGTTCAAGACCACATATTCATTTCTATTTTACATCAGGAAGGGCATGTGAACATGCTTAAGGGAATGAAATTTTTGTAATAAGTAAAAATAAAAAATGACTACCGTGTAACAAGCTGACACAATGTGTAGAATGAAATATAAATCATAACATTTCTAGTAAGCTCAACCGGCGATCCTTAAGTACGTATAAGTCGCGCTTCTTCGGTTAATCTGAACAATCACACTTTTAAATTTGCAACACAATAAATAAATTAATTTTCAATTTTAAAGACACCATAAATCTTCGAAAAAACATAAATTGTGGAAGGAATGTAGTGTTTAAAAGAAAGGATAAGTATACTTTTGTTAGTGTAAAGGACAAAGACTGTGTTTACTGCATCGCGCGATATAAATATTGAAAGCAATATAAATATTTTAATACTGAAGCTATATAAATATTTATAGAGTGTAGTTTCATGATAGCCTACAATTTAACTAAGCAATTCATTTTAGATGGCGAATTTATTAAGTAGTGTATAGAAGAGAGAGCAACCGTATTATATAACCAGATAGGAGAAAGAAATGAAAAAAAACATTTCACTGTCAAGACAGACCACAGTGTACCGCATTAACTTCATCAGTTACGAGCTTGCAGAACAAACGGAGACGGCTGGCAGGAACTTTGATTTCCTTTGGAACAGGATGAAAGCACAAATAAAGATACTGAGAAAGCAAGCATCTTTTTTATTTAACTGAAATTTCGCTATCAGATTAATTACTCAGCCTACAACCAAATGAAGATTCAAGCAAGTTTTTTGGAGTGATTGTAAGTGCTGTAAATTTAAGGTAAAAAGTATCTTTTGCTCTGGAACAAAATGGCAAGCATGTAACGGTTGTAATTACAGCTACCTTCCCTGCTTAAGTGGGTAGATGGCGCTAGGTGCCTCTAGTGAATTTCGCAGATAAGACAATTATGATTATGAAGTGGTTCGTACGTTGTTCTTTTCTGTAGCTGTTTTGTGAAATTGTATGTAATGTGACGTTATTGTTATATGTTGTGATGTGGATCTCTAATATAAATAAACAAATGCTCCTGGAAGCTTTGTCATTGCTATTAAAGCTTTGTCATTACTATTATATGTGGAATCATGAGTTTATAAGCCTTAAAATTGATTAAGCCAAACCTCTTAACATGAAAAAAAATGCGTAATGGTTAAGCAATTAAAAACAATTTATGAACACAACACACATAACAAGATTTCTTTCCCGATTCAAAATGCAAGCAAAACGTCTTTGTGAGGGTGCAATGAGCTTAAAGCATGCCAAATTTACTACTTCTAGTGTGGCGAATAGAATAACAGCAATGACATTATTATCCACCATCGAAAGTTATGCGGCTGTGGAGAGGCAGATTATGAAGGCGTCATTAAATACAACAGTTTGAGGTAGTTGAACCTAGGCAAAGTGATAAAAAAGTCGAATCACTGAAGAATGGAAAACCTCTTATTTTTAGAAACGAAGATGTCTGAGGACTTTGATGCAATAAGATATGAAGATTGGAGATAATCAAAAGAAGCTGATTAAAAAATTGAGATAATTTGGTTTGTAGACCCAATTATTAAATATCTCAATATTTAAGAAAAGCCAGCACAAATTCAATTTGCTTTTTTACTCAATCAGAGCAGATATTGATAGTCTTAGGGGCTGCAAATTGAATTTATTGACTTGCAAATAGGTTTGATTTGTTTGCTCTTCTACGTTTGCATTTTGAGCAAGGCTAATCAGACTGAATCCGATTGTTAGCATCAAATTGTAATATTACTTAAAAAGGGTGGCCACTAGATGGCACTGTTTAATATGTCATGTTGAGAGGTATGTACAAGCAATTGAGAAGAGAGATTGTAAGAAGGAGCTCACTATGAAGGAGCTACCTTAAAATAATCTGTAAATATTCTGTAAATAAACCTTTAAATATTAGTAAATTTATAAGAACTTCTTCCTTCCCCTCCTAAGCAACTGACTCGTCATCTGACAAATAGAATGAAACCAATAACAAATCAGAAGTGGGATATAACTCGCGACGCTTTCGGAATTGAGGTAGGCGAATTTTAATTGTTTCGTTTCGAAATGTATATTAACGTATTAAGTAACGTATTTTGAAGTAGTAAACGATATTTAAGAATTTTGAGTATAAGTATAAAGTATTTTCTTAATTTCGTTTTCAAAGAAACTATTTTTGTTTTGGGTGAAGTAAAAGTAATAATTTCGTTATTGATATAAAGTATTTTTATGTATAAAGTAATTAAGTATTATAATTTGTATAGTATGGCATTTTGGGGGAAGGCTAAAAAAGTAGATTTAATAGAATTAGCAACAGAATTAGGTCTCTCCGTACCTGAAGATGCTAAAATAATTGATTTAAAACGTATTATAACGGAATCGGAGACGTATGATGAAGAGTTTAGTAAGAGCTTATTAAGTAGGATTACTGAAGATCGAATTGCATCAGAAATAGCCGCCAAAATGTTGGCTGATCGTGAGCATGAACTTGAATGCTTACGTATCGAAAATAGAGTTCAAAATGTAAATATTTCAGATTTAAGTAGCAACGATGAAAGTAGAAATGTACACGTAGATTTTCGAAAGTTAATGCACGAATATAAAATTAAAGATGGTGATATAAATTTTTATTTAGTTTTATTTGAACGGCAGGCAAGACGAATTGGGTTGAGTGAAGAGTATTGGGTGTCACAATTATTGGGACTGCTCCCATATGAAATTACGCAACTAATAGCGCGTGAAAACGAAGATAATGCAAATAATTATAAATATGTAAAATCGTTATTGCTTAAGAGATAAGTTAAGTGCTGATAAGTTTCGATTTAAATTTTTAAATCATGTTAAAAATCCAGAAAGTACATGGAAGGATTATTCATTTGAATTGCAAAACTATTTTGAGGAATGGATAACGGGACTCGAGATTTCAGATTTTAATAGCTTAAAAAATTTAATTATTACTGAACAATTAAAGAAACAAGTAAATTCAACAACTCGGGAACATTTTATAGATGAATGGCCTAAAATTCTCCAGACCAGTTGGTCGATAAATTGGATAATTATGATAATGTTCGATCTATTAACAGTTTTAAATTAGGAAACTCATCGAATTATAATTCTCGTAAGGATAAATTTCAGGTAGAAAAGAAATCATTTCCGTTTAGTGAAAATAAAGGTGTTAATCGAAAAAAGGTAGTCAGTTCGGATATTCGAAATGAAAAAGGGGAATATAAATGTTTTAATTGTAATGATTATGGTCATATAGCTCGTGAATGCCCGACGCTGAAGACCTTAGCTTACTGTAAGAAATGTAAAAAAGTAGGTCATTCTCAGCGAATGTGTAAGTTTGAAACCGATCAAAAGCGCGAGGGGAATAATTTATCTGTCAGTCAAAGCAATTCGGATTCAAGTGCGTCGTTGGCGCCTACGAACTACTTGAAAGATGCTTATATTTATGGAAATAAAATGGTTGCACTAATTGATACAGGAAGCAGCTGTCGTCTCTTAAAAGAAAATATAGCAATAAAAATGAATCTGAATATAACCCCAGATAGCAGTAATTTATTCGGTTTTGGAAATCAAAATAACCCAGTAACTAAAGCTCTTGGAAAAGCTGTAGTAAATATTCGTGTAGATGATGTAGTTGGAAAATTTATTCCGTTATAAATTGTCGAAGATAATTCCCAACCATGCGATTTAATTTTAGGTAGAACATGGTTAGATTTACCATACATTGCTTTTACGTGTATTGGGGGTAATCTAAAATTTGAATACGCAAATGACGATGTTTTTTCAGAAATTCAAGTAGATTTAAAGAAAAATACAGTTAAATTGAAAACATTAAATGAAACAGAAATCGGAAGTAAGTCAATTAATTTAATTAGAGCGAAAATTGAAGAAACCGAAAATTCGATAGTTAAAGGAACAATTTTAGTCAAAAGTATAGGACAGAATTTCGATTCTATTCTTGAAGTAGTTAACGGTGAAACAGCTGTACCAGTAATAAATAAAGAAGAATTTAACTTAAAATTTAGGAAAGGACAGTGCTTAGGTAGAGGAATGTAAGTAAGGGAGGAAAGCTTAACCCTATCTAATAAAGTTAAAAGCGATAATGAAAAATTTGAAGTTATAACAATTAACAAAGAGAAGTCTCCTATTTTAATGAACGATATTAATTTCGACAAATCCTTAGAAAGTGATAAAAAATTAGAACTTTTGAATTTATTAAATAAATATCGTGATTGTTTTGCTTTAAACTTAAACGAGTTAGGCTGCACGAATTTATGCAAAATGAACATAAAAGAAATAGAGGGCAGTAAGCCCATTTTTCAAAAACCATATAAAACTAATTCTGAAGAGAGGAAACAAATAAAAGAAATTGTATCCGAATGTAAGAGGTATGGAATAGTTTCAGATACAAGATCTCCTTATTCTAGTCCTGTATTATTAGTTAAGAGAAAGACAGGGGAACAGCGACTGGTTATAGATTATAGGAAATTAAACTCTCAAACAATAAAGGATAAATTTCCATTACCTAAAATTGATGACATTTTAGAATGTCTAGGAGGAAGCTAATTTTATACTACTTTAGATTTAGCTAGTGGTTATTTACAGTTACCATTGACTGAAGAAGCAAAATTGAAAACTGTTTTTATAACTCCAGACGATACAGGTCAATTTGAGCGAATGATCTTTGGATTGGCGAATGCTCCAGCAGAATTCCAAAGACTCATGAATCTTGTTTTGGGCCCATTATTCAACAGAAAAGTACTGTGCTACTTAGATAACATATTGATTCCAGCTAAAACAAGGACCGAAATGATACAAAAGCTTATTGAAGTATTTGAATGCTTAATGAAAGCCAATTTAACTTTAAAATTACCAAAATGTAAATTTGGGAAATTAGAGACTGAATTTCTTGGTTTCATATTTAGTAAAGATGGTTTGAAACCTGGACCACGTAAAGTAGCAGCTATTGAAAAATTTCCTATTCCGAAAAATACGCACGACATCCAAAGATTTTTAGGGCTTACTAGTTTCTTTAGAAGATTTGTTTCGAAGTATTCTCTCAAGGCAGCACCATTGTCTGAACTTACGAAAAAAGATGCAAAGTTTGTTTGGGAAAAAGAGCAAAGTGAGGCTTTCGAGGAACTTAAAAGTAATCTAATTAAAGCACCGATCCTAGCTCATTATGATCCTCAAAGTGAAACTGAGGTACATTGTGATGCAAATTCAATTGGATTGGCCGGAATATTGTTTCAAAGAGATAGTAAAGGGAATTGGAGGATGGTTTATTGCGTTAGCAAGAAAACTACAGAAACTGAACAAAAGTACCATTCGAGTAAATTAGAGTTGATGTCAATTGTGTGGACATTAGAAAGGTTAAGGCAGTTTCTGATATGAATAAAGTTCACAATCGTTACAGACTGTCAAGTACTCGTGTATCTAAAAGCTAAAAAGTCATCAAATCCTCAGATGGCAAGATGGTTTAACCTCATGCAAGAATACGATTTTGAGATCCGGCATAGATCAGGTGAACGAATGAAACACGTGGATGCACTAAGCAGAGCAGCTGTTGAAGAGCCAGAAGATACATTGCACAGTATAATTGAAAGAAAATTTGAAGTTTGTTTGACTTTGAGTGAAGATGAACAAATATTGATGATACAGCAGGCTGATCCAGAAATACGAAAATTAATAGAAATATACAGAAAAAAAGATCAGGATAGAACAAAAGAAGAAAAACAGCTTATAAGAAATTACATCTTTAAGAGAAATAGATTATTTAGGTGCATAAATGAAAATGGAAAGGAAAAATTTCTCTATGTTATTCCAAGGAATATGAGAAAAAGTACAGTAATTAAATTCCATGATCTTATGGGACATTTTTCTGTTGACAGAACTGTAAATAAGATAAGGGTATTGGTTTCCTTACATGAAACGTTATGTACGAAGGCACATTTCGAAATGTTTTGAATGTTTAATGAACAAAACGCCATCAGGAAAACAGCCTGGCTTGTTAAATCCAATTAAAGCAGATCGTAAACCTTTTTCAATTATACATATGGATCATTTAGGACCTTTTGTTAAGAGTTCTAAAGGTTATCAAGAACTTCTGGTCATAATAGATAATTTCACAAGATTTGTCCTATTGACTCCAGTAAAGGGTACGTCAACATCCCATGTGCTGAAGGCTCTGAAAAAGTTTGTAAATACTTATGGTCTACCTGAGAAAATAATAACAGATCGAGGAATTTGTTTCACTTCGCATCAATTTCAACAATATTGTACTGAAAATGGTATACATCATACACTCAATTGTACGAAGCGACCATGTGCAAATGGAATGGTTGAAAGAGTTAATAGAACAATATTGTCTACCATAACAACTGGTATGGAAGATCAGAATCACAAAGACTGGGATGTTAAAATACATGAAGTTGAGAGAAACTTGAACAATTTTGTAAACAAGTCACCAAACAAGACACCATTTGAATTGCTCCATGGTTATTCTCCACGATTCAACGATGGAATTGTGAGAAAGTTCACTGATGAAGAAGCTCAGAGTTGGCAAGATCCATCTATAGTGCAGGAAGAATCTCGAAGACAAACAGAAGAAAGTCAACAAAAAATGAAGCAGTATTATGATAAAAAGAGATGTAGAGCAATGACGTTTGAACGAAGAGAAATCGTCGTAATGAAAAGAGCCCCGAAATCTTCAGGCCAACCTACGAAGACACAATTTAAGTACCGAGGCCCTCTTATTGTTACCGAGGTATTGCCAAACGATGTCTACCATGTGACTCAGCTAGAAGAAAAAAGTCCACTTCTACGCAACAACAGCTCACATTAGTCAACTAAAACCATGGCTAAATGAACCAGATTCGGATGAAGATGATACCGATAGTGCCAAAAGTGATGATGAGGACTATAGCCCTAGACGCAATCCACATAGATCCACTCGCAAGGACTAAAGCTGAATGAGGGATTCTAAATGGTGAGATCTTTCCAATTTTATTTTAAAAAAACGTTGCAATTAAAAGACAATGAACTTATCATAAACTATTGACTCTAAAAATAAATAACTTTAAAGATCATTTACTGTATACTGAAGTATTCATCAAGTATAATGAAAATTTGTTAAATTTATTCTGTGAATGATTTAAAATTCCTAAGTTCATTTATTTTCTATTAAACTTTTGTTGTAAGTAGTTTTATTAGAATTGTATCAAGAATTACTTTTGTGGAAAAAAGTGTATTATATATTATTATAGTTTTTTTGTAATCTAACTTAATAATTTTCTACTTTTAATGGAAGATGTGTATTATTAATGATTATAATTACAGTATTTGTGTTTGTGTGAATGAAAATAATGACAGTTATGTAGTTAATAATTTTATTTAATCTGCTGTGTTTAATTTAATTGTTAAAATTTGTTGTATTAATTAGTAATTTAGTATTATTACATCAATTGAGGACAATTGTAAGGTCAGTCTGGCCGAATGTTAGCATCAAATTGTAATATTGCTTAAAAAGGGTGGCCACCAGATGGCAGTGTTTAATATGTCATGTTGAGAGGTATGTACAAGCAATTGAGAAGAGAGATTGTAAGAAGGAGCTCACTATGAAGGAGCTACCTTAAAGTAATTTGTAAATATTCTGTAAATAAACCTTTAAATATTAGTAAATTTATAAGAACTTCTTCCTTCCCCTCCTAAGCTACTGACTCGTCATCTGACAAATAGAATGAAACCAATAACACGATAGTTTTACATAAACTGCCCGACATAGAAAATGCATTATGAAGTGACTCGAAAATTATGCAAATTTACGAGTAAATGCACCTTATAAAGGTATGCAAATGATGTGAAATGCGCCGATCTCTAGTGCACGTAGGATAAAATATAAGGTGAGAAACCGCCAGAATGGACAAAATCCGCGATGCTATTGCTGCTTGGAAAATAATAGTTGAAAGTATGTTCCTGACGCAAAGAATAATTACATTAAATGTCAGACCATCGTCGACGGAGTCAGCTCTAGCAGACAGACGAGTTTTCGAAAGGCATGGTGATCGGACAGAGAAGGGCAGTATAATCCTCATGACAAATCACAGCTGACAGACACCTGAAAGCGTCCACAGTGCACCGGTTGAGGGGAAAGATGGATGCAACAAGGAACTGTGGAACGTTTTCCGGTGCAACCAGAATGACGTCAACCCACCTGGATCCACGCGTCCGACGAGAGGCGGTGGTGGCCCCACAAAACACGATAACCGAAATTTTACAGCATATGTATGACACCCTGGATTCTCCCATATCGAGCACAACCATTTGCCGTTGATTGGTTGCTAGTGACCAGCGCTCATGGCATCCATTAAAAGGATTGGCCTTGATTTGTTTGTCGCTCAACGGTTATTTTCTGCACACGAAGGCTAATTAGACCGGGACATACGGTTTAAAATGGATTCCGAACCATTATGAGCATCCATGCCCAAGGTGGGATTCGAACCCACGAACTGTTGAACCGAAGGTAAGAGCGCTAACCATTCGGCTGACAGATCGGCTAATAAGACTTTCATTGATCCCACAACATAGACGCCAACGTTTGCAATTGTGTCAGATTAGAGCGCTGATGAGTCACGCTTCTGTTTCTTCGGTGATAGAAGCTGCGTGTGCGGCGTCGACGTTAACAAAATTATGCAGCAATTGTGAAACTCTCGACCGAGCAACAACACGGCATCATGGTTTGAGCGTACACTTCTAGTATGTATTCACGGTACTACGATAGACCAACGTTACATGGATGATGTGCGGTGGCCTGTGATACTTGCCTACCTTCAAGGGGTGCCCAATGCCTTTTATCAGCAGGATAATGTCCGACCACACATTCTCGTATCATCAAACATACTCTGCAAAGTGTACAACTGCTTGCCTTGTCACGGTGCTCGCCAGATCTGTCACCAATTGAACACGTTTAAGATACATTAGGATGCCATTAACAAACTCTGCTACTTCCTCCTTCAGAAGAAGCACTTTAGCAAATGGTTGACAGGAAATGCAGAGCCATTTCTCAGGACGTCATCCGTACTCTCATTGACTCTGTGCCGAGATGTATTGTTTCATGTATCGCCGTCCACGGTGGTCCTACAACCTACTGACAGTACCCTGTTCTCGCTCGGTATTATGCATATAATTTCGAGATACAGATCACTTATTCTTCGTTGCTGTCTCTCTGTTTGCCGAGTTTCGTCACTTTCAGGGAGCTCCTTCTTGGTGTTGCATTTTCAATATCGAGCAGTTTCAATTCCGAACCAGTATAAGCAACCATGTCAAAGTGGGAATTGAACCCTCGAGTAACTGCACCGAAATGCAGACTGCTAACCTCCTGCTGCTTTAAAATCAGATGCAAGAAAGGTTTAGTATCATGACATTAAGCAATTTTTACAACTTTTTATTTGCTAAACATTTGCAGCGCACGAAGATAATTGTTGGGGTTGTTATTTATATTAGAGTGGACACATATTTGTTATCAAAGTTTTCCTCGCATAAATGTCAACAAAATTTAAAAACATGAATTTGCACGGTGTGCGATGAGAATTTCAGCAAACAATTACACTCCTGATTTTAAAAATAGGAAAATAAACTATAAAGTGCCTTTTTGTTTCATTGCACTAATTCTAAAATTACATAAACTTGAATCTAGATGGTAATGAATTAGTTTCATCATAAACTGAATAAATACGCTATTTTATTTAACTATGATACTGTTTATTGGACAGCCAAAGGACTTACTGCATTTGTAAGACATTTTTCGTCTACCAGGGGCAGTTTTTAAAGAAAAAGGAAACGTGTCAAAAGGTGAGAAATCCGATAATTCTCAAGCACCCACTGAGATGGCAGTGAATACCGAAACACAGTGTGAATTTCCCGTTGTTCGAACCTGGCTGTTTGTTTTGTTTTGTTTGTTTGTCGCTCAACGGTCATTTTTTTGCACATGAGGGCTAATTAGACCGGGAATTACGGCTTAAAGTGGATTCCGAACCACTACAAACATCCATGCCCAAGGTGAGATTCGAACCCACGAACTGTTGAACCGAAGGCAAGAGCGCTAACCATTCGGCTGCCAGCTCGGCCGACACTGGCTGAGATCGGACTCGGGAATTTTCTCTCTGATGAGTGATGTCTTACAGCAAGGTTAACGGTGAGGCTTTGTTTCATTCAACTTTGATTTATTAA
The DNA here is from genome assembly GCA_037975125.1 of Latrodectus hesperus. NCBI lineage: Eukaryota > Metazoa > Arthropoda > Arachnida > Araneae > Theridiidae > Latrodectus > Latrodectus hesperus. The sequence continues at coordinate 89,918,675 of CM075859.1, read as the reverse complement.
TTTTTTTCAGAAAATTTAATGTTTTATTTCGATCTAAAATTCAACTTTTCATCTATGTATATTTTCAAGGTGCAAAAATAAATGCACTCATTTTAAAAGGGAATATCCCAAGTGTATTCTACAAGCAAAATCAATGCCGCGCCCTTTTTATTAGATTTAATCGGAACACTAGATAATATTTAGCTATTTAAGAGTAGGGATTAACTAGATTAAGTATATTTGATATATTCAATGATAGAGTTATTTTAAAGCATAAATCAATAATTTATTTAAAAATAGATAAGAATTTGCTATAAAACGTGATTCAAAACATGAAATATTTGTATTTTATTTAAAATTTCTAATTTTTTGCAAAATATTATGAACACGGATGAATGTTTGTTAACAAAATACGAAATCTTCTTTAATTTTTTAATAGCAAAGTAAATAGTAAAAGATATAACAATCGCATATTAAGTATAAAAGATAAATATAAATGCATTAATTATAAAGTGAATAACTTAAAATATCATGGCATAAGAAAATCGAAACCGAATATAAACTGGTTTATGGGAATTAAAATAAATAAGAAACTGATATTAAAATTTATTTTAAAATAAATGAAAATTTAAAATACGCACGCGCGTAAAAATTGATATCGTTTCCATAAAATATATCCACGGAGCTGGCAGCCAAATGATTAACCCTCTGGTCTGTTTCACAGTTCATGGGTAAATTTCATTGGTTTGGTAGTTTCAGATGTCGTTCTGAAGATCGGTAGGTTGCTGGTTCGAATCTCGGCTAAAACGAAAAATTCATCGTTTTCACTAAATGCGGTTGAGGAACGTTAAATAGGACGGTCGTAATATCCTCCAAATGAGACAAATGATACCCCTTGGGTTGGCAGGTCAAGTATTAAGGGGTCTTCTGCTCGATGCCTGCTTCTAATTTACGAAAACTACCACGCGGCTGCTTTCGCCGCTAACGGACAGAGCCCAAACAAGGGCCAGGTGCAGAAAAATACGCAACAACAATAAATGGAGTTGATTCTCATTTTGGGCATAGAGGCAAGTGGCTTGAAATTTTCCATTGTTACATGTCAGTGGCTTTGTAAAAACCACCATTGATTAAAAATTGAACCACTGAAGCAGTTCTGTGTCTCAATTATTTTTAAATCTAAAATTCTATCCCATTATCTTTCTTCCTCCATACTTACTAACTTTGCAGAGAAAAAATCAGTAGATTTGATTGAATTTTACGGAAAAATCTAGAGACACTGTAAGCGACATTTTTGCTAGAAGCACAATGTTTAAAAAGGTAAAAAGACAATTTTACTCTTTAGGTTATACATTCTGAGAATGATTTATGTTAAACATATATATTTCGTGTTAATCTTAATATTTTAATAAAATATTCATCAACCTCATAAAAAATATGAAAAACAAGTGAGAATATACTACATGTAAAAAAAGTTAACCTCAATGTTTATGTCCCAATATTTATTTTATAGGACATTCTTTACTACATTAGGGCAATTTATAACTATTAAGCTTATAAAATTATATAAAAACTTAAAATACATTATGAAAGAAATAAATTTATTTCAGTTACAAATACTTGTTAGAATATAGAAAATATCAAATTTTGTCTTTATAAGAAAAAACAAAAAAAAAAAAAAAACAATGCATTTCAAATTGAATAACTCGTGGCGATTTATTTTTTTCATATATTGCTGACTTGGCATGTTTTAGAAATGAATTGGTGAACTGCTGATCAAAACATTTTTTCTTACTTTGAGAATATTTAAGATATTGAGACTGTTAAAACTACTAAAACAACTCAATAAACTTTTTCCGGCAAAATTTCGGCTGTTTAAGTTTTTTTTTTTACTGAAATTGCCAAAAATCAGTAGATTTTCATACTTTATTGGGAAATTGAGAGAAAAGATGAAAAATCAGGAGTTTCCCGATAAAATCAGTAGAGTTGGCAGCTATGTTCCTCGCTTACAAGATAAAAGGGTCTCATTTAAAAAAAATCTTTTAAACAGTTTTTTTCATACAGAAAGCTAGTTTAATACAGACAGTGTTGAAGGAATTTAAATAGGTGTTTCTGTGTCGAAAAAGATTTTTGTAATTAGTATCATGATCATTTGACTTTCACTCACAGTATTCATATATAATGAAAAGGAGTTATTGCATAAAACTAAATACAGCTGTGTTGACATTCATCTAATACAAAATTTCGGTATTTAAGATGATAATACTGGCAGTTATTGGGGATATGCGGAATTTATGCGGAATTTACAAATAAACCCATAATTTAATCTGACGTTTTTCTCATCAGAAAGAAAGATTGAATTCGAATCACAACTTAATCGAAGATCACTTTTGTTTATGAAATATGATTGGGCCACGTTAAATAGAACGTGGTCGCAATGGCTTCCAAGTGAAGCAATATCTCTGAGTGTGGCAGGTCTTGTGCTGGATCCCTCCTTCTAAATTAAAAGAATTCCACTCAACGGGTACAACCAAATTCTTGACTAAGTGCAAGGCAAGACACATGCTTAAGCAACAACGTATCCCAAAAGGTATCTGACAGATTTGACAGAGTAGGATCAGCAATTAATTTTAAATTGAGGTTTGGAATCTCAAAAATAATTACTTATTTTAGCCTAGTTTTAAGCATACAAAGATATTCAATTGATTGATTTTGTGATGTTTACTAATGCAAGGTCCAATATTGGACATTTCTGCACCGTACAATATTTAAAACTGTAGGTAAAAATTCTGTGTTAAAATACTAGTCAGATGTATACAATGGAATGCATTAAAAGTTCAAGAAAAGCATATGTAAAAAATTATTTTGGCTAAAAATCTTAAATAGAATTCAAGAAACCTATTGCACGTAAAAATGCAAACAAATTTCTATGTGGTTTAAACCCAAGCAAGTCTGATAAAATTAAATTTGGGGTATTAAAAAACACTATGCGCAAATCATTGAAAGTAGGACAGACAATTAAAATGTGATGTACTGTATATGGTGCATTACACATGCCACAAACTGGAGCACTACGAGACAAACTGGAAACACTCCAATACGAAGACGTGTGAGTTTTACATCTACTCTTCGCATGGGAGCAACTGGGAATGAAAGAATGTTGGAGGATATACTATATAATTTATTGTTGTTCTGCATATCCCATGTTTTTTGCCAGTGGGATGAAATGAAATCTTTGATAATTTGTTTAATGTCAAAAAATGTAATGCTTGCAGAGGCATTTTAGCAGCATTATCTGCAAATTCATTCCCAGCTATGCCAACATGACTTGGAACCCAACAAAACAAGATGTCAAATCCTTTATTCTTCAGTATATTTAAAACATCCAATATTTCCACTATAATTGGATGACATTTATCTTTCAAATTGTCTAATTGCATGAGCACACTCATGCAATCTGTATATATACAGTATTTTCGATAAGAGCTGGATTGTATTATTTCTAGAGCACGTTTAATAGCAACAGCTTCAGCTGTATACACAGAATATGATGCATGCAGTTTATAGCTGTAAACTGTATTTCAAACAACAATGCCATAACCAACATAACCACATGATTTTGAGCCATCTGTATAAACAGAGATGTGGGAGGAATAATGAGAATGAATGAGTGAAAACATTTGTTGCAAAATAAGGGAAGATGTAACTGATTTATTGTATCCAGTAAAGGGTTTGATTATATTGACAACATGAATATTCCAAGGAGGAAATCTTAAAGCATCTATGAATTAAATATGTAAATCAGGGAACTCAGATGAAGACAGGAATGAATTTGTACGCTCATAAAATGGTAATATGTTATGTGGCCGTGCATTATATAGCCTTCTTAAAGAGGGACAAATAATCATCGATTTCAAAGGGTGTTGTGATACTGATAGCATTTTAAAATAATAATGTAGAGAGAGAGTTTCTTACGTCTCAGATCTAGAGGTAACTGGTTGCAAATTACATAAAGGCTCTGGACAGGAGAAGTCTGGAATGCTCCAGAACAGATACGTAAAGCTGAGTGATGAACAGGGTCTAGTTTGCGCAAAACTGATGATCTGGCTGATCCATAAACTACGCTACCATAGTCAATTCGGGATAGAATAACTGACTGATACACTCGGAGTAATGCTTGACGATCTGCACCCCAAGAGGTGCTAGAGAGAACTTTCATAATATTTATTGATTTTTCGCATCTTTTGCGCAAATCTAAGATATGTGGTAGGAAGGTTAACTTTTTATCAAATATAAGCCCAAGAAATGATATCTGATTAACTACGGGAATAGTTGTACCTGATATCTTAATTTCTGGATCAGGATGAAGCCTAGTTTTTCTGCAAAAATGGATACAATTGCTTTTACAAGGGGACAAAGTATGCGCATTTTCATTACACCAAGCAACTAGATTGACAGCAGTTTGTAATTGCCGTTCAATCAGTCGCATGTTAGAACCTTGGCAAGAAATTTGGAGATCGTCAACATATAATGTTCCATGTAGATGGTTGCAATACATGAAGAATGTTGCTGATGCAAATATTAAAAACAGTAACACTTAAGACACTTCCCTGAGGAACCCCCTCCCATTGGATAAATGGATTAGATAAAACAGATCCCATACGGACATTAAAAATGCGAGAACTTAAAAAACTCTGAATAAAAATAGGTAAATTTCCTCTGAAAATAAAATTATACAAAGTTCGAAGAATTCCATAACGCCATGTCTTATCATAAGCTTTTTCTATGTCGAAAAATATAGACACCAAATGATGTCTCAGTACAAAAGTATTCCTAATTTGTGTTTCTAAGTATGCAATATTGTCCAGAGTAGAACGACCTTTCCGGAAACCACTTTGATAAAGGGATATGTACTGATTGTCTTCAAGTACAAAAACAAGACGGCCATTGACCATACGCTCCAAAGTTTTAGCAACTTGTGAGAGCAATTGGACGATAGTTTTGAGGATTAGTTGGATCTTTCCCAGGTTTAAGAATTGGAATAATAAATGCTTTGCTCCAAAGACTGGGATAGACATGTTCATTCCATATTCTATTAAATAGAAGATGAATGCTTAATAAAGATTCATGATCAAGATGACAAAGCATCTTATATGAGATACCATCTGGTCCCGGACTAGTATTTTTAGTTTGGGACAGGGCTCTCTGCAGTTCCAGCAAAAAGAAATTGCAATTATATGGATGTATGGCTTTTTCATGAAACTTTATAGATTTCTTTTCAGCTTGCTCTTTGGTTCTGAGAAATTTAGGATCATAAGAGGCTGGACTAGATACCCTTGCAAAAGTTTCACTTAAAAGATTGGCAATATCATATTGAGAAGAAATTGTGTCAGCTCCTGTGCGTAGTATTGGGATAGAGAAGTCCCGATATAAACCACTGGAAGCTTTAACTTTCTTCCACAACTCTTTGCTGGAAGTTGATGGTGTGATGGAGGAAACATATCTTATCCACGATTCTTTTTGACTATTTCACCGTACTCGACGAGCAAAAGCTTTAACTTTTTTGAAAGATAAGAAGTTTTCCATGGTAGGGCACCTTCAAAAAACAGTCCACAGCTTTTTGTGTTTTTTGTATGTCACTTGGCACTCATGGATCCACCATTGTGTATGATATTTGCCTGAAATTGGCGAGCGCTTGGGAATAGTGTTTTTAGCAGAATCTAGAAGTGTATCAGTTACTTTTTGCACAGCATCATTAATATTATCAATTTTAACCATGCTGTCAGTAATCGCAGCTAATTGAGTGTAGAGAGACCAGTCTGCAAGATGATAAGAATAAGAGGAGAAGACTTGTGGTCTGCTTATACCAGTTTGATTTATAATTAAAGGAAAATGATCACTGTTATATAAGTCCTTATCAACATTAAGATTTAATGAAGGTAGAATTGATGGAGAGCAAATAGCTAAATCTATTGAGTGAAAGTTCTTGATGGCTGATGGAAATAGGTTATTTTCGTGGAATTTAGAAGGCAGATATTGTTATTAGAAATGAACTGTTCAATTGTCTTGCCCCGAGAATTCATATTATCACTACCCCATAAGGTGTTATGACCATTGAAGTCACCAAGTAAAAGAAAGGGTGTAGGTAGTTGGTCCAGCAAACTGTTTAAATCGATTTCATGGATGATTGCATGGGGAGGTAAGTAAAGGCTACAAATAGTAATGAGAGATGTGTGTATGCGTACTGCAACAGCCTGTAATGAAGTGTTAAGGGATTGTATAGTGCTAGGAATATTACAAAACACAAGAATGCATACACCTCCAGAAACTTAATCATGACTAACATCTTTCCTCACACAATTATATCCACGCAATTTTAAACTGTACTGAGGTTTTAAGAATGTTTCTTGGATGGCAAAACAAACTGGATTATGCAGTTTTATAATTGTTTTTATATCTTCTAAATGAGTGCGAAAACCTCGACAATTCCAAGAAACGAAGGTTCCCATTAAGCTAAGCTGAATGCTCCGACATTGGAGCAAGCCATCTGGGATTCAGATGAATCTCCACTTAGGAGTGTTTCATCATCTGATGGGTCTGCGTTTTTTATACCTGTCTTAGAGGCAGTTGAGCTTCTTTTACTCTTTAAATATGATTTATGGAACCCTTCTTTTGCATTCTTTAATTTTAGGGATCTTTGGGACTTAGATTTTGCAGAAGACAGTGAAGAAATTCCCTTCGGAATAGGTGGGACATTTATACTTGGAATATTTGAGGATAAGTTTGGAAAATTTAAGAAATCTGTTTGAGTACTACAAGATTTCATGACTTTTTTAATTGCTTGAGAATAGCTTATACCTTGATTAGGGATACGAGATACTATATGCCTGGCTTCAGGGTAAGATAAGTTTTGTTTTATTTTCACTGTAATAATTTCTTTTTCTAATATCCAGGTTGGGCATGACCGGAAGTACGATGGATGTTCACCACTGCAGTTTACACATTTTTCTTGTAATTGACATTCACTACTATCATGTCCAACAGATGCACATCGAGCACGAGTCAAATGTCCCCTACAAGTAGTTTTTGCATGGCCGAAACGCTGACACTTAAAGCATCGTAATGGATTTGGAATGTAGGGGCGAACACTACAATTTAGGTAACCAGCTTTAATAGATTGAGGTAGTATAGGAGTAGCAAATGTGAGTATAAGGTGCTTAGTTCTTATAATTTTGCCCTCTCTCCTGATTGTAATGCGCTGCACATGTTGTACTTTTTGGTCAACGAGATTATTCAAAATTTCCTCCTCTGAAACATTATATAGATCATCTGCTGAAATTACTCCCCGTGTAGAATTTAACCTACTATGAGGAGATACTATAACATCTATATTACCAAGGCATTTTAGTTTTAGGGTGGCTTTGGCCTGTTCAATTGATAAGACTTCAACTAAGAGATCACCAGATTTCATCTTGCGAACATTTTTGACATTTCCAAGTGTGTACCAATAAGACTCTTATTAAGAAAGGAGAAACATTATCAAAATTGCCCTCAGTTCTTTTAATAACAAAATATCCCTGATCTTGTATCATTTGTTGCTCCATAGGGAGTAAAGAATTAGAAGTACATTCCATAGAAATAGGTTAATTACTTCAAGGCCCGACTGCACCACCCACTACCGAGCCCAACAAGGGGATGCAGTATAACTGCATCAGTGCTAGCCAGACCTTATTTCCTTTCAATATATCTCTGACGTGGCCTCCACCCTTATCCAGTCACACAGCAGATATATGATCGCTTGATCCATGGAAGCCGATTGGTATGCTGAAAACCACAACACACCTCCCGTTTACCTGAAGCAGAGGACAAAGTAATGTGTTGGTCTCTGAGAGCCTCAATCACCAGGATCCTCCTTTCCAGGGACACGGGTATCCACGCACGACAAACACACGGGTGATTTATTCCCCAAGAGAAGCTAATAGTAACAGGGCGACACTCGCTACTAAAGGGGAGCCCTCAACTTCTTCCAAGCAACCACAATGAGGGAGAAGAGGAAGAAAATGCAGAAGAGGAGAGGAGAAAATAAAGAGGAGAAACAGATCACTAGGGTAACTCGGGATTGTGACACATGTGTTTACCCTAAAGAAGGTAAACCCCCTGAGGGGACAAGGATATTCAAATTAAAAAAGCCAATCTAGAACTAATATATATATATATATATATATATATATATATATATATATATATATATATATATATATATATATATATATATATATATATATGTGAAAATACAATCGAATTTTCAGTTGCCTAAAGTTATTGAAATCACAAAGAGCAAACAGTCAACTGTTTGAATCTAAAGATGGAGATTAAGAAAATTTTCTTCTATCCCTTCTTAAGACTTAAAAAATTGTGCAGACTTTAAATTTGCTAGGATTAAGTTACTGCATGCTGTCAAGTTGTAGAGGTAGTTTTAACGTGTTTGGTCATCTCCGTCTAATACTTAAAATTTCATAATTTCCGTTACATTTGATTGCACACTATTTAAGGATTCACATTTGCTTCCAAAGCATAACACTTAACTTCAGTCGTTGATTATAATTTCATATTAATGATTGTACACTTGAGTATCTTCCTATAATGAGGGTTGACATGTGTTATCATTACGTATTTCTAATAATTTGAATATCGAACATGTGAGAAACAAAATAGTATGGATATAGTTTACTTAGACACCAATTATTAGGCAATACTCTACTCTTTCTAACATTTAGTACGCGTGTCAGAGCAAAATGCAGGCCTATCTTCAGAGAACGCAGTTGCGACCAGGTTTCAATAGCTCGAGTCAACCATTATTTTCTACAATAATCAATTTTAAAGCCGTGTAAATTGGTTTAGTCTTTCATAGATTTACTTTCAAAAATCTCTAGAAAAATTCAGAATTATGTATAACATTTTTTAAGCCAAACTTTTTACATTAGAGAATAAATAGGAAGAGAGAAATGACTTCTGATGATTGGGTTGCAAGTTAAACGTATGAAATCTCAGAAGCGTTTATTTCAGGTGTTTTAAAAATATGATGAACTGAATGATTACCAGATATATTTAGTTTACTTCAATATTTTTATTCCACCGTTTACGTTTCTATATGTCTCAAAATAAAAGCACCTTTCAATTTATACAAAGCATAGTGTTCTGATTGAACATCATCTAACATTTTCTTTTTTTCTAATGGCAGGAAAAAAATTTTGAGATCCATTCGAAAAATCTGGAGACTATATTAATTAATACTTTTTAGAAGAATAATTTTTTGAATAGTATGCTGATCACAAAACTGTTGTTCCTTTCAACAAGAAACAAATTATTAAATAAATTATTTCAATTCTATATTTAAAATATTCAGGGGCTCAGAGGATATTCATTCTATTTCTCAAAGGGAAATTTCTTAAGAGATGGATTAAAAGAGGACTTTATGTTGTCAATCAGTTTTTGAATGAGGGCTACTTAGATCATTGGAATCTAAAGTTTAAGGCATGTTCTGAATTTTATGATTATTTCTTTCACATCCAAAATCGGAGTCGAACCTATGCACTGTAGAACCGAAGGTGGTTATTTGGCTGCCAACTCTGCAGTGATTTAAATGTATTCCGTATGAACTGCCATCAGGAATCCAAAACCATTCAAAGATTATAAAAATGAGCGGGTGCGACTTAGATGGATAGGTGGATCTTAAAGTTTACGAAATACATAGATGATGGCTACCAATAACTTATATATACTAATTCGAAAGCTTTGCTAATTATCTTTAGCTTGGGGTGTTGAGTATTGAAATAATTCATTATAAGAAAATAAGACAATTATGTTTCATACAGGTAATTTTATTAATTTTCTCAAATATTGGAATATAATTATTAATATTCAATTTTAATATGTCGGGCTACAGACTTTACAATTGATGGAATACGAAAGAAAGAGATGATTGATATATTAAAGATAAAAATTTTCTTCAGTTAAGAAATATTGATTGTATCTCATTAAAATTTTTTAGATACAAATTTATCCCCTTACACTTTAATTGTTTTTTGAAAATTTAAAAAATCATGTTTGATTAAAAGAATTAAACAAAATGAAAACTTCTGTTGAGATCGAATACTATGAATATTCCATTAATATTAGAGTTTACTAATTGAATAAAGAAAAATGAAAATTGATTTCTTATATAAATAAAAGATTATTATTTAGAGAGACTAAAATATAGAAAGCAATTCACACGAAGTTTGTTTTAAAATTTAAATATATTTTCTTGACTCAGTTATGAATTTTGATAGATTTCTAGTTTTTTCAGCGATGTTTATGATAATTTTAAAATCAAATTAATTTGTGCACTGAATTCAATGGTTCGGTTCACAAGTTCTTTAGAAGCACACTTTTTGCAGACTATAAGGAAAAAGTAAAGGCCTTAAGACAAAGAGAAGCAAGATAATACGATATATTGCCGCATAGAGAAAGCTTACCAACGAGCTCAGTGGCTGACTGGTCAAAGCACGCGATCCAAACCCAGAGATTGCGGATTCGATACTAGCCACGGCTGTTGTTTCCAAAGTATGGATTTTTTGTTTCCTTATGTTCTCCAACATTCTAGACCTTTCTTTGTTATGTTAATTAGTTGTTTCTCGAATATTCTATTACTGTATAAAAGCTTATACCCACTAGTGATGGGCAACTTCTTGACCTTGTAAGGTTACAAGTCGCTACTTTCCTTCAACTCCTAAGGTTCCCTAAGTCTGCCCGTGGAAATAAATGGATCGTGGTCTGCACAGATTACTGTACACGCTATGCAGTAACCAGAGCCTTACCAACTGCTGAAGCCGAAGAAGTCGCCAAGTTTCTGCTCGAAGAGATTCTTCTGAGACATGGAGCTCCTCGAGTCATTATTACAGATCATGGTGCCGTTTTCCAGTCCAGACTTGTATCCGCACTAGTTGAATTATGCCATATCGAATCATCGAATGACGACGGCGTATCATCCCCAAACGAATGGATTGACGGAGCTCTTTAACAAAACTCTAGCTAGTATGTTGTCCATGTACGTTGATATCGAACAGAAAAACTGGGACGAAATTTTGCCATTTGCGACGTTTGCTTATAACACCGCTAAGCAGGAGACAACAGGATTTACGCCGTTCTACCTGCTCCATGGGCGTGAAGCCGAAACGACGCTGGATACAATGTTCCCATTCTTGCCTGATGATGCAACGGTCGATTACCTAGCCAAGACTATTTCCAGGGCAGAAGAGTCGAGACAATTGGCCAGAACGCATACTCTGAGAGCGCAAGATAAAGACCGTCGACATTATGATTCCAAACACCGAATGGTGTCCTATAGACCTGGAGACCTCGTATGGGTTTATACCCCAGTCCGAAAGCTCGGTCTTTCCGAGAAGTTCTTAAGGAGGTATTTTGGGCCATATCAAGTGCTGCGCCGTTTATCCGACGTCACCTACGAAGTGCAAGATTTTGATCCTGCCTCCCGTAAAAGGAAACTAAAAGATGTGTTGTCCATGTTTTGCGTATGAAGCCGTACCATGATCCGGGGAAACAGATCGACATAGAAGACGGACGAAATCAAGGTGTCGTTCTTTCGGAAAAGAAGGCAAAAGAAGTTTACAAAGGACCTTTAGCACGCTCAAGATCCAAATAGCAGCGAGACGCTGTCTTTTTGAGAGAGGAGCAATGCCGCATAGAGAAAGCTTACCAACGAGCTCAGTGGCCGAGTGGTCAAAGCACGCGATCCAAACCCAGAGGTTGCGGGTTCGATACTAGCCACGGCTGTTGTATCCAAAGTATGGATTTTTTGTTTGTTTACTTAATTATTGTTTCCTTATGTTCTCCAACATTCTAGACCTTTCTTTGTTATGTTAATTAGTTGTTTCTCGAATATTCTATTACTGTATAAAAGCTTATACCCACTAGTCGTGGGCAACTTCTCGACCTTGAAAGGTTACAAGTCGCTACTTTCCTTCAATAAACATGTTTGTTTAAAACCAACGGTGTGTTTACTTAAATCTTCGTGACAATATTTCCAGCTGCCTATTTCGGCCAGTTGAAATCCCAAAAGACAATTACATTTTTATTGTTTGTAAAAAAGTTTATAATCACCGATATCACTTTTGAATTTTATTGGAGAAACGTGTTTCAGATTTGATAAAAAATACGAGTAAAAAATGCCTGCTAATGTTTCTCATGTCTGCTTGTCTAATAAAAAAATCATGGAAGTTATTGAAGTAAATACTTATTCTGTAAAAGGTAATTAAATTTACATCAAAACTGAATCGATTTATGCATTTTATTACCATGTTCCGTGCATGCAGAGACTAGGGGCAGCAAGTCCATGAAGTCCATTCCCTTTCGATAAAATTCTGATTTTGCAAAAGATTTTTTTGCGAAAGAAGATAGATCCATTCTTGGTATCTAGGAATTTGCTGATTTGCATCCTGTTTATGGAATGGGGTCGTCAAATTATCGCAAGGATAGGAAGCACCTTCTAGAGGTGTATCAAATTTACTATTTTTCAACAACTGTTGAAAAAAATCCCGAAACCTTTTGTTCTCGTCATGATGAAGGTCTCAATTGAGAACAAGATTTCTGATAATTCACATCCTGTACGTTTACTGCATAAACTGCTGCATCTGACGTGAAATCACTTGAGATGAAGCCACTTGCACTACGCTTATCGACTGGCAGTGAAACTATCAAGAACTGGAATCATTCCAGAAAAAAATCAAATTTTTAAACTCGACGACAAATTTCGCATAACTATTAAGTCCAAACACGATTCCAGAAGCAGAAGCTCCGTAAAAGTCAAACAGGGCAGTAAATCACGAGTCTGTCGAAATCCCTTTAATGTCGGATACTAGATACAAAATATTTATCGCAATATGTTATGTTATCGTCGGGATGTGGGCTTTGTAAGCAAACACTGGTCTGGCAGAAATAGCTCTGTACATTTCTACCCAATGTAATTTAGGTACCCGATGACGGTTTGATTAGGGAGTGAAAAAAGACAGCTCAAACGACTAAATTTTCAATTGAACTGAACAACTCCTACAGAAAAAATAATGTAAATTATATTCTCGGTTTTAATGGGGATCGTGATAAATGGAACGGCACACTTTCCAAGCAAATGTTTGTAATACGCAAGTGCGACAGAAAGAAAATGTCCATAATTGAGACATTCCTTCCATCATTAAGCGAAAAAGATTGAAAGATTTCTTTAAAACGTTTTACAAAGAAGTTCTGCTGAATAATGAGAGATGAAAGACCTTGTGATAGCAGCTGCGAATCTTTGATTTATTTAAAAATTGGGAATATCCAAAAAATGGAACCAATTCTTGAAAGGATACCAAACATCAATTTATTTTTTAAGACAAAAAGGGGGAAAATGGTAAGAGGGCAAATAAGACAGTATTTTTTTATGCCCAAAAGACAGAATTTTTATTTCAAGAGGACAGCACTTTTTATGACACACAAATTACTATCATTAGAAGTTCTATTACGCAATTTTTTATTAGATGCAGCTATACCAGTTAACGATATTTCTTTTTTTCGACAATCATGAGATCTTTATCTACACGGATATGAGAATTTATTTGCAAAACTATGTGAATAGAAAAATCGGTCACTGATAATATCCTCATGCCTGACAATTTCAATTTTAGGAAAGCTTTTTTCATGGACAGTGTTTGCCCTTTCATATATTTCTCAATAAACGTACATTGTTTCCTTTTGTTAAAATATTAGCTGTTGTTTTAGTTCCAGATCTTCAAATTAAATTCTTTTTCAAACAGAACCATTTGAAGTCTCCGCACGTTTCCTAACATTGATACTTTTCTTAAAGAATAATCCATCACCGTCCTTCAGCCGTCTAATCAGAAAAACTGAAGGCTCGAATATAAATGCAATACTCTCCATCAGATTTTCATATTAACAAACCAAAAAAAATTATGAAGAATAAGAAAATGAATCATTATATTCTCGGTAAAGAAGGTTTAGGAGAAAAAACCCAGTTGCTTTCGATAGCCCGAAATAATATTTTCCTGCAACTCATTCAGATTAAGTGAAGAAAACGCAACATATCGGCACCTTACATTGAAATCAGAAGCTTATCAACAGTGGTTGGTATCGAACTCTATATATTTGAATAGTGCTGTTCTAACATTGGACTATCCATTTACAAAATCTTTTAAAAATAAAAAAACGACTGTACAGGATTCTTGCTTTTTATTACAGAACTTTGGGAAATTTCTTCTGTACAGATAAATGGCTTGAATGTGAGCGCAACCTCAATTCTCTCACCCTTAACTCACATAAATGAAATATAAACTATTCAGTCTCATAAAATCGTAAAGTGTTGTTAAGGTAAACCTTCTTTATACTTCTTATTGCTTCACATTAATTATGAATGTTTCGAATCACGAAGCGAGTAATGAAAAATCTTGTTTATGAAATGCCACCCGAGTCCAACAGATTTCAATAAAATGACACGTGTCGCAAGACAAGGTAAGAAATTTAAGAAAACCCTTAAGTCTTTGAAAACCATCGGTTTTTTAACACGAGAGAAAAATTTCCATCTGGAAACGGTATTACGAAATCAAATTCCACAGCTGGTTACACTTTTTAAATGGAATAAGGTTACACCTATGGGAATGGAAAAGTTCTCTCGGTGCAGACACAATTAAATACTCTGTATATCAGGAGGGAGGGCTGAATATTAGCTATATTTTTTTAATAGAAAGCTCTCCAAACTTAGCGTCACATTCACGAGGAGAATTATTTTTTTCAATTCATTTATCTACTTGTTTGTAATGTAACCTTTTCCTTTAAAAAAATCTTCAATTTTTTAAATAAATATCGCGAGTCAATATATATATATATATATATATATATATATATATATATATATATATATATATATATATATATATATATATATATATATATATATATATATATATCGAGTCAATCATGACTAACATTATAGTTATGATTGATCCGATACTTTTGCAATCTTATATCTCATTTTAACTTTTATTGAAACGGTATATATATTTAAGAACTAATTAAGAATGGAATCAGACTGCGAAACCTTGAAGAACCTTTTCTTACCTTGTCTCAAACATATTTCACTTCATACTTACACCTGGTTCCAGTCTGCACCGTATCGAATTCATAGTCACGAAAATAAGTCTTCAACTGTTAACTAGATAACGCATTGAGTAATGCGTATTTATCAAAGCTCCGTTCCTTTCAATTTTTTAATGCACACACATTTTTTAGCTTTCGTAATACTTTAAAAACTCGAAGAACTGCTTACATTTGAAAAAAATAGATTTAAGGAACACAAACTTTACATCAGATTTTTGTAAAGTTTACTAAATTCAAAATTTTAGTGAAACAAATTAAAGTGTTTATTAGTAGAATCGAATATCAATTAGCAAAGACAGAATCTAAGCAATTTCGAAAGGGTTATGCATAATGCATTTAATTTCTTTCGTTTATAAGTTATGATTGCTTCAGGTTATCAATTATTTGACTATCATTGACAAGGACAAAAACCACTGCAATTATATACACTTTAAATTTAAAGCGTACAATGTGCGTGACTTTAAAACTATTAAATAATTCGCAGGTATGAACTAGAGAGTTATATATAGGGTGGTAACATTTTATCTCCCGCAAATCAAGAATGATCCCAATTTTACTTCAAGGGTATATTCTTGAACATACACGGGCTGGAAGTTTTGTCCTCTAGAAAATTTTGTAACAATTTTTGACCACATTCGAAAGTATTCTAAAGATATCTACAACATTTAGAAATGGGGAGCAGTCTGAAATATCCTAGATCATTGTGGAACGTCCTAAAAAAACTCGAATGTTGAGAAATGTTCAAGAACATTCTTGATTCTTCGAAGTGTTTTTGGTATGATTGGGGCTACCTCTATTGGAAAGAATGGCTATATAAACTGCGATCTGTCGTCGGTTTGAACGTCAGTTTCTTACCGGTGAAGTGCAGAAAATGAATTAAAAAAGCAGTAAGATGAGAATAATCAAAAGTGATACTGGGATTGAATATAAATCGATAATATAGTGTTGAAAAGTCTTTAAAATGTACTTATTGTTTTTCTTAAAAAAGGATTTAATTTATATTTTACAGAATTCCTAAACGTAAAAAAGGTACATGTTTAGACAGTTCTGGAGCAAAAAAATGAGACGACTATTTATGTTTAGCATTTAATCGTTTAGCGACCTTTACTCAGATCTTCGTTTTGGTGTTTATTTGCAGAACAAGTAAGTTAAGACAGCCATAAAACATTTTAAGTACCAAGGAAAATTTGAAAAGAGCAAAATAGCATTCCTGCATATAAGTATGTAATGTAAGAAATGTGAACAATTATAGACAATTTTATATCCACTGAATCCCATTGCATTACACAAGGTACGACAAATCGAAAGTATGCAGCAACTAAAGTTACTATTATGCCACAGTGCACACAAATGATGACTTGTCAGTAGATGATTTGACATTCACCATTGAAGGTGTTTATGTCGGTGATGCAACGTCATAAGAATTGACTATGGTCTCTGCGTAAACTATGGTCTCTGCGTAAACAGCCCATGCTGCTGTAACTTCCTGGACTTGCTGACTTATTATTATAGGGACAATCTCTTTTCATGAAACTCAGAGTTCGTGAAGTTGTTGTTGCATCGGCATGTTTCGCGGCACCAAGCGCTGACTTGGGCCCTACCAGTTAGATAGAAGCAGCCGGATGGAATTTTCAGGATTTTGAAGCACAGAAGAAGCAAAAGATTCCCCATATTTGGACTGCCAAAGACTGAGGTATCATTTCACTTGAAGGACATTGCAACCGAGCCTAATTTTAATATTGCAATCAAACTACCTAAGAATACAACATTAACAACTTTTTTAACTGTTACGCACGGATCCATTCGTGAGAACATTACTATACGTCGATGTCCCTACCTGTTTTACTGGGAACACAACCAAAATAAATTTTTCAACAATGAAAACAAGAAGCCTCAGTACAGTATCCTTTAGGAATCATGAAAGCTAATGCACTAAGCAGAGTATACACCTGAATGTTTTTATCCCCGGATGATGCTACATGAAATAAGTACACCAAAATATTTCCCAGATCTCGATGCTATTGATTGTTAACAATAGCAGACGTAAAGAGAACATGCCAACGATTAAGACTAGTGGAAAACGATAATGGCTGAATATTAACGGTACAAGAAGGCTTACTGACAGACTAAGCTGACCAAGTCAGAGACTTATATATTCGCTATAATTTTATTAACATGTTACCAACCAACTTAAAAACAGCTATGGGACACCTTCAAAGGGAATATGAGTGATGACATACTCTACCAAATAGGACAAGCTAATCCAGATCTTGCTATCGAATTCAACGACATCTTCAATGAAGCAGAAAGATCACAATATTTAGTAATAAAAACTAAGCCTTATTACACAATTTGGAATCTCAGTACCCTATCAAGATGATTACAGTGTACAAAACTCCAAATTTACAAAGGAAAAAACTACAACTTGTATGAAATATTTCAATGCTCTGCTCACAAGAAACCATTTCTTATACTGTTTAAAAACAAAGCCATAGTTCATTCAAAGTAGCGCTTGATTGTTTATGTTTAGCGTTTAAACGTTTAGCGACCTTTTCTCAGATCTTCGTTTTGGTGTTGATTTGCAGAACAAGTAACCCAAGAGAGCCATCAAACATTTTAATACCAAGGAAAATTTGAAAAAAACAAAATGGCGTTCCTGCATATAAGTATGTAATGTAAGTAATGTGATCAATATTAGACAATTTTATATCCACTGAATCCCATTGCATTACACAAGGTACGACAATGCGTAAGTATGCAGCAACTTAAGTTACTATTAAGCCACAGTGCACACAATAGTGACTTGTCAGTAGATGATTTGACATTCACCATTGAAGGTGTTTATGTCAGTTATGCAACGTCATAATAGACAAAGCTATGGTCTCTGCGACAACAAACCATGCTGCTGTGACTTCCAGGACTTGCTGACTTATTATTATACGGACAATCTCTTATCATGAAACTCAGAGTTCGTGAAGTTGTTGTTGCATCGGCATGTTTCGCGGCACCAAGCGCTGAGTTGGGCCCTACCAGTTAGATAGAAGCAGCCGGATGGAATTTTCGGGATTTTGATGCACAGACTACGCAAAAGATTCCCCATATTTGGCCTGTCAAACACAGAGATATCATTTCACTTGAAGGACATTGCAACCGAGCCTAATTTTAATGTGTCCCAGCCGCCATTAGTGAAC
The DNA here is from genome assembly GCA_037975125.1 of Latrodectus hesperus. Taxonomy (NCBI): domain Eukaryota; kingdom Metazoa; phylum Arthropoda; class Arachnida; order Araneae; family Theridiidae; genus Latrodectus; species Latrodectus hesperus. Next base: position 89,900,301 of record CM075859.1, on the reverse strand, counting down.
ACAATGGATCTTTGGTTAAACCGGGATTCGAACTTACTACCTTCCAATAGTAAAATGACGTTATAACTAACTAGGCCAACTTGTCTTGGAGTTCGTGAAATAGTAGTACAATTCGTTACATTCATCTAAATAAAATCATTATTTTCGGCTGCTGCTTATAGTAGGTCACTGCGGGTTCTGCATAACAAGCCTGAATCCACTTCTGCAAACAGGACTGAGATCGCAACGAATTCATGAGGTAGATGATCACTAAAGTACTCGTGCTCAATTCAGCATAGAAGTATAGAAATTTCTCAACTGCTTTATGGAAAAGCTGATGTTATTAATGACGTTATTGTAGGGTTAAGGTGAGTATACTTGCACATGGAAAACGCAGTCATTACTATCTCAGGACTTGTGACGCCTCTGTACTTTAAGGCGATGGCGGCCTACATGGTCAAGGTTTTGTTCACATTATCAAAAGGTAGCGAGTTCGAAGTCCGACTTAACCGAAGGTTCGTAAATTTCACGTGTATGTCATGCCGTGTTCACTAGAAATGAATGATGAATCATTAGTAGGTCATAATTGAAATGTTTTAAAGTGAAATAATACCTCTTATTTGACAGGTCAAATACAAAAGTCGCTACTGTTTAGTTCCTGCTTCTAAATTATAAAGACTCCCACATGACATTTTAAATCTGAACCCCATTCGCACTGTTCTTTTTAAATCAATTTAAAGTTAAATCTGATTTAATTTAATATAAAACTTTTAATTTTATTGAAATTGCTGCAAAGTACAGAAATACAAACTGAATCAATTGAAACGATAAAAAGGGCGCAATTACTAGCTAGACGATTCATAATTGCTGTAGAATCTCAAGCAAAAAAATCAATACAATTTCCATCAGATGACTGTTACAGTTTAATAAAACGTATAAAAAGGAAATATTTTTTCATAGTTCAAATAACTGATCAGGATTTTTTTTCTCACAAATGCTTTACAAAATATCAGACTGGACTAGGAGGGCTGTTACCACGATAATCCTTCCTTTACCATTTACCTTTTTAAAACACCAGTCTATATTTAATTCTGAAGTTTCAAAAGGATGGAGAATTCCTCCCTGATATCATTGGTGCGCGGGCGAAAGCCTGGCTCTTCATTCGCCCTCAAATGTGACAGAGTCTCTAGAACGGCAATTACCAGACCACAGGTGGCCACACTAGGGGTTTCACCTATAACGAAGGCAGGAAAATCTTTGAAGTCTGTTCTAAATGAAAAACTGAGCAGGTTGCTCCAATTCACATCCATTACTGTTTTGGATTTTCCAGAGAGGATATATACTCATCCCTCCTTCTGATCCTCAATTTCCTTAGAGTCAACATTCTGATGGACCTTGTCTGACTTCGTAATTTGTAGGATAAGCCACAGCAACAACAAAATACCATTAATAAAAGGAAATTTTCACGAATAAATAATAGTAAATTTGCTGAAAAATGTATTAGATAAAATTAGAATAATCGAAACTTCACCTAATACAGTTTAAGTAAGACTCTGATGAAGATTCAGAATTTAATGTCATTAATGTGTGGAAATATATAGTAGGTAGTTTACAGCGTATGAAAGGTTTACTAGCTTTCGTTGAATACAACAATTAAAACTATGACAAATGAAAAAAAAAGATTTCGTGGATGATTCAAATTAATTCCTACTACACTAATCACGAGTACAATGAAGACAAATGTGAGCTGAAATACAACACGCGAAGAAACCATTTATTCTGATGATGAATCAATTTAAACACAGTAATTCTTGTAATATTGGATATCAGGGACAGAACAATTATTCATATTTGCAATAAGGTTTTCGTGAGTGAGGAAGTCACTTTAGTAAGTGAAAGAAATATAGCAGTCGAAATTCAGTATACAGAAAAATTTCATTACATAAATATATATTATTTTTTAAGAGTTTTAAAACAGTTACACATATGATATTCTACCTTATAATTCCCACATTGTTAGATAAAAAATGCATATGCAGTAGTACAGAACATGTATATTTTAAAATTATTAATTAAAAAGGAATTTTAAGTTAAGTTAATTTCTTTATTAAATTAATCGGTTTTGCAATTAAAATATCCACATTTGATTATTTGTGATTATTTTAACTAAGGATTTTAAAATAATCAAACTATTGATTCTTATTATATAATTATCACACATCGAATACTATTGAAACAATCGGTTTAATTTTACGGAGTTAATTTAATTCTGACTGATTTCTCTTTCACTTAGATTTAAGAAGTTTATTCAATCAGTGAAAGTAAGATATAAACTAGAGATGTAATATATTATATATATAATTAGTTTTCTTTTGGTAAAAATTTAATAAAACATTATATATCAATATTTGTAAAATTCTTGTTATAACATGTATTATTGAAGCAAAAATTTAAGAATGCTTCATTTTAGTTGGAGAAAATAAGATTAATGATACGCCTATATATAACATTAAATCTCAAAAATATCAGATTCCAAGGAAATATAAAAAGATTATCAACTCACTTATGAATTCATTTGATGGATTTTTGTAACAATCTTAGGAAGGTAGCCAGAAATCTCGTCCAATGAGACATGAAGGGAAAAATATAACAAATATTAGCTTTTCTAAAAATTTAAACATCAACAAACATATTTCACAAAGAAAGTTGTCAATAAATTTTATAAATAAATATCAAATATATTCAACTTTTAAATTTAAATTATATTATGTTTATACATAAATAACTAATGACAATCAAAATAAATTTATTGAAAAAACTATTTCAATATAAACAACCAGGATAAATTATTAATTTGCTTAATTAACCGGTATTTTTTAAACTGCCAACTGCATAAAATAAAAACTGAAAACGATAGATAATTTCTTTCTTCTACTTAAATGTGTGGGTGTGTGTGCATCTTTGTTTAGACATAGATATTAACATTATCTTGAGAATACCAATTATTATCTTAATACATATCTATATTATTATAAATATAATATAATATAATTTAAAAAACATAAAAACATAGCAGTTAAATCTTTACAACTACCAAGCACAGATAAAGAATCTATACTATTCAGAATGATTGTTAATTTAACAGAAAATCACTTGTGCATAAAATGCTTACAAATGTGAAACACTGCATCATAATTCATAAAAGATATTAAATATATTTAGAATAAATCCAAAATTAATTTGAGACTAGTACAATACTAGCAGAACACATAATAGATAACAAAATATGAAGTATAATGTCATTATAATTTCACTGCAGAGGGAAAACATTTTCAACTTTAAGCAAAACCAAATGAAAATTTAGAATAAGTATTCTCTTGTAAGGCACTGTAATATTATCGATATGAATATCTAACAAATATATGATTATTGTAAGCTTTATATTGAACTTTATTTTCATTTAATAACTCTAGAAATATGATACGTTACTAAACTTTTAAGTTATTAAAAATTAATATATGATTTTATTTCAAATTGAAAAATAAAATTAGAAAAGTACCTAAACTTTATCTAATTTTAAAATGTGCTTTTAAAAAACTCGTATAAAATATTTACAAATAGTTCTTAAAAATCTTTAAAATAATATATTCGATAAACGCGTGAAAATTTAGAGTCGCACGCACACACACAAACACAAATCAATTTATTCCGATTTCTTTGAGTGTCAGATCAAAACAAAGGACAATTTAATTATATTACTTTTAACATTTTTAAATAATTAATAATCTTAATCTTTTTTTTTACATTTATGATTTAGTATTTAAAACAATTGAAAAATTTACAAATAAAATTTTCTCAGAGGCAGCTTAAAAACGTTAAAAATCAGTTAAAAAATTTGGTTATTGGAATCTTTAAGAAAACTTTACATTGTAAAACTTATTTGAAAAGAAAATCAAAATTTACTAAACAATGAGTAATGGTTAAATGGCCAACTAAAAAATTCACCAGGTAAGTCAGAAATAATGAAATATTGTTTTTTTTTACCTCCTTTTCTTAAAAAATTACATTAAACTTTATTTTGATTGAAAATTGAAATGTGAAATAAAATATTTCTTTAACTTTTTCCATTTAATAAATGAATGTGCTTTCAATATTTTATTTATGAGAATCAAGTATACAGTAGAAGATATGCAAATATCAAATGCAATCGATTTTCAAAATTCCATTTGACTATCAACGAGACAGATGGAACCAAACAAGACAAGAATAAGTTTTCTTATTTACGATTTGTTTTTTTATTTTAAAAATAATCACAAACCTGAGCTTCCAAATCTAGATAATTGTTCAAGTATCCATATTTCTACTCTATAAAATATCCAACAGCATTGAAATATTTAATGATTTAGTTTTGTTTTTCCAAGATAAAAATATACCGTATAATTCATTCACAAACTTAATGCTGATTTATAATGTCTAATTTGGAGCATAAAATAAGGACCATGGTGCAAAGAAGCCCTACCAGCTTAATGATGTTGCTCATAAATACATCAACTAAATGCAAAAGCAAGAAAAATCTCTTCCGTTTACACAAGCAATATTGCATGGAATGCATAGCATTATTAAGAAACTACAATACAAATTAAAAACCTTAAAATGATATGCTCGAATTTTATATTTACATACAGTAAAGTTACATGAAATCAAAGCAGATTTAAATAGTCAAGTAGGCTGAAATCTTCAACTGCTAAAATAAGACGACGCAATTATTTCCCATATTGCCTGTATGCATTCAGAGGGAGGAAAAAGTGCTCTCAAATTTATTTACCATTTCAAACACGTTACTTCATCCAAACATGTGTATAATATAATTGAATAACACTTCATTGGCCTGACAGCCCAGGGTGGACCTTTGCCTTCCTCAGAAGTGCATACCAGGACCCCCTATTTTTGGACAAGGTCATCAAGTTTGTCACTTTCAGTGTTTTTAGGTCGTTTTCAAGGCAGTCATGCCATCGGAGTCGTCCTCTTCTTCTGGTGCCCATGGGGAGAGCCAAGAAAAATTTTTTTGTCACCCGATTGTCGTTCATCCGGCTCAAATGTTCTGCCCACTTTAATCTTTGTTGATAATTTAATTTAATTGAGATAAATTTAACAATATCTGGTTCTTTATATAGTTTATAGAGCTCAGAATTAGTTGTTCTTCGCCATGTACTCTCACATTTTATTCCACCAAATATGCTTCTTAAAGAATTGAATAACACTGTATCGATATAAATAAAATTCTAATTCTCTTTATTTAATAAATTATTGTCTGGAGTTGCATTGAAATCGCTGCACAGAATGAAATGAATATATAAATTTAAAAAGAAATATTCTAGATATTTCACAAAAAAAAATATGAAACCCAGGGAATTTTTATTACTGGGATTTTTAATTTGAAAACAACGAAAGAAAGAAATTATGCCTCCACTCCTTCAAACATTATAGAAAAGGATATTCTATGATAACAAGATAAATTGCACTATCATATGGCCACCTTAGTTATCATCCATCGATTACAATTAATAACATTCAATTTCTTTGCAGAGAAGAAAGTTCTATGAAAATAATGCACTTCTATTTATGACATTTGACTATTTTTCATGCAAATTACAATGGCGCTCGCATAGGAATCATCTCGAGGAAGAGTGTGCCGTATGAGTATCAATAATGATGTGTATCACAATCTCATTAGAATTTAAAATTCTTACTATCCTGTAAAAAATAAAGTGGTCCAGTGAATCTTTTCATCTTCACTCAGATCTTTTGTTTACATGGAAATATATGGACACATTTCCTCTAGTTCAAAATTAAAAATATTCTAGGCCATGTAATTAAATAAATTGTATTTATATTAAGCATTTTAAGAGCAATCATAGATTGCAATAGCAGCTTTCGTAAGAATTTAATTTTCACTAGTGCAACATCCTCAAATGGGATAAGCTGTGGTTGGTTGGGTTTTATGGCGCAAGGTCCAAAACTGGACGTGCTGCGCCAAAAGTATAATTTCAATTTTATTTATTTCTTTTTATTTATTTACTTATATATTTTTTTAATTTTTTTATTAACCCAAACAATAAAAAATAAAAATTCTATAAAATAAATTAAAAACCTTAAAATATAGAGAAACATACACAAATACATATATACAAAAATAAAACTTAAAATAAAATGAAATATATTGTAAAAAAATATTGCTCTTAGATACGCAAATAGGTTTCTGTGGGGTGGATCCCCTAATAAATCAGGTAAAGTTAAAATATCGGTATTAAAAAAGTGTATACGTAAATGGTTAAAATATGAACATGAAACTAAAATATGATACACAGTATTAGGTTCATCACACGTTTCACACCAAGGATTTAATTCATTCAAAAACAAATGTCTGTGGGTGAAACGTGTGTGTCCGATACGAAGGCGAGTCAATCGAACATCTGCACTTCGTAACGGTAAAACTGACAATGAGATAAGGGATGAAAAAATGGTATGTAATTTGTTGACGACCTGCAAGCTCCATGATTCCTGCCAAAGACCATATATAAAACTTTTTATAGCCTTTCTCACATCTGAGAGAGGAACCGATGGTAAAATTGGATCTGATGCAGCCTTTGTAGCTGCATCTGCTCCCTCATTTCCTTCAAGACGCACGTGGCTTGGTATCCAACAAAATACAATTTCTTTTCCCTTGCCAGCAACGGAATCCAATGCTTTAAAAATTTTGGACACAACTGGATGACAGGTTACGCTATTGTTTCTCAAAGCCTCTAAAATACTCATGCTGTCAGTATAGATAAAATATTGATAATAGTCACCAGTATTCACGTGCTGAAGCGCATAATAAATAGCTGTAGCTACAGCAGTAAAGATGGAGCAGGATGGATGTAGGCTGTAACTAAAATCTGTATTATTAATAAAAACTCCACAGCCCACATGTCCTGCTGTTTTAGATCCATCCGTGAATACAGGTTTGTATTATTTATTCTGACAGCGATGAGAATAGTATAGCTGTTGAAAAACAATAGGTGTTGTGTCCGATTTTTTAAATTGAGCAAAGGTATTTAAAAAGGTATATGTTGGTTCATACCAAGATGGATAGAGAAATTGGTCAACAGTTTCTATCCGAACATCACATAGGTCTGTGATTCAGAAATGTGATTTGGCTCTTGTGAGAAAAGGTTTGATGCTCAATGGTTGAGCATCATAAAATTTTAAAGAGGCATTAGGAACCATAGAACGTAATGGATGATCAGGGGTCGACATGATCTTAGTATAATAATTGAGAGACTGCTGCATACGTCTCAGGTCTAAAGGCAATTGTTAGCATATTGCATAAAGACTCTGGACGGGTGATTTGCGGAATGCACCTGAACATATTCTCAGAGCAGAATGATGGACAGTGTCAAGTCTGCGTAAAACAGAAGACCTAGCGGATCCATAAACACAACCGTAGTCGATGCGGGATAAAATTAGTGATTGGTAAACTTGGTGGAGTGACGTGCGATCAGCACCCCAAGATGTATTTGAAAGCACCTTGATGATATTGAGCGATCGCTCGCACTTCCTCCGCAGATATAATATATGCGGAAGAAAAGTTAATTTACGGTCAAATATCACTCCGAGGAATTTTACCTCATTTAACACTGGTATAGGTGTGTTGTTTATACGAATAACGGGATCATTGTGGAGGCTAGTCTTCCTGCAAAAATGGACACAATTGCTCTTACTAGGTGATAGTGTATGGCCATTCTTAGCACACCATGCAGCAATTTTATTAACAGATGTTTGTAATTGTCTCTCAATTAAATTCATGTTAGACCCTTCACAAGATATTTGCAGGTCATCAACGTACAAGGTACCATGCACAGAAGGTGAAAGCTGATGTAGAATGCAACTAATATGAAGATTAAAAAGAGTGACACTTAAAATACTTCCCTGAGGAACACCTTAAGGTTGGTTAAAAGTATTGGACAAAAACGTACCAATACGAATTTTATAAGACCACGGGAGTGTAAAAAGTTTTGTATAAATATTGGCAAATTACCCCTAAAGCCAAAATCATACATCATACGGAGAATTCCATAACGCCACGTACGGTCGTAAGTCTTCTCTTTGTCGAAGAGAATGGAAACCAGATGATTCCTCCGCACAAAGGCATTGCGGATCTGCGTTTCCAAATGAGTAATATTATCTCAAGTGTGGATCTTCCTTTACCGAAGCCACTCTGATATTTATACATTTGTTTCTTTCTAACACATATACGAGATGGGCATTGACCATACGTTCGAGAGTCTTACATAAGCAACGCGTCAGATGAGGAGATGATAAGATGATGAGAGCGCAAACCATAGCAGTTCTAAGAAACAAAGGAAGTTATTGTTGAATTTGAAAAGCTCCTTTCCCGGAGCTGGAAGGCATGTCATCTGACATCTCGAGTAACAGATCTTCGTCGGAGGGATGTAGATAAACAGCGTCAGCTTCCAGGGATAGTTCTTTACGGGTGGATAAGAAGGGCCTAGAATTGCCCTCCTTTGCAGATTTTAGTTTAAAGGCTTTAGGGCTTTAGATTTAGCCATCGGAGCTTTTCTACGGAGTTGTTGTGGATGTTGTTTTTGACTTTTTCTCAGATGTAGGGGGTAATTTGACAATTGAATGAGCATCCGTTTGCGTACTAGCCGTTCTGGTGACTTTGGTGGTGACAGATGCATAGCTAACTCCTGCTTGAGGTGTACGTGCTGTAACAGCACGTCTCGTCACAGGATATGAACAACTGTTCTTAACTTTTGTGGTAGTTATCTCTTTTTCCAGTATCCAGACAGGACAACTTCTAGTGTAGGAGGCGTGATCACCCTTACAGTTGACACACCTCTCTTTTGCAGTACAAGACGAACTGTCGTGGCCAACTGCTGCGCTGCGAGCGCAAGTCTGTTTGCCCCTGCAAGCCGCTTTAGAATGACCAAATCTCTGGCACTGGAAAACAACGCAAAGGATTAGGAATAAATAGCCTAACGGATAGATGCATATACGCAGCTTTAATATGCTGCGGAAGGTCTGGCGTCGCAAATGTCAGTACGAGATGTTTAGTATTGATAATCTGCCCATCCCGTTTGACAGTAATGCGTTTTATAGCACAGACCTTTTGATCTTTGAGATTTTCGAAGATCTCATCGACTGGCGTATTTAACAAATCCTTGGCGGATATCAACCACACCACGTGAAAAGTTAAGGTTCATATGAGGAGAGACAGATACCTCAAGGATTTTCCAAAGAGCAAATTTGTGAATCAGGCGCCCGAAGATGTATGTTCAGTTCGAAGTCCTTAATTAAACATCACAACGTCTGTTAAATTTTACCTCATGTAGATGAGAGGGTTGGTTTGATGTTATGGAGCTTCCTACTATATATATATATACATATATATATGATTTTTTTTTCTAACAGAGACAGTAACACAAATGATCAACAGCAGATTTCAGGTTATTATAAATAATTGCTCAAAAGTTTATTCTTAAGCTGATTTTGCAATTTTGTCTACCAATTTATTTCCATGAATTCCAACACGTGATAGAAATTATAAAAAATAAAATCTAGGCTCCTTTTGAATGAAACTGTCTATGAATATTTTTGACAACAAGTAAATTGATTATCTGTAGTTGGATTTCGTAAGTTCGTAGAATCTGTGCATAAAATGCGCATTTCAGATTTTCATATATATATATATATATATATATATATATATATATATATATATATATATATATATATATACATATTTATATTAGAGTGCTAAGCCAACTGTAAATTCAGAAGAGAAAAAGAGGTAATAGCGGGAAGTTAATAGTTGAATATGAGGTCTTCAGTAATCTGACTTAGAGATTTCGAAACATCTGTAAAAACTGGTTCAAATGATTGGTTAGATTGTCGATGATGATTAAAATATTTTAAAATCAAGTTAACAATGTCAGACTTGATAAAATTCCCAAATAACTCTAAGAAAGATGCACTGTCTTTTATACAAGGGGGATAGTCAAAAAAAGTATTTGTAAAAACCTGTACATTAGAAAAAGCATCTGCCAGTTAATATAGCATTCCTCTTCTAAACTGAGGAATACATGCTGGACGAGGTTTGAAAAAAGGCGATTATTATTTTTATTTAATAATTTCTCATGTAACGGATGTTTACCATTGCATTAAATGTGAGAGTAAAAGACAATTACTCATTTATAAATGATATGATGGTTCAAAAATCTCTGCAAATAGGTTAGTAATGGCAATTTATAGGATCTCCTGAACCAAACATGTAAAACCTCATAATGAATATAATTACAGGAATTTCGAAAAGGTTTGAGTAGAGTCATACCACAGTTTCATAAAATACTATTGATAGAAAGATGCTTCGGTAGACACAAAGCAAAACAGAACACTCTACTCCCAAACACATATAAGCCAAATTTGCAACCGAAAGATTAAAGCTAATGCATTTGGTTCAAAAATTCATGGAGATAGAATTACAACTTTGACAGAAATTTATGCAATGGTTAGGAGTCAAATTTAAACTGTAAGTATAGGTCTAATGTGCCCTCTTTTAAGACAATTTCTACGACAAACATACAAACAATTCCCAAGACTTATTGAATAAAATTCTCAAAACATTTTAAAAAAGAAAACAGCTTTTTTGTAAACTGGCAATGTGCAGAAGAAAAGTCAACGTTTATCAAGTTTACATTGCTCTTGAAACCAGATAGGTCTTCCAATCAAAACAAAATGGGTCATGAAGAAACCATTGGAATAAGTGTTAAAACAACCAATAAAAAAATAACAAAAAGAAGAAATCATTCCAATTACATTTTTCCTAAGGAACTCCAAAGTTAATCTTTTAATCATCAGGACGACTCTGAATACAGGAAAATATAGAAATATTTCCTTACTATTTAAATTTATGCAAGAATATCCTTTACTATTAAAATGCACACATAATATTATACAGAAATATGATTCAAGGATATATAAGCATAATAATTCCCCATGGGTATACATATCAACTCCAAGGAGGCAAATATGTATAAAAATGCTATTATATTATGTGCTTTATATATTACTTGAATTTCAGAATATTCTTACATATTATATAGAAACAATGTTCCTAAAGAGCTCCCAAGTGAATCTTTTAATCATCACCGAGAAGACTCTGAATAAAAGGAAACATAGAAATATTTCCTTAATATTTAAACTTATGTAAGAATACCCTTTACTATTAAAAAGCACACATAATATTATACAGAAATATGATTCATATATACATAAGCATAATAAATCCCCAAAGGTATACATGCCAACTCCAAGGAGGCAAATATGCATAAAAATGCTATTATAAATTACTTGAATTTCAGAATATTCTTACATATTATATAGAAACAATGTTCCTAAAGAGCTCCCAAGTGAATCTTTTAATCATCACCGAGAAGACTCTGAATAAAAGGAAATATAGAAATATTTCCTTAATATTTAAACTTATGTAAGAATACCCTTTACTATTAAAAAGCACACATAATATTATACAGAAATATGATTCATATATATATATAAGCATAATATCCCCATGGGTATACATGTCAACTCCAAGGAGGCAAATAGGTATAAAATTGCTATTATACTATGTGCTTTATATATTACTTGAATTTAAGAATATTCTTACATATTATATAGAAACAATGTTCCTAAAGAGCTCCCAAGTGAATCTTTTAATCATCACCGAGAAGACTCTGAATAAAAGGAAATATAGAAATATTTCCTTAATATTTAAACTTATGTAAGAATACCCTTTACTATTAAAAAGCACACATAATATTATACAGAAATATGATTCATATATATATAAGCATAATTCCCCATGGGTATACATGTCAACTCCAAGGAAGCAAATAGGTATAAAATTGCTATTATATTATATGCTTCATATACTACTTGAATTTCAGAATATTCTTACATATTATATAGAAACAATGTTCCTAAAGACCTCCCAAGTGAATCTTTTAATCATCACCGAGAAGACTCTGAATAAAAGGAAATATAGAAATATTTCCTTAATATTTAAACTTATGTAAGAATACCCTTTACTATTATAAAGCACACATAATATTATACAGAAATATGATTCATATATATATATAAGCATTAATTCCCCATGGGTATACATGTCAACTCCAAGGAGGCAAATAGGTATAAAATTGCTATTATACTATGTGCTTTATATATTACTTGAATTTAAGAATATTCTTACATATTATATAGAAAAAATGTTCCTAAAGAGCTCCCAAGTGAATCTTTTAATCATCACCGAGAAGACTCTGAATAAAAGGAAATATAGAAATATATCCTTAATATTTTAACTTACGTAAGAATACCCTTTACTATTAAAAAGCACACATATTATACAGAAATATGATTCATATATATATATAAGCATAATAAATCCCCATAGGTATACATGTCAACTCCAAGGAGGCAAATATGTATAAAAATGCTATTATAAATTACTTGAATTTCAGAATATTCTTACATATTATATAGAAACAATGTTCCTAAAGAGCTCCCAAGTGAATCTTTTAATCATCACCGAGAAGACTCTGAATAAAAGGAAATATAGAAATATTTCCTTAATATTTAAACTTATGTAAGAATACCCTTTACTATTAAAAAGCACACATAATATTATACAGAAATATGATTCATATATATATAAGCATAATTCCCCATGGGTATACATGTCAACTCCAAGGAGGCAAATAGGTATAAAATTGCTATTATATTATGTGCTTCATATACTACTTGAATTTCAGAATATTCTTACATATTATATAGAAAAAATGTTCCTAAAGAGCTCCCAAGTGAATCTTTTAATCATCACCGAGAAGACTCTGAATAAAAGGAAATATAGAAATATTTCCTTAATATTTAAACTTATGTAAGAATACCCTTTACTATTAAAAAGCACACATAATATTATACAGAAATATGATTCATATATATATATAAGCATAATTCCCCATGGGTATACATGTCAACTCCAAGGAGGCAAATAGGTATAAAATTGCTATTATACTATGTGCTTTATATATTACTTGAATTTAAGAATATTCTTACATATTATATAGAAAAAATGTTCCTAAAGAGCTCCCAAGTGAATCTTTTAATCATCACCGAGAAGACTCTGAATAAAAGGAAATATAGAAATATTTCCTTAATATTTAAACTTATGTAAGAATACCCTTTACTATTAAAAAGCACACATAATATTATACAGAAATATGATTCATATATATATAAGCATAATAAATCCCCATAGGTATACATGTCAACTCCAAGGAGGCAAATATGTATAAAAATGCTATTATAAATTACTTGAATTTCAGAATATTCTTACATATTATATAGAAACAATGTTCCTAAAGAGCTCCCAAGTGAATCTTTTAATCATCACCGAGAAGACTCTGAATAAAAGGAAATATAGAAATATTTCCTTAATATTTAAACTTATGTAAGAATACCCTTTACTATTAAAAAGCACACATAATATTATACAGAAATATGATTCATATATACATAAGCATAATAAATCCCCATAGGTATACATGCCAACTCCAAGGAGGCAAATATGCATAAAAATGCTATTATAAATTACTTGAATTTCAGAATATTCTTACATATTATATAGAAACAATGTTCCTAAAGAGCTCCCAAGTGAATCTTTTAATCATCACCGAGAAGACTCTGAATAAAAGGAAATATAGAAATATTTCCTTAATATTTAAACTTATGTAAGAATACCCTTTACTATTAAAAAGCACACATAATATTATACAGAAATATGATTCATATATATATAAAGCATAATTCCCCATGGGTATACATGTCAACTCCAAGGAGGCAAATAGGTATAAAATTGCTATTATACTATGTGCTTTATATATTACTTGAATTTAAGAATATTCTTACATATTATATAGAAAAAATGTTCCTAAAGAGCTCCCAAGTGAATCTTTTAATCATCACCGAGAAGACTCTGAATAAAAGGAAATATAGAAATATTTCCTTAATATTTAAACTTATGTAAGAATACCCTTTACTATTAAAAAGCACACATAATATTATACAGAAATATGATTCATATATATATAAGCATAATAAATCCCCATGGGTATACATGTCAACTCCAAGGAGGCAAATATGTATAAAAATGCTATTATACAATTACTTGAATTTCAGAATATTCTTACATATTATATAGAAACAATGTTCCTAAAGAGCTCCCAAGTGAATCTTTTAATCATCACCGAGAAGACTCTGAATAAAAGGAAATATAGAAATATTTCCTTAATATTTAAACTTATGTAAGAATACCCTTTACTATTAAAAAGCACACATAATATTATACAGAAATATGATTCATATATATATAAGCATAATAAATCCCCATAGGTATACATGTCAACTCCAAGGAGGCAAATATGTATAAAAATGCTATTATAAATTACTTGAATTTCAGAATATTCTTACATATTATATAGAAACAATGTTCCTAAAGAGCTCCCAAGTGAATCTTTTAATCATCACCGAGAAGACTCTGAATAAAAGGAAATATAGAAATATTTCCTTAATATTTAAACTTATGTAAGAATACCCTTTACTATTAAAAAGCACACATAATATTATACAGAAATATGATTCATATATATATAAGCATAATTCCCCATGGGTATACATGTCAACTCCAAGGAGGCAAATAGGTATAAAATTGCTATTATACTATGTGCTTTATATATTACTTGAATTTCAGAATATTCTTACATATTATATAGAAACAATGTTCCTAAAGAGCTCCCAAGTGAATCTTTTAATCATCACCGAGAAGACTCTGAATAAAAGGAAATATAGAAATATTTCCTTAATATTTAAACTTATGTAAGAATACCCTTTACTATTAAAAAGCACACATAATATTATACAGAAATATGATTCATATATATATATAAGCATAATTCCCCATGGGTATACATGTCAACTCCAAGGAGGCAAATAGGTATAAAATTGCTATTATACTATGTGCTTTATATATTACTTGAATTTCAGAATATTCTTACATATTATATAGAAACAATGTTCCTAAAGAGCTCCCAAGTGAATCTTTTAATCATCACCGAGAAGACTCTGAATAAAAGGAAATATAGAAATATTTCCTTAATATTTAAACTTATGTAAGAATACCCTTTACTATTAAAAAGCACACATAATATTATACAGAAATATGATTCATATATATATAAGCATAATTCCCCATGGGTATACATGTCAACTCCAAGGAGGCAAATAGGTATAAAATTGCTATTATATTATGTGCTTCATATACTACTTGAATTTCAGAATATTCTTACATATTATATAGAAAAAATGTTCCTAAAGAGCTCCCAAGTGAATCTTTTAATCATCACCGAGAAGACTCTGAATAAAAGGAAATATAGAAATATTTCCTTAATATTTAAACTTATGTAAGAATACCCTTTACTATTAAAAAGCACACATAATATTATACAGAAATATGATTCATATATATATATAAGCATAATTCCCCATGGGTATACATGTCAACTCCAAGGAGGCAAATAGGTATAAAATTGCTATTATACTATGTGCTTTATATATTACTTGAATTTAAGAATATTCTTACATATTATATAGAAACAATGTTCCTAAAGAGCTCCCAAGTGAATCTTTTAATCATCACCGAGAAGACTCTGAATAAAAGGAAATATAGAAATATTTCCTTAATATTTAAACTTATGTAAGAATACCCTTTACTATTAAAAAGCACACATAATATTATACAGAAATATGATTCATATATATATAAGCATAATAAATCCCCATAGGTATACATGTCAACTCCAAGGAGGCAAATATGTATAAAAATGCTATTATAAATTACTTGAATTTCAGAATATTCTTACATATTATATAGAAACAATGTTCCTAAAGAGCTCCCAAGTGAATCTTTTAATCATCACCGAGAAGACTCTGAATAAAAGGAAATATAGAAATATTTCCTTAATATTTAAACTTATGTAAGAATACCCTTTACTATTAAAAAGCACACATAATATTATACAGAAATATGATTCATATATATATAAGCATAATAAATCCCCATGGGTATACATGTCAACTCCAAGGAGGCAAATATGTATAAAAATGCTATTATATATGCTATATATTACTTGAATTTCAGAATATTCTTACATATTATATAGAAACAATGTTCCTAAAGAGCTCCCAAGTGAATCTTTTAATCATCACCGAGAAGACTCTGAATAAAAGGAAATATAGAAATATTTCCTTAATATTTAAACTTATGTAAGAATACCCTTTACTATTAAAAAGCACACATAATATTATACAGAAATATGATTCATATATATATAAGCATAATAAATCCCCATAGGTATACATGTCAACTCCAAGGAGGCAAATATGTATAAAAATGCTATTATAAATTACTTGAATTTCAGAATATTCTTACATATTATATAGAAACAATGTTCCTAAAGAGCTCCCAAGTGAATCTTTTAATCATCACCGAGAAGACTCTGAATAAAAGGAAATATAGAAATATTTCCTTAATATTTAAACTTATGTAAGAATACCCTTTACTATTAAAAAGCACACATAATATTATACAGAAATATGATTCATATATATATAAAGCATAATTCCCCATGGGTATACATGTCAACTCCAAGGAGGCAAATAGGTATAAAATTGCTATTATACTATGTGCTTTATATATTACTTGAATTTAAGAATATTCTTACATATTATATAGAAACAATGTTCCTAAAGAGCTCCCAAGTGAATCTTTTAATCATCACCGAGAAGACTCTGAATAAAAGGAAATATAGAAATATTTCCTTAATATTTAAACTTATGTAAGAATACCCTTTACTATTAAAAAGCACACATAATATTATACAGAAATATGATTCATATATATATAAGCATAATTCCCCATGGGTATACATGTCAACTCCAAGGAGGCAAATAGGTATAAAATTGCTATTATATTATGTGCTTTATATATTACTTGAATTTCAGAATATTCTTACATATTATATAGAAAAAATGTTCCTAAAGAGCTCCCAAGTGAATCTTTTAATCATCACCGAGAAGACTCTGAATAAAAGGAAATATAGAAATATTTCCTTAATATTTAAACTTATGTAAGAATACCCTTTACTATTAAAAAGCACACATAATATTATACAGAAATATGATTCATATATATATATAAGCATAATAAATCCCCATAGGTATACATGTCAACTCCAAGGAGGCAAATATGTATAAAAATGCTATTATAAATTACTTGAATTTCAGAATATTCTTACATATTATATAGAAACAATGTTCCTAAAGAGCTCCCAAGTGAATCTTTTAATCATCACCGAGAAGACTCTGAATAAAAGGAAATATAGAAATATTTCCTTAATATTTAAACTTATGTAAGAATACCCTTTACTATTAAAAAGCACACATAATATTATACAGAAATATGATTCATATATATATAAGCATAATAAATCCCCATAGGTATACATGTCAACTCCAAGGAGGCAAATATGTATAAAAATGCTATTATAAATTACTTGAATTTCAGAATATTCTTACATATTATATAGAAACAATGTTCCTAAAGAGCTCCCAAGTGAATCTTTTAATCATCACCGAGAAGACTCTGAATAAAAGGAAATATAGAAATATTTCCTTAATATTTAAACTTATGTAAGAATACCCTTTACTATTAAAAAGCACACATAATATTATACAGAAATATGATTCATATATATACATAAGCATAATTCCCCATGGGTATACATGTCAACTCCAAGGAGGCAAATAGGTATAAAATTGCTATTATACTATGTGCTTTATATATTACTTGAATTTAAGAATATTCTTACATATTATATAGAAACAATGTTCCTAAAGAGCTCCCAAGTGAATCTTTTAATCATCACCGAGAAGACTCTGAATAAAAGGAAATATAGAAATATTTCCTTAATATTTAAACTTATGTAAGAATACCCTTTACTATTAAAAAGCACACATAATATTATACAGAAATATGATTCATATATATATAAGCATAATATCCCCATGGGTATACATGTCAACTCCAAGGAGGCAAATATGTATAAAAATGCTATTATATATATTACTTGAATTTCAGAATATTCTTACATATTATATAGAAACAATGTTCCTAAAGAGCTCCCAAGTGAATCTTTTAATCATCACCGAGAAGACTCTGAATAAAAGGAAATATAGAAATATTTCTTTAATATTTAAACTTATGTAAGAATACCTTTTACTATTAAAAAGCACACATAAAATTATACAGAAATATGATTCATAGATACATAAGCATATATTTCCCCATGGGCATACATGTTAACTCCAAGGAAGCAAATAAGTATAAAAATGCTATTATATAATATGCTTTATTTTAGAATTTGCATTTCAGAATATTCTTACATATTATACAGAAACATTTTTGCTAAAGGTTTCGAAGTGCTTTTTATGATCGCAGCGATGACTCTGAATATAGAAATTTTTCCTTATTATTTTTATTTACGTAAAACTTTCATTGCTATTAAATTGTACTATATTGTTTTTAAGTAGGATAGGTACAGTTTGAATAAGCGTTATATATTCCAATGAGATATATTTTTGGTTTGGTTTGTTTAGTGGCTCAATGGTCATTTTTGGCACACGAGGGCTTATTAGACCGGGACCTACGGTTTAAAGTGGATTCCGAACCATTACAAACATCCATGCACAAGGTGGGATTCGAACCCACGAACTGTTGAACTGAAGGCAAGAGCGCTAACCATTCGGCTGCCAGCTCCAAATGAGATATAGATGAGGGATCTCCAAGGAGACAGTTATGAATGCAAGAATCATATTTAATGCTTTAGCATGCTATACTATGCGTCACTTTAAAATATTCTCTATTATATTTTAAAACAAATTTTCTATTCTTTCTTATTTCAAATCTTTTTATTATTACCGCTTTTTCATTCTTTAAAGGCTGATATAGGAATATGTCTAATATTTAATCTTACATAAGAACTATTTTTACTAAAAGAAAACGCAATACAATATTTTCAAATAATAATTATTCAGATACTTTATGTAAATACATTCTCTTTAACTGCACTGGTCAGCTCCAAATGGGCAGTTATGAATAAAAAAACTTTTTCATTAAGTAGTTTTGCTAATATTTCTCCTTTTAATCTCATAATATAATTTTATATATTATTTTAAAAAAAATTCTAAATATCTCCCAAAGGAATCTTTTGATCAATGCACAGGAAAGAAAAAGTTTAAAAATTTCGTTTGTTTTACGCTCAACGGTCTTTTTTTTGCACACGAGGGCTAATTAGACCGGGATCTATGGTTCAAAGTGGATTCTGAACCATTACAAACATCCATGCACAATGTGGGATTTGAATCCACGAACTGTTGAACCGAAGGCAAGGGCGCTAACCATTCAACTGCCAGCTTGGCTTGAAATTAAAAAGATTTCACTATTATTTTCAAGCTAAAAGGCCAATGTTCCTAGCTTTTTAGGGATTTGTCTGATTGGCGTTCAACAATCAATTTTTGCCGACATGGGCAATATAATAGACACGGACCGACAGTTCAAATTTCGAGCCTCTAACATACAAGCTCAAGGTGCGATTCGAACTCAAGATTTTAAACAGAATACAAGAGTATAGTTCATTCTGCTACCAACTTAACTGCTTTTGATGTTATTTCCCACGTAAAATTATTTTGGGCAAAAACCACGATTAAATTTAGTGTTGTTATTTACCTAGCATTTTTGAAAAAACCGTTTCGTATTAAGAAATCATGTTTAAAATTTAGATCTGTTAAAAAAATAGAATGAAGTTGTAATTTGGAACTCTTCACTAGTATAACAACCATTTTCTTATTCACTTTATTATGGAAAACACAGAACACATTTGCCACAATTGATAAAATCTGTATTCTTTCAAAATATAATAAAAAAGTAAGTACCGAGTTTTCTTTCTTAGCTTCAGTTGTTGTCATAAAAAACTAAAAGTAAAGAAAAAACCATTTTTTCTTCCTTCTTGAACAGAAAATTAGCCCTGGGAAATTTCCTTTCGTTTATATGAAACAAATTGAAAGATGAGAAAATTTACAAAGGATTTAAAGCAGGGTTAACTATATTGTAAAACAAATTCCAAATGCTGTAACCCAAATTTTAAAATGAAACAGCTTTTATTTTGAGTTAGCTAGTTACAAACATTCACATGATTTTCATTCCACACTATTCAGCTGTTTCTAATTCAAATTCAAACAAAATTTGGAGGGAAAGAGAATAAGAATTCTATTTATGTAGATAGTTATAGATACTATGTAACTACAACATGCATATTCAATGGTTTTAAGATTAAATTTAGTAAAGTTCACAGTGGCTTTGTAGCTGACCACAGCTTTCTGGAAAGAGGGTCACAAGTTCGATCCCAACGCTTGAACAAATATAATATTTTGTTTATTCCTTTTGAATATACATCTGTTGTGGTGGATACTGAGGAATTTCTGGGTTTCCTCATCTTCGATATCAGAATGCGATAAAATGTCTTGAAAAGTTCTCAACGAAGACAAATTACAAAGTGGACCTTAAAATGCCTTTCAACAGTCTAGATCTATAGCAGTCAACAACAAAATTGAGAGATTAAAACTTAAATTTAATAATTTTTTAAATATTTGGCTATGCATAGTTCTTTCAAAGTTTCATTCAATAAAAAACATTTTTGAAAGTTCTTCAGTTTTCTAGAATTAATACAACATATTTAGCTTAATGTTTCATTTTTATTCATTATTTTTCGTTTTGACTTATCAGACTCCACAAAACAAACAGTTAAATAAAAACAACCCCCACTGAGTGATACATTAGACTTTGTATAGTTAATAAATTTAAATAGAATTACAGTTCAATCCGATTCAGAATTGACATGAATTTAAGAGTAACAACAAATCTGTCACTTTATTATATTTTTAGCTGATGCAAACTTTAAAAAAGAGCTTAAAATAATTTTGAAGGTGCATAATTACATTGTTTACAATTCATGCATTTTATTACAGTGATATTAAGTGCACATTTAAATAAATTAAATTCTAGTAGTAACATGCTAATTATTGTAAGATGAATAACAAGAACTGTTTTAAAATATTAAGAACAGAGAAAAATTATTTTATTTGCTATCAATATTTTATGCGTTTTACAATTTCATTATTATTAGATTTCTTTTTTAAAGAATTAGTTATCTTATGCAGTAAGTCCGTCCTCTTTTGGAAGTTGGATTTTCACTTTTTCGACAAAAATATTGTAAAACATTTAATTGTCTTGTAAGAAAAATAAGACAAGATATATGATGTAGGACAGAATTTCTATACTTTATGACAAAATAAGCTATAAAGAATGTACTAAAAATATTTAGTTACAGCTAATAAATCCTCTGAAATTTAGATTTAACAATCAAATTTTCAACTTAGTTTTAGAGAAACTTCACATAATCATAATATTTATGATGCCTCAAAATGACCATAAAAAAGTTTTTAAATGCATTTTACCATCTCAGTACTTGTACTAATTTACATACAAGTAAATTTAATTCCTTAAATATGTAAGCAAACAATTAGAGTTAAAAATCAAGTATGACTTACCCGATTTCTTCAGCAAAATGTATGTACATTGCAGAATAAAATAGAAGTTACTCTGTAATAAAAAATAAAAAATGGATGTATAAGATTGATTAAATCTATTGTTTTTTAAGTATTACTAGATTTTGTTTTTCATTTAAATTATACAGACACTTTTTTGTGTAATGAATTTATTGATTTTACAATTCATATTGACAATTACACTTTTGAGTTTTCGCAATTAATTATATACATTTCAAATTATTCACATTATTTTTTATTATGTAGATTTTGTCTTGGAAACCTAGCCTATTAATAATGAAAATGAATTTTAAATTAATTAACATATTCATTTTCTAAAATGCAGCACTTTTATTCTTAACACATTCAATATAAATACAACAGTATGTGAATGACACCAGGGTGTGTGAAGTTGAATGTGATTTTGCAAGATAAAAAATAAAGAAAAAAAAATTATAAATTTATTGATAATAAAAACTTTACTCTCATTCACTGTTACTTTAAAAAATCAACAAAAGATTTTCATTCAGGCTTTTTGCTCCACAGCAATGGACAAAACAAAAATAAAAATATTGAATAATTAAGGTTTTAAAATTTTAAATACATCTTTAAAGATTTATTATCCTGGGGCCTGAGCAACTACCAGGCGCGTCGGTAGGTGGTGGATCACCGAATGTCCTGTAGGAATGACAGGATAGCCTTGAATATAGAATCAGAGGCCGCGAACCAGCTCCCGTAAACTCTGGTGTTATGCGATCCGTGCCTAGATCTAATTGGCACCGCGGTATTGGTGTCTTAACGGAGCCTCTAGTTGCCTGGCAAGCTTCTAGAGTAATTTGCCTTGCCTAGTATCTCAGGCAATGCTGGGTGGATTTATATTACCTGAGCTTATAAATTGTTATCTTGTGGCTGAAAAGACACAAGAAATAACAAACCTTTCTGCATCTGCAGGTGATGCCTCTGAAGTAGACCTTGCTGAAAAAGACAAAGGAACTCAGAGGCAGTCTTGTAAAGGGGCAGTAATGAATCCTTCACTTGAGGTAGAAATGACCTCCAAACCATCTTCTGGTGAAAGTCAGGAAGCTATCCCTAGTATGATTGACTCTCTGACCAGATGGGACTGTTTCAACAAGACCCTATCTGCTGGAAATGTCATACGCAAGAGGAAACGGCAGGGCATATCATTTATGAATGCGAGGCTCTTGCCCTCCCTAGATTAACCTCTTTAAGCATCAACCATACTAGAGAGTTACACCTAGACTCCGTTAAAGGGTTATCGGACTTTATTAATAAAGTGGGTGACCCAAGAAACTGGAACTCGGAAACAATGGGTTTGGAGTTAATGGTACTAAATGCTGATAAAAGCAGAGGTGCCCAATGACATACAAACCCAATTCTAAGAAGAAGAAAAAGATTTATTATTAAATTACTTAATTTTATTTCAGAACTATTACTTTTACTATTGAAAATTCGCAATTTGATAAGAAAATTTACATTTTAATTAATAAAAAATCTATCAAAATATTTTTAAAAAATCTAGCAAAAATTAAATATTAATAATAATTCTTAAACCTAATTTATTTTAGATGATTGATTCAACTGAAATTACTTCATAGTTAGCATAATAACTAAATACAGAAGTAGGAATGAAGTCATTAATAATAGTATTTTGTATTGAAATCGAAAATAAATTTTGAAATTTCTGTTTTAAGTAAGGTGACATCTAATGATTTTATTTTAAAATTATAATTATGAATAATTTGTGTTATTAAAATTACTAGATATTAAACACATTCAGATTAAGAAATAGGTTAATGTTAATGCGCGATTAATAGGAAATTGCATATAATTAGAGGACAACCTAATGGACCCAAGCGCCAATATTCGAGGACATTAGTTTCGACTAGAAAATGCTGCCTCAGATTTCGAAGAAATCTGTAATTTAGCAAAAAAAACGTTATTTAGTATTTTCAGCGGTGAATACAATTTGCTTTGTTAAAAACGCTGTTCTGAACAACAAAATCTATTTTTGATGAGTAAAAAAACAAATTGATGAGTTATGGTGTACTTGAAAGTTCCCTTTAGTTACACTGTTTGTAAATATTGAAGTTGGTATTTTCATCCGCTTCCAATGCAGTTCGATAAGCAGCCTTTTGATAAAAGCGTAAAAATCGCAACGTGCGATCACAATAACTATACTATAGTGTCACGAGATGACCCCAATCGTCGGCCCCAAGAAGATTGTGGCTATAATTCGCGGACTTGGCAATATAAATAATGCCATTAATTTATCTGCTTCGCAAGCTTATCTTTAATATTTTTAACTCATTTTTTTAATTACCTTTCTAAAACTTTGCATATTTTTCTCTTATAAAATACTAAGTTCTCCTAAAATCTTTTGTTCATGAAACTGAGAAAATTTATTAAATTCTGTGTTATTTATAAATTTCCTAATTTATAATTTATTAATTTTTTTCTCAAGTTAAATAGTTATACTTTGAATTGAATCACAGATACTTATTGAATTGGAAGCTTGTGATTTATCTTAGAAAAATTTTTAATTTAAAAGATAAGACTAAATTAAAAAAAGTACACTAAATATACACTAAATTAAAAAAAAAATATTTTAATTCTGCAGTTTTTTTTTTTTTTTTTTTTTTTTTTTTTGAAGTTTGTTTAAACAACTGATATATGCAAAAAATAAACAATTTTAATTAAACATGACAAATTTTAATTAAACTTTAAAAAAACAACTTGAGATAATAAATTTATAATTAAACCAAAGATAAAATATCGTTTTGTGATTTGAGCATGATAAACTGAAAAATAGGAGAGAAAAACTACTTGAAATAATAATCCAGGCATTTGTCATGTAAGCATGGTAAAATGATAATTTATAAATATTTTGTTTGGTATATATAATGAAAAAAAAATTATTTAATTTCACCCTCAATTTTTTACACCTGGTATTTTATTCCCATTTATATTTATGATATCAGATATATTAAAATACAGAAATCAGAAGGAAATGCAATAGTGAGTATCTTTAAATCTTTTATACATATAATTGAGGAAATTTAGAAATATTTTATAAATTTCCTTATTTTTAAAAATTAAAAGAAAAACTTATTTTTTTCAAATAAATTATTGTACTCTTAAACTGAACTGCAGATGTTCAATATTTATAGCTTGTGATTTATCTTATAAGATAAATCACACACACAAGCTAAATATATTTAGAATATTTAATTTTAAAAAGTAGACAATGTACACACACTAAATAACAAAATTTTTTATTCTGCACTTTTTAAGTTGAAATTTATATTACATTCAAACCCATTAAAACAATTCATGAGTGCAAAATTCTTTTAAACAATTTTTAATTTGAATTGAAAATATTTTCAATTTGGCCTTTGGAGGGGAAAAAAAACTTGAGATATTAATTTATAATTAAACCATAACAAAATGTCAAAAACAATTTATTTACTAAAATTAATTTTAGCATGGCATTTTATGTTTATCTTTATTAAAACACAGAAATCAGAAGAGAATGTGATAATTGCTATCCATCTTTCTTTGGTACTTACGCATTATCCCATCGACCATATCTGTGAAAAAGACTCACGTCTACCCGCGGAATGATTTCGGAACAAATATTCCCGCCTAACATGGTTGGTGAAACAGTTTTCTACATTTGGCTACTAATCGCCGCATAAACCGTAAGTGTACTTCTGCGCATACATGGTCAGCTGTACGAAAAGATACTTCTATGAAAAACTAAATGTTGTTAATGATGAGTTTTAGCACCATATAAAATACAAATAAGGTTTTTACCTACTTGTATTTTATATGGTGCTGAGATATAAGTAAACAATTCTGCTTTTTCTTCATATTTCGAAAAATAATTATTAAAATAAGCAAAATTCTACGACTTATTCTTAAGGCGATGTTTTTCGACGGGATAACACACAAATACCCATTCCCCCCCCTTCTTAATCACCGTTCGCTCGCACAAAAGAAATTATAAGAATGTAAAGAAGCAAATCGAAAACCATAGGATTGTGCTAAAACTAAGTCTAAACAATATTCATATTTTATATCGTCAAATTATTGCATCTACTTTCATCAAGTGCGCATGCGTTCGAACTCCCTTCTGGAGACGACGTTCAGGGCTCTATCTTGAGACACTAGTTAATAACTATACTTTTTCAAAAACAGAAAAACATAGTAATTATCGTTATTTTCTTTTCAAAAAAATTACATGAAGGTATTGTAAGAAGAATGGAACATCAGACAAAGTACTATCTTTTCTGTTACAAGCGGACATGCATACTTGGAATTATAATATTTACTTCCGTTCTTGAAATTTGCAGGGTTCTGGTTCGCATGCGAATGGCGTTACATCGTTTTAATCACATGGTGTCATAGGAAACTTCACACTGAATTAAGCATTTTTAATGTAATCAAGCATTTATTACGTTTAAATGTGTTAATCAAAATTCTAAATTTAAACCTAATTTTTTATTAAAGGAATAAATCAACACCCAGACTAAAGTTCTTTTTCCAATTTCAAACATCTTTTCTCAAGTCAACCGCAAAGGAAAATGGGGCGAAGAAACAGAATACAAAGTTTATTCAACAGGTAGTAGATATTTATCCACAATAACTGTGCATAGCACTCAATTCATAATGATTGATAGGTTTTGATAAATATAATAATATTTGCATTTTTATTTTAATATAACTATATGTATATTTTTAAACAATATCGTACAACTGATATTTAAGTTCACAATACAAAGTTTTACACAATATTAAGTTGTAAAAATCAAAGCTAAGTTTCAAACTGAAATATATTAATATAGAAATTCATTGTTTATATAATCTGTTTCCGAAATAATTGTTTAATCGTACTTTCCCTAAGAGATTATTGTTAATGTTTTTCAGAACCTGTGATTAGTTCTCACATGGTTGATAATTTAAATAATTTTGTTGAATAACAATATGCCGCATAATGCGTTCACATTAATAATTATTTTGCCCTTTGACTTTAAAAAGCATTTACATTTAAATTATTAAGCTAATCAAATTTCCAATTTCTTCATCAATAGATTTCTAAATGAATTTTAAATAATATAAAGCAGAATATTAACTTCCAAAATTGGCACTCATGAATTTTGCAATACAATTTACTACCTCATTATATATTTATTATATTACCACTAATTGCCCAAGAAAATTAATGGGAATTATAGACACGGAATCTTTTCTGCAGAATATAAGCAACAAAGCGCACACAATGTTTTTTTCCTAACAATTATTCACTTACTGGTGAGAATATTACTTCAAATATAATTTACACAATTGGAGTGTACAGAATTTACAGTATAGGATACAGTATTTTCAACTGGGATATATATTTCAAAATTATCTAATTCTGGTTTTCCAGCAATCAAACAAAAAAAGTTTTTTCGAAACGATAATATGCTCATGAAGCAATATCCAGATCTTTTAATTGAATATTAAATTAAAAACAAAGTATTATCTTCAGAGGAATTAAACCTTGATTTTATTTCAATTCACACATTAACAGAGATACTTGGGCACCAAGTAGTGAACAACCTAATGGCCTACGATTGTTACAATTTTAATATCTACCGGGTTCACAATTAGTTGAATGCATATTCAGTCGCGAAGAAACCAAACTCCTGAACACTACTGCAGTGGATATAATTAACAAAAGCTTTCAAAGAAAATGAAAACTAATACTAAAGATGAGAATGCCGAAAACAAATCAAACTTCCATCTGTTGTTGCTCAAAAATGCCTGGCATCGAACCAGGGTATTTTCTCTCAAAACAGTTACGGTACGCACAACTAACAAAACTTCGATGAATTTATTCTACGAAGTTAATAGTCTAAATATGCACATTACAGAAGAGCCATTTACAAAGAATATGAGGGTCGAGAACTGCAAGAATCAATTCATTAAAAAAAAAAAAATCAGCATCTGAATAATAGATGGAAAAATGCGTTAAGACGAGGCTATGTTACGTAAGGCTATCGTCATTTCCCCCCCTATACTTTCCACACACTTAGTGTGAATCATTTGTAGAGTTCATTATTACATCAACAAAATTATGTGTACTAAAAGTGGAGTAAAATAATTAGGAGTAAAATAAGCATTTGTGTTGTTTGCACATTTTTAATTTATTTGTCACGCCTCAATTTTTTTTTCATGGAACGGCTAATTTTTTTATACATCGGTAATACATTTATAGTATCACCATAAATAATTTAATGATAAAATATATAAATTTGAAATATTTAATTTTAAATTAAAATTTAGATAACATTTTTGTTTTAGAATTTCATGAAGTGTAGAAAATTATGACATTCTGATTGCGTTACAATGAATTTAACATTTTGTATTTTATATAATATCAAATGAAATGTTGTTTAGTTTTTCGAAATTCTACAAAATTGATTTCAGAGTTTTAGAATAGTTTAGTCATATATTCCTATATTTAATTTTCATTTTTTCACTGTAAGGATTGATATTCATATTTCTGGCCTAATAATGAAAATAAAACAAATATTTGCGATCGAAATTTGTGTGTTATTGGTTTATCAAATCATTCTTTGTAACAACAGCTTCTTTGAAAGTCGAGAATCAATGACAATGTAAATTGTTTTTGATAAGTTGAATTATATAAAAATAAGCAAAATTATGTCTGAACAATCAGGCAAAATCAGGTCTGTGTTGTGGATCGCACATCACAGCTCGATGTTTATTTATATGATCAAAACGTCCTTTGTTTGAATCAATGCAGGATTTCGAATTGCCATGAAGAATTAATTTGCCTCTCTTCTGCTCTTTTTTTTCTCTCCGATGATTTCGGGTAAAAGAATAGTCATGTCCCGCGTAGAATTAAACATTTTGTGTTGTTGTATCGAGACTATTACAAAATGTAATAATGTGGTGGAAATACGTAACCGTTTTAATGTGCTTCTTCTGCAAATTTTCCTGGATTTTTCTCATCTTAGAAAACTTACGCAATCGGTTTTAGTTTTGTTTTAAGCTCATTTACATAGATTCAAGATTCATCTTTAATGTTACACAATCTTTGAGGCCTATTAAACGTGTTTTTTTCTCAACATTTGTTTACACCAAACGAAATATTTTTTAAAGGTTCATATACGTTTTTAATGCATATCATACTAATTCACATAAATGTCTCAGCTCCATATTTCACAGGACTGTTGTCTTATTTTATCACTTCACACTCAGCATCCATGTTTCCCGACAATTTTTATAAGGCTCTAGAATAATATTTTAACGATTTATAAATTAATTGATCGAAACTCATGTCATGATAATACGCGTTGAAATTTATGAAAAAATAATCACAAGAAAATAATCAGCAGCTAATTTCATTATATGCTCGAGATGAATTTTTCAATTTAATGCAGACAAAAAATTATGCAGAAATGACAAAACGTTCTAATGAAATTATTTTTAATAATATCAAACTCTGTCAGATACAATTTAGAAACTTTAGCGATCACCTAGCAACACTCACAGTTGGCAAGGGCAGAAATAGAAACAGCCACCCTCGCAACCTAAGTTGGTAATTTTAAACTGATTTTTTTAATCATTGTACTTTGTATTACTTTAACACCTAAAAATGTGAGTTGATAAATAAATACAAATTTTGAAACTTAAAAACAGAAAGAAAAATACACATGATGTATGCACGCAATAAAAATGCCTATTGAATAAAAATACGTACAACAATTTAAATACAAAAAATTCAAGAGTTTTCATTATTTTCATTACATTCTAATTTTTAGTTTTTATTTTTAGTGAGGTATGAAATTAAAATTATGATATATATCTTCATAAACTTATCCTAAACACGAAATAATTTTTAAAATACTTAAGGTTTTTTTATAATTCCATATGAATGCAAAATATCTATTAAAGATGGAAAATCATATTGCTCTTTTTGTGACAAAAAGCTTTAAGCTCAAATTAATTTCTAAGCCATTTTTTATAAATAATCGCGAATACACGATAGAACTGTTGAAGTAAAATATGCATTTTAATTTATTTAACTAAAATGAATAGTAGAGATGGTTTTCTGGTGTGAAATGAGTGTTTTTATACATTTTCTTAAAAGCATACAAATTAACCATCTTAAAAACTGATTTATCACTGGTATTAAGAGTCCTTTATTCAAAATTAGTTCCATAAAAAAATGCTTTAAACTGAAATATAGAAATAACAGAATACAAATAAGATACAATTTTAGTAACAATCCTACAGAGTAAAATTTGCTTGAAAATGAAAGCAATGTCTAAAATGAAAATTCTTCTCTTCTGTAATAAGTTTAAACGTTCTAAGTATTGTTTTTTTCAATATATTCAAATGTATACACAGGTGGTTATCAAAATAATGGAAACACCTGTAAGTAAATGACATTTCTAAATACGCTTCTGAAGCATTATATAAGCTGCAAGATTTTTTATAAATAAAAATACATATATTATTCTGGTAATTCGGTAGATTTATTCCAGCTCTGTATAAGTCTTGGATATTTTCTCAAGGTAGAAAATGTCGACCTCTTATTTTCAAAGACTCTAAAAGAATGTCTACCAGGAACCAAGTTATTGAAACATCTGAACTTTTAGACGTTAGTAGAGAACGGTGTCTAATTTCATCATAGCATTAGTAACAGAGCACGGCAAAACTATCTCTGCAAAGCAAAGTTAAGGACGGAAAGAGAAGCACAGTAAAGGATACTGTCAGGCATTGAAGTCAATTGTAACGTCTAAAATGCGAACTGCAGCAAAATTTATTTCAGAGCTCAAAATCAACCTCTGTATTCTCCCGTGTTGATAATTATAGTTATATGGCACCTTCATGAATAGAGCATTTACGACAGAGTTGGTTGGTTGCTCGGTTAGTTGGGTTTTCTTGCGCAAGGTCCAAAAAAGGACAAGCTGCGCCAAGTCTAAGATTATTGTTGATTTATTTTTATTTTTATTTTTTAATTAATTTTATTTTTTCAAAAAAAAAACTCGCAATATTAAAATTTTAAAAAACAAAACTCAGTGTAAATATAATTTTAAAATCTTTATAAAATATGAAAAGAGAAAACTAAAACATAATATTTTAAAATTCAAAATATACATTTCAATAAAATTTAAGAAACCTATAGCCCTCAAAAATGCGAATATGTTTCTATGGGGTGGATTTTCCAATAAATCCAATAAAGTTAATATGTCAGTTTTAAACTAGTGTAAACGTAAATGGTTAAAATCTTGACATGAAATTAAAATACGATATATTATATAGGGTTCATCACACGTTTCACACCATGGATTTAACTTGTTTAAGAACATATGTTTGTATGCGAGACGTGTGTGTCCGATACGAAGGCGAGTCAGACGAACATGAGCACTTCGTAACGGTAAAAGTGTAAATGTGGTGATGTATGGAAATATGGCACGCAATTTATACGTGACCTGCATGTTCCACTACTCCTGCAAAATTTTGAATAAATTTAACACACCTTCTCACATCTAACAAAGGAATGGATGGAAGAGATGGGCCGGATGTAGATTTATCAGCTGTATCAGCCCTGTCATTGCCATCAAGACCTACATGACTTGAGATCCAGCAGAAAATGTCATATCCCTTGCATTTATGGCAGAGCACTTCCCACGTCACTTATAATCGATGTCAATGTCAAACGGCGTCTACCATGTCACACTCACTCAACCTAGTAGATTGAAACATGGCAGTGATGGTGTCTAACAAATCGTCTTTCATACTTTTACCTGCAACAGGACGGGTGTATCATTGGAATATACCCCCTCAAGTGTATAATCGTGAAGGTCTCCCTCCAACCGACAAGCATGGAGGTGGTTTGGTTTGTTTGTCGCTCAACGGTCATTTTTTGCACACGAGGGCTAATTAGACCGGGACTTACGGCTTAAAGTGGATTCCGAACCACTACAAACATCCATGCCCAAGGTGGGATTCGAACCCACGAACTGTTGAACCGAAGGCAAGAGCGCTAACCATTCGGCTGCCAGCTCGGCCAAGCATGGAGGTGGATCTGTCATGATATGGGCAAGAGTGTCGCGGCTTTTCAGCTGGACAATTCATAACCTTCAAAAGAAGGATCAATGGGGAGAAGTATAGAAAAATTTGTAACAGTCCCTCCATGACTCTAACTTTGTTTCCTGCAGGAGATGAGATTTTCCAGGATTAATGTAATCATTCACGCAGCGGTCAAATCAATATTTGATGAACGCAAAGGTAACAAGGAAACATGCCTTGGCTTACACCAAGTCCAGTATGATGTTATTTTAGAGTTTTCAACACGGAGTCCCTCGAAGAAATTTCTCAATATCTTCACAGTGTATTACAATATTACACTACACTGTTCCTCACTTGTATAAATCGATTCCTAGGCGAATCCAAGCTCTATTACATGTGAAAAAAATGGATCTTCACCATATTGAAAGATTTTGATACATCTAAAGTGTTTCCGTTAGTTTGATAACCACATCTACATTATGTGTGTGTGTATTTTTATTTAAATATTAAAATAATAGCACAATGTGTACTTTATTTCAAAAATTTAATAACTTAATAATAATTTAATAAAATTTAATAAATTTAATAATTTAATAAAATAATGTAACAAAACACTACGGAATATCACTTTCATTTCTTTGATTTCTTGAAATAGTCCTCAAAATAGATAGAGAGAAATAGAAAAAATAACATTATTAATAAATAAGAATCTATAAATAATCTTCAGAATCTAGATAGTTTATCAACAAAGAAATCAGAAGACAGTATTTTTAATTAAAAAATCAAAAACTTATTTAAGAATAAAAATATTTCAAAATAAATGAAAGATATACATTGATAAGCGCATGAAGACGATTGGTAGACTTGGGCCAATTTTTCGTTTAAAGTTTCGTTTGCTTGTAGCTTAAAAGTCAGTTTTTGCAAACGACTCTTTAGATATTTAAACTACAGATTAAAATAGATTCCGAACAACGTTCAACCCCAAGGAGGGATTCAAACTTACAAACTGTTAAGCAGAAAACCATAGCCCTAGCCAAATTTTTTGTGTATATATTTAGTTCAAATTTAGTTGAGAATCTCATAACACACATGACAGTTAAGGGAATTATATATTGGTAATTCAATTGCTTTAGAACTGATTGGAATTTATTAATTTATAAATCAGTTTTTAATCATTGGTTGTGTTTCACTTAAGATAATAATATCATTACTTGAGTTCACCGGGACATATAATAAAATGACACTATTTGGATGAGAAGGTCCCAAGATTCGATCCTTACAATTGTTCAACAATGGAAGTTAGAACTTCCTTTGTTTCCACATGTAGATTTTCCACATATAGTAAGTACTACATGTAGATTTTCCGTGTTTCGTGCTTCAAGAATATAGCTCACGATCAATAAAAAAACTTCATGAAAAGCGGGAAAGCGGATGTTCAGATGTTTAATAGTAGCGTTTGGGATTGAACCTTTCACTGTGCACGATGTTAAGATACCGTAAATTACCAAGACACAGAGGCCTAAATAAACCAAGCAATGCATTAAAACTGAATTGAATGCAATATCATTATCGTACATATTTCTATTATGCAGAATTTTTCATAGTAAAATAATCAGTGAAATATAAACAGATTTTAAAGACTGCAACAAGTAAAAAAAATCGTTATTTATCTTGAATATTATAAGATTCAATAAAAAATTCAAATAACTAATTATAAATTTATCGCTATTCTTCTTAGCTTCATACTATAGTGAACTCTTAATTGATCCACTCCATACCTATTACTTATATTAAATATAAGAAAATTTCGTAAACGGACCCTTCAAACACAAAGACATCCAACATAACTCAATATATTCACTGCATACACCTTTCCTGAAAGATTAGAGAGGGCGACTAAATAGTTAACCTTCGATTAAACACTAGAAGGGTTCGAACCCCACCTCGGGCATGGAGGTTTGAAGTAGTTCGAAATCCACTTTAAACTTTACATCATGGTTTAATTGGCTCTCGTGTTAATTAAACCGTGATTTAAAATTGATCGTTGAATGATAAATCAAAAACCTTCAGAAATAATTTTTATCCATTGCGAGTCAAATTAACAAACTACTAAAAGGGAAATTCGGAAAAATTACAAAGGTTCTAAACACAGAGAGACTATTTACAAAAGATATGTATTATCAATAAAAAATACAACACGCGGCAAATGACTTACAATTGTGTTCGACTGTTAAGCTGTGTACTTCGAGATGTCGAGTAAGAATTTTTGAGTGAGATTTTTCCTGGCCCAAAACTGTTATAATCGCGCTCTTCAGAGTGAAAATTACAGTTTGATCTCAGACATTAGGAAAACAGCTTTCAACATTTCAATTGATCGGTTTGAATACTTGAGAATTTTGAAAATTCTCTTCCTTATAACACAGGACCCACTGATTATGAGAAATCATTTTAAAAAACAATTTGCGATGCCTCTTCAAAAAGACAAAACATCTTTCAGTTGTCTGCTGGGCTGTTCACTTCGGGGTGTAAAATTTCCACTATATTGTCACTTTGCAGATAAAAAAAAGTAAAAATTCCAAGATTTTTGATGCCAAGCATTACTAAAATAATGAAAGATCTCCTTTTAAATGGATTGTCGTGGCCCAGTAGTTAGGCAGCACTCTTCAAAGTGAGAAGTTCAATCCCAGTAATTGTTAAATATTTGGAACTTTTCTCGCCTTTGTATTCTGTATTCAGATATGTCAAAGTGAGTGCTTGAGAGTATTCCGGAACTTATCCTTGATGACCTCCGGACGAAATGTACAATTGACGTTCAGATGCTCAAAGAAGTCTATTGTCCTATCAGTTACTATACGTATTTTAGATCAGTCTTAAAATCTCCTGTTATATAAAGAAAGCTGATAATCTGAGGATAAGATTGCACAACAGGAAAAAAAGATCTTGAATGGATGGAAAAAAGTAAATTCAAAGCACTTCGTATTTAGCATAAATTTTTAAATATTTTTTTGATCACGTCTTAACCATTATAATCAAAAGCATCTAGTATATTTACCAATAAAAATAATACTGCAATAAGAGAACCACCTTTAAAAAAGTTCGAAGGGATTCATTCCAATGACAGTTTTACAAAATGCTACCCAAGAAAGTGATCAAGAATCTCTGTGGTATATATGTTAATTTACAATGATTGGTTATAATAGTTTTTTTTTATCTTACGTAAATTTTTAATTAATAAGACTGTTTTCAAATGGTTAAAATTTGAACTGTTTACTCTTGTATGAATAACTTAGATCATTTCGGAATAAAAATCCCATAAATATACATTTATATATTATTTATATAATACTCAAATGCGAGTAATATAATATATAATATACATTATTCATAAACTATAAATATTTTTATTAAAAAATATAATTTAATTGAGTAACGTTACAATTGCGTTTGTGCCAATAAGTGTTTTCAAAATTTGTATTTACATTCAATTTAAATGACGCAGATTTAATCTTATGGAATTACAATACTTTAAAATATGGAAACAGCAGCATCAATCTATTTCGATCTTATGCGCGAAAAAAAAATCTTTTCTCAGAATCTGAGATTTTTAACTTGGCCGGGAGGAAATAAAGGATACACACATCTACGTCTTTACATTTGAAAGTCTATATAAATGAAACATTAAACTGTAATCATAAATAATAAATGGTTTTGAATAATTATAATACACGATAGATTTCGTCATGAGAAAAATATCTATAACGTCGTTTGTTTTGTCGCTGAACGGTCATTTTGTGCACACATGGGCTAACTAGACTGCGACCTACGGTTTAAAGTGGATTCTGAACCACTTCAAACATCCATGCCCTAGGTGGGATTCAAACCCACGAACTGCTAAACGGAGAAGGCAAGAGGGCTAACCATTTAAGCTATAACGTCAATGACTTTTCAACAAATGTAAACGATTTATAAAAAAATAAATCCTTAACCTCACTTGAAACAAATTTGTAGAAAATTACTCAAGAATTACTTTACAATTAAATTTTCTGCATTGAAAGTTCTTTATGAAATATTTGCATGTTTTTTTGCAAAAGCAATGTGTGATCCTGTAGTTAGTTATAAATGCAAAATAAGTATAAAAAAACAACGCAATTCAATATGTAAAATTATTTCGAAAAACGATTTCCATGTTTTCAACAAAATCTAAATTAGAAATTAAACAAAATAAATAATATTTTTCATAATTTATTAAAATATTTATACCACTAAATCAATAATTCGAAATAGGTATTTATTTTGAGCTAAAAATTTAATAAAGTTTTACGTAAGAAATGTATACTGCACTTAAGTAAACGATGTAGTAAAACGAAAGAGAGAAACGAAGTTTTCCAATAAAATAGAGTTAATAATTTCGGTACAAAAATTGCCTTACTGCGAGATCCTGAGGATATTGGTCTCTAAACATCCATATTTTTCATTTAAAAATTAATTTAATCAAAAGCTGCAGTTTAAGGTGGATTCTGTGAACCTTTACAAATATATACTTAACTAAGATGGGATTCGAATTCACGAGCTCTTGCATCGAAGAAGAACTGGAGATCCAGTACCGTAAGTATTTTTTATTCTCCTAGCAACTGAGCAGAGAGGAAAGTTTTAAAAAGGAATAAAAATGTTTATGTTCTTAAAGAGAATGAAAATCCGAAATTGTGCGGATCACAAAATAAATAACTACACGATAAGTTCAAATCACTGTTAATTACTATTTAAATTAATTTCTGATGCTGATAATAACATATAAAAATA
This sequence comes from Latrodectus hesperus, assembly GCA_037975125.1. Lineage (NCBI taxonomy): Eukaryota > Metazoa > Arthropoda > Arachnida > Araneae > Theridiidae > Latrodectus > Latrodectus hesperus. Next base: position 89,863,572 of record CM075859.1, on the reverse strand, counting down.
AAGCATAGCTGATACATTGATGGGAACACTTGTGCCTTACAGAAGGAAACAAAATAAATTAAAAATACACGTAGAAAAATTTTCTGGGTGTGTTTCATACTTAAATTTAGTAACAATTATTACATAACATACAATTAATCAAAATATTAATTTATTGAAAATATAGTTGTTTCGAAAGGAGCAAAAAATAGCTCACATAAGTGATGGGACACCATTAGATATGCAACAAAAATCGTCTAAAATAAGCAATAAAAATATTTTTTGGGTGTTTTATTTTTACTCAAAAGCAATTGGCAATAACTTAAGAAATCGTCCACAGTATTTCTCTCCAGATTGTTTTGGAATTTTTGTGTTATTTAGCTGTCTGCAGCCATGAATGCTAAACGAAAACAAACTTCAACTGAAATTCGAAAATTAGTTATTAAGTTGCATATTAAAAGTGGAATATCTATTAGAGAAGCTTCAAACAGTTAACTTAAGTCATTCAATAGTTTTCAATATCATTAAACGATATAAAAAGAATCCTATGATTCAGAATAAAAGAAGACATAAACGACCATCAAAGCTATCCAATGGATTAAAGCGAATTGTCGTTCGAATTATCAAACAAATCCAAGAATGAGTGCTCCTAAATATGCTGCTAATTTATAAGCATTATATGGAGTAATTGTTAATCCTGAGATTATATAGAAAATTCGATCTGCTGGATATCACGGTAGAGTAGCCAGGAAAAAATTCGTAAGTGAAAAGAATAGAAAACCCAGACCGGCATTCACAAAACCCAACATAAATAAAAAATCTGATTACTGTAATAAAGTTATATTTGCTGATGAGAGTAAATTTAATATTTTTGGTTCTGACGGTAGAATATTAGTGTGGAGAAAACCAAGGGATGAATTTCGTAAACAGAGCTTGGTGACAACAGTAAACATGGAGGTTTGGTTTGTCTGTCGCTCAACGGTCATTTTTTGCACACGAGGGTTAATTAGACCGGGACCTACGGTTTAAAGTGGATTCCGAAACACTACAAATATCCATGCCTAAGGTGGGATTCGAACCCACGAACTGCTGAACCGAAGGCAAGAGCGCTAACCATTCGGCTACCTGGGGCCTGAGCAGCTACCAGGCGCGTCGGTAGGCGGTGGATCACCGAACGTCCTGTAGGAATGACAGGATAGCCTTGAATATAGAATCAGAGGCCGCGAACCAGCTCCCGTAAACCCTGGTGTTATGCGTTCCGTGCCTAGGGCTAATTGGCACCGCGGTATTGGTGTCTTAACGGAGCCTCTAGTTGCCTGGCAAACTTCTAGAGTAATTTGCCTTGCCCAGTATCTCAGGCAATGCTGGGTGGACTTATATTACCTGAGCTTATAAATTGTTATCTTGTGGCTGAAAAGACACAAGAAATAACAATCCTTTCTGCATCTACAGGTGATGCCTCTGAAGTTGACCTTGCTGAAAAAGACAAGTGAACTCAGAGGCTGTCTTGTAAAGGGGCAGTAATGAATCCTTCACTCGAGGTAGAAATGACCTCCAAACCTTCTTCTGGTGAAAGTCAGGAAGCTATCCCTAGTATGACTGACTCTTTGACCAGATGGGACTATTTCAGCAAGACCCTATCTGCTGGAAATGTCATACGCAAGAGGAAACGGCAGAGCATATCATTTATGAATGCGAGGCTCTTGCCCTCCCTAGATTAACTTTCTTTAGGCATCAACCATACTAGAGAGTTACACCTAGACTCCATTAAAGGGTTATCGGTCTTTATTAGTAAAGTGGGTGACCCGAGCAACTGGAACTAGGAAACATTGGGTTTGGAGTTAATGGTACAAAATGCTGATAAAAGCAGAGGTGCCCAATGACATACAAACCCAATTCTAGAAGAAGAAGAAGAAGAACCATTCGGCTGCCTGCTCGACAGTAAACATGGATGAGGAGGAGTTATGGTATGGAGGTGTATGTCATGTTCGCTGGAGTTGGTAATCTTGTTTTTATTAACAGTAAAATGGATTAGTACAAGTATATTGAGATTCTAAAGCAAAATTTGAAATCTTCAGCACGAAAATGGAACCATAACAATTTTAAATTCTACCAAGACAATGACCCCAAGCACACTGCTTTAAACTTTAGACTCTGGCTGCTGTATAACTCTCTTGAAATAATAAAAACACCACAACAATCTCCAGATTTATATCCCATAGAGAATATTTGGCAAGAATTGGAATCAAGAATTCGCAAACACACCATTTTTTTAAAACAATAAAAAACGGTGCTTAAAGAAGAATGGGATTAAATCACTCCAGAAATAAAAATTATTCAAATCTATCCCAAGAATATTAAATCATGTTTTAAGAGTAAAAAAAAATCCAGCAAAGTATTAAAACCTTTTAGAAAGTAAAATTTTGGATAAATATTTGGTGGGAAAGTAAGTGTCCCATCACTTATGTGAGCTTTTTTTGCTCCGTTCTAAGCAATTGTATTTTTATTTAATTAATATTTTAATATTTTGACAAAATGTATGATGTAATAATTGTTACTAAATTTAAGTACGAAAAACACTCACAAAAAATTTTTACATGCATTTTTAATTATTTTTATTACAGTTTCCTTTTGTAAAGCACAAGTGTCCCATCACTTTTGTGAGACACTATTTCAAGTTAGGCTAAATGCCAACATCTAATTATTGATTCACTTTATTAAGTAGCAGTCTCATTTCAATCCGGAAAATTTTCATTTTACATAGACTCAATATATAAACACATACACTTCATAAAAGAAATCGGATTTGAAAATGAAATAATTCTTAAAATCAGTTTGAAAGAAGGAAAATATATTTTTTATTTTTACTAATATTTCGCCAAATTAAATGCGACATCATAATTATTTTCAATTAAGCTTTAATTAAAAATTAAAGTTTTTACTAAATTATTTCTGTTACCAGCATTCGCGCTTCCAGACCAGTAAAAATACACCAATCACAGAGCAGGCGGCTGCCAAGAGCTCAATGTAGCTGTTTCTTCAAGAGGGGAAGGAAACGTTTCTCTCCCCTTCACAGAGAATCTGGTTTTAAAACTGGAGTTTTGAAATGCGCAAGGTCTAAATTTAAATAATGATGAATTATTTTCTCTATTTTAGGGAATATAGAAAGTACTGGTAATTATTACAATTCTTTCGGTTTTGTTCTTGATATAAACAAAATAAAATACGAAAAATTCGTTTTTCTTTACTTGTAAATGAATTATTTAATAACTTGGAGTTTTAGTTATGGTAACATTGTTTGTTATAAATTTTTATGTAGAAAATTAAAAAGTTAGCTTTCACAATTTCCTCAATCAAAAATGTTTATCACTTAATTTTATTTAACATTTCAAGATTTTAAATAAATTTTCAGTATACGGAATGATAATAACTGCAATATATTATTAAATTTCATTAAATTTAAAAATCATTTTTAAATAATTTACACAAAACATCTCTTAATAGACTAAAAATGAAAAAGAAAGAAAAATAAAAAAATATCCGAATATCAAGGAAAAGTTATGTTCAAATACACAGGTGTGCCTCAGAAAACACAGAAAAATAACTCAGTTAAATTTTTTTATAATTATTATACATAATTATAATTTTCTTAGGATATCATCAATATTTACTAGTGACATTTAGTTACTTAATACCAATTCAAAAAAAATAAAAAAAGAAATTGTAAAGTTATGAAACTTTTAATCTAACTTTAATTAACAGTTGTTGGATCAAATGCTTTCGGACAATATATAGCTTATAAGGAATTTTAAGCATTTTCGTTAAAAAGTTCTTTTTAATGTTTACAAACAAACAAGAAAATTTTGTGTCTTAAAAATTCATATTTTTCTGTAAATTTCGATTATCACTTTTGAAGAGAGTATCATTTCTTAATTTTTCATCTTTTAAGTTTCATTCACTTTGTAACTTCATAATACCATTCATACAGAAAGTAATACTCATATTGAAAAGAAAGATACAAAGATTTGTAAACAAGAAAATAATAAGCATATAAAATGTTAACAGTTAAGAAATTGATAAATATTTATAATAATTTCATTACACTCTCACTAGATTAATAATTTCATTACATTCATTAGATTAATACAATAATTACTATACTTTAGACTATTAAATAAAAATGTTCAAAGATTCTTGAGCATTAACTTTTTGAAATTGATTCTTGAACTTGAAGGAAATATTTGCGATCGAAAATACGACATGAAATAATAAAGTTAAAAGCATAAATTACCTCGATTAGCAGCGAGCTCGTAAAATCATTCTCAAATGAATAACAATTTCCATACAGAACAATTATTAGAAAAGAATTATTCAATGTATTATTCTATGGCCTATATTTTTGCGGAAAGGTTAGTATGATACAACGAAACTTGACAGCTCAGCAGCAGAAATAATCGAAAAAACTAACGTCTGCTGTTTTTGCCAAAGAGAATTCATAAATAGGGAGATGAGTCATACATCATAAGTGCGCAAAAATTGAACACCACACAGACAGATGTGTAAAAACAATCGACTGTATTTATGAAACAGAAACAAAGATCATTTATAAATATCCACTGATACTTCGTAGATTTCGATATGAAGGTAGTTATAAACTAATATTAATTTAAAAACATTTTAATTGGATTTCTTTGAAAATATAATTTTATTTAAAATGATATAAAAATTCTTTCTCTCATAAGCTCAAAATATATTTAGTATAATTAAAGATATAAAAGAACATTTTTAAATTAATTATAGCCCTTTTCAGTTAAATCTGTTATGCAATCAATATAGCAATCACCCATTCTAGTGAGAAATGTCACATAATTTTGTGTAAACTTTAATTTTGAATCGTGAGTTTGGGACAACAGTGATCTTTATGTAACAAGTTAATGTTTACTGAAGTATGGTTAGTTAAATTCAACTAATGTTAACCGAAGTTTAGTAATTGCAACATCGCCAATAGCCGTTATCTAGAAATACATATTAATAAATTTAATTCGTTTAGATAAGTGTGTTCTTATACTCTAAAATTACACTATGAACCAACCTGACTAAATTGGGCTTACAGTCAATTTCTTTATAAATTGTTTTTAGATAACAAAAAACTGCCTTAGCAAATAAACACCATTTGCTTATGGAATAAAATTGGAATGAAAAAATAGTCAAACATTAAAGATCTGAAAACTGCTACTTTTATTCAATTTTCCAAATTTTAAACTACACAAAATTGAAAACTTAACTGTAGTTTCTTTAAGAAATATAAACACAGATAAGTTATAATCAATATTTCATTCGATATCCTCGCATTTTTAACGACACGAATGTTAAATTTACAAGTTAAATAGAATGAAATTTGTAATTTTTACGAATTCAAATATGCAGAGTTTTAAATTTATAGAATAACGTTATTATGGAAGTAAAGACTTTCATATCAAACGATATCTCAAAATTGTAACTTTTGCAAAGCACATTTTTACATAAAATACAGTTAATATTACATTTACAAATGCAATTCTGAATTGAAGCAATCACGAAATCCAATTTTATGTAATGCAATTAATTATTGCTGCGATCATTTTTTATTTTATAAATTTCCACCCGTGGATATTAATCAAATAAAAATCATGCTGATTTCAAAAATGAAATTGAACACACTATAAATAATGACATATTGAAATGACATGAGGAGAAAACAAGATATTTATATACATAATAATGTTAGAATGTATTCATTTTTTACTTTAATAATAAAGACGCATTTACATTTGTCATTCTATAAGTGAATTTAGTAAACTACTGTTGTATTTAATATCATACATTTTGCAATTCTGTCTAAATAGCAAAATACTTAGCTGAATACTTCGTATTTTTAAGGTAAAATGTTAAGGTATTATTCAAACAATAAATTTCTTTTGGAAACTAAATTGCTTTAAGCCAGTGCTTAAATACTCCTTTACCTTAATACACATTAGAGTGAATGAGAGAGAAACATAATTTATAAATAGGTATTTAATATACAATATAATATAATCAGTAAAAAATACCTATCACAAATTTATTTATTGCTTTAAAATTAAATGGCTGTAACTTTAACAGCGGTAAAGAAAATGCATTTTATTAAATTGTACGCATATACGAAAAATTTTTTTACTCGTATTAGTTAAATATTGAGGCTGATTAATATGTAAAAGTTGTTACGCGAATTTATTAATATTCAAATGTCTCAGATACATTTTTTGTAGATTTCATAGGATAATACATTTAAAATTAACTTTTCCAACAGTTATTTTAAATAATATTTTAAAATTATATGCATGTTAAAAGATAAATTGACAGAAAATAGTACTGTTCACTATGAAAAATTATTTTTCACAAAACCAAACTAAGGCAGAAAATTTCATTTTATAAATGAATTCAAACATTTAATTCTTGTAAGCAAGCATTAATAAATTATTTAATATATATTACATAAAATATCAACAAATCAAAAATGAATATGTACACATGTAATTACAAACTGGAACATAATATGTACGGGATGCATAATATACACAGGAACACAATATTTTTCCTAATTGGGAATTTCTCAATAAATCAATTAATGAGTATACATTTTACTGTAGATAGCCATTTAATGAAACTTATTTTGGTTGAAAAAGTTCAACAATGAGAAATCTCTGAGCAATGAGTTTAAGTAAAAAGAAAATATCATTTAACATCAAACGTATTGATAAGTTTTAAAATAAAATTTTCATTTTAATACAATGCTTACCTTTTCACCATTCATTTTTATATCAAACGTGAATCGACAAATTCGGTTCATAAAATATCACGATTGGAAGTTTTCGTCATAAATCCACAAGCTTTTTAGAGTGTTTCCACCGTTTCTTTGTTTGATTAAAATCTCACAAGGTTGCCACAATGGCAGGGTTACCAGAGAAAGCAGAATGAAGCTTTACAAAACTCATTGCACACATTTATTCTTGGCGCCAATATAATGTCATCCTTTTTACTATGAAGTTTATAACCTTTAAAAGTCGCACTCTAAGCAATTTCTAATTTTTCATCTGTTTTCTTATGAGGAAAGTATTCAAAAATATATTTTGCCCTAAATTTCTTTGCAAAGGAATAAATGATTTCTTTTTTTCATATTTTCTTACGGATATTTAGACAACAAAGTTAAAAAATAATAACATTTTGAATCCTTGTGCTAAAAACTATTATAAGCTTGGTTTTTTCCTTAATACTTCCTATTATAAATTTTTTTGCTCATTTTATATAAACAAGCTTCTTATTCTGCAGATGATATATTCACCATCACATCGATAATCAATATACGAAAATTTCCTGCATATAGCTTGAAATTTTTTGATTTAAGCTTTTCATTTATTTACCGTTTCATTTATTTCATTTATTACATGATTTCCTTTATTTACTGTTTAATTTTGTCAAGAAATTAACATAAAATATCACAAATAGATATAAAATAATATTTTTTAAAATATCACATTTTTTAAATTTTAAAAATATAATATAAATTACTATAGAATATAGAAATCCAAATATTAAATATTTAAAAAATTAGTTTATTAGTTTTAGTTTTTAAAAATGATGACAACGCCAATGATTTTATCTGTTATCCATGACTCAGTGAAGAAAAATTTGTAAAATGAAACTTAACATGATTTCTGTTCTTTGTGATTATTTCTAATCATTATTCATGTAGATGGAACTTAAACATTGTAAATAGACAAATAACAAATAGAAATTACAGTTTTCTACATTCTTGGTATTAATTGCATCTACAAGTAACCAATTATTGCATTTTTAGAAAAAGAATTTTGAAAGCGTATCAAAAATAAAATAAGTTTGCCTTACGTTCAAACAATGATGTTATAAAACGCTAAGATTTACAATTTAAAACTACGCTTTATTCACGTTTTGATGGAATAAACTGGTTTTCGATTTTATATTTATCATTTATTATAACACATAGAATCGATTATGTTTTACAGCTACAAAATATTCCTTACAAATTTTGAAATCAATGAACTCCCAATTATTTGAAATATCCGAACAGAGGCTTGAGAATACTCAAAAATGTTTGAAGAAAATTAAAGGAAATGTCTCAAAAATGAAAAGAAAATTTAAAACATAGAACATTTTAAACAAAAAATATTTAATCGGTGAACAGTTCTCATTAATACGTATTTAATGAATGACAAGAATAAATCTTCTGGATATTTCAGAACAAGATGCCAGGAACCGCTGCAAAACAGCATAAAACTATTGTTACTTTCTTTTTTTTTGTAGATTTGAGATGTACAGAAAAATTTTCCTTGGTTAATGGACAGCATTTACGTGTCACTAAAGTGGAAACCCAGAAAACATTCAAACATCTTTTTCTGAAAATATGTTAGCAAGATCTGTCTACCGTTGGAATTGGAATCGAACTCCGAATCTTTCACTCCATAAAACATATTCCGCTTTTGTGTTACAAATAAAATCGAAATAATCAAATATAGTGTAATACAAGTATAGCTTTTTAATATTCATTGCTTTCTGGATTATGGAAAGTTATTCATATATTTTAGGCTGAAAACTCAAACTAATTACCGATATACATGAAGTAAATAGTCGCACATTTGCTTTTGCTTAATAGAAGCTGGATTCAAACATATAGCCCTTCATTTTGAAGAACGACATTGAATCTTTGCCAATTGGACCTTTATTATTTTTTGACGAAATAAACGACGCCAAAGTATTAACTGTATGTTTAAAAAAAGAGGCGAAAAATAATTAAATCTATATCTGCTCATCAACCAATCAATAAGAATATTTAAAACAGTATTTGGAATTTTAGAAGAAATATTTCAAATATTTATGTGACTGAGTAAAATCTTAATACGTAAATAATGTGACATTATTATGACATTAAAATCAAAATTGCTTGGTTGATTTATATTACTGAATAAAATTTTTTAAGTACTTCGCAATAACGGCATTATTATTTCATCGCATGACATAAAAATGAAAATTGATTAGTTGGTTGAATATAAACAAGATTGGTTGGTTGAATCGGTTGACAAGATTATTTGGTTGGCTGGTTGATTGGGGAGTTTCGGTGCAAGAACCATTACTATACTGTCTTTTACCATTAAAATTTATGGTATATTTTATTTAACATACTTAACTGTATTTTGCCGCCTAACTTCTCTAGTGGTCAGCGTGCCTGACTGAGGATAGGGAAGTCCTGGGTTCGAATCCCGGTTTGGGCATGAATGTACTTTCTCTCTGTATCTATCCTGTTTTTGTCCTTTCCTTGTATGAATGAGCTGTGAATGGTTACCTACCCTATAAACGGGTACCAATGGCACGTGTGTACTGAAAAAGTCGGACTTCACACCAAATTATGGTTCAGTTGGAAAAGTGGAGCAGCGCACCCCATATTGCCAGCCTGGCTGGCACACAACAACAGCTGTATTTTTAAAAAATATAGGAATTGAAACAAACTGAGAGAGAGAGAGAGAGACTTTTAGTTAACTTAATGATTTGGTAGGAGCTGGAAATTTTGATTTTTAATAAATGTTAAACCCCCTCCGCGCTTTATCATAAAATATAGTGAAAATAATCTGTAAGAGTACAATTATTTGAGCAATTTTAATAGGACGCATAGGGTTAGAGCCCGCGAAAAGGAGTTTGAGTGCAACATGTATGTTTTATACAGAAAATTCTTAAGACTCTTCTTGATTTATGCAGTGAAGTTTTATTTACAAGGTATTTGTGAAACATATACATCAAATTTGTTGTTATTTTATGAATCTGATTAACTTACCAAGGAATAAAAATGATTTTCGTGATGACTAGTTTTGAATCTTTTACGGTGAAAGAGTTGTTTGCTCTCGCTAGTAATAAAAAATTTAACAATATAAATTTTAGAAGCATTGTCAGCGTAGTCTTTACCGTGAATGAATGGTCACTCATTCGTTGAGAATTGTGAATGAACACATAACTAGCGACATTCTGTTAAAGTAAATAATGTCGTTAGTAGGAAACAGTTTAATTAGAAGATTTCTAAAAGGGATTGACTCAAAGTATTATTCAAGGAAAATACAAATTACACAAATGCTACTTTTTGTAAGTTTGTATTTTAAGGATATTTAGTGTGTGTGTGTGTGTGTGTGTGTGTGTGTGTGTGTGTGTGTGTGTGTGTGTGTGTGTGTGTGTGTGTGTGTGTGTGTGTGTGTGTGTGTGTGTGTGTGTGTGTGTGTGATAACGTGAGGTTATGATAACGGTCACAAATACTTCGTGGCATATGAAGTTAACAAATAAGTTGTGTAACGGATAAATTGGGAGTAATTTAATTTTAAAATAATAATGAAATCAGGGTTTATAATTTCCAATGATGATTCTTCCTGTAGGACAAGTAAATTTTAAATTGGGAAAACCACGACCAATATTTGGAAAAAAGAAAAGCATAGTAGCCAGTAAGCGATCACGTAATTGCTAATGTATCTTGAGGGCATATTCATTTAATAACGATAACTTAAGGCCTCAAATTAACTCGGCACATTTTTCGTTTAAATTTATTAAAAACATGTTTCTACCCGCAGGTTGATACACAACCACTGCATTTACATTTCTATCTTGTGCAAAAAAATAAATTATTTATTATTTGATAATAGATATTTGTGTTAGTAAGAATGTAATTCATGAATCATTTAAAAATTATATTACATAATTTTTTTGTCAAGAATATGTAACTCTCTATTATGACATTTACTACATAAAATTTTTATTTCTTTTGTGTTAAATGAAATGAATTGCTTTAATCGTTACCACCTTGTTTTGGTAAAATTGTTATTCGAAGCATTATTGAAGAGGCAGATTTTTTTTATTATTACAGGAACAATTTTTGTGAGTGAAGACCAACCATGGTATCTGTAGCACTCTGCTTGATAGGAGAGCTCAACCAATCAAAAAGCTTCGAGGAACCAGTATACTGTACCCTCAGAAGGGTCGAGTGTACTGGTCACTCATTCGTTGAGAATTGTGGTGCTATATGACAGCGGTCAGTATGAAATTCCTTAACCATATTAGATAATGTATGTTCATTTTGAATTCCACAACAGGAGTGGTGTAACTCATACATTTCTTAAAAGGGACTATATATATACAATAAAAACAATATATATATATATATATATATATATATATATATATATATATATATAATCAATTATTCAGGATAGACACAAACTACAAAAGATCCTGCGTCTTTCACTCAATAAAATATGGCGCCTGTAATTTGGCCACTTTGTAAGAATAAATTATTAAAACTATTCATTGTAAAAATCGCTATAAGAATTATTTTGTATAATTGTTGTTGTTTTCGTGTGCCAGCAAGCCTGACAATATAGGGTGGTGCGCTGCTCCACTTTTCCAACTGAACCATATTAGGGTGTGTAGTCCGACTTCCTCAGTACACATATGCCATAGAAACTTGTTTATAGGGTACACAACCTTTCACACTTCATTCATACAAGAAAGGGACAAAGACAGGTTAGATAGGGAAAGAAAGTACATCCATGCCCGAACCGGTATTCGAACCCAGGACCTCCCTATCCGCAGTCAGACTCGCTGACCACTAGACAAGAGGGGTGACATTTTTTTGTATAATTAACTAGCAATATTAAAAAATATTACAATGAAAAGTATTACAACAGAAAATATCTAATTTGTAGCTTTGAAATATTGAAATCAAACTGTTGATACAGAGTATTCAATAGTTTGACGTATATCGAGAAATTAACTGGTATCCACCCATATAATGGATGGAAAAATCCATTTGAGGGGTACAAAGAAAATACTTACAATTTGGTAAAAAAGAAAATCCCAAAAGATTATATTGTGTGTTTGATATCAATTTTATAAAACGACATCATCTCCACATTTACGAATAAATTGTGGACAGTTAAAATATTTCCTCTTGATAAATGTAACGTTACCAGATATGATAGGGATAATGTATTTTTCAGATTACGTGTTGAATAAGTGATGAGTGAGAGGTCTTGATTAACTGAGAGTGTCACAGGTGGAAAAAGACTCCTGCAAGAACAAGCGGAAGTTCGCTAGGAGAAGAGATGAAGGTAATTATGACGTACCTTCCGGTTTATTAGAGGGCGGCCTTGTGCATTTTCAGGCCTTTCGGATCTCTTTGGCATTAAATGACAACCTTGTTTATCGAGTTCTCTTATTGAAAACTCCCGTTCCAAGATTCGGAGCTCACAGGTTGTCTAACTATGACAGCAGAACGTTACATGGAGGATATGTTGCTGTAGGTGACACTCCCCTACTTTCAGAGGTTGGCCAATGCCATATATGAGGATAACGCTCGACCTCGCATTGCTTGCACAAGCCAACATGCCCTGCAAGGTGAACAGCTGCTTCTCTCGCCACCATGCTCGCCAGATTTCTGACAAATCAAACACGTTTGGGATATGATTAGATGCCATTTGCTGTCCTTGACACTGCCTCTTCAGAAGACACACTTGGCAAAAGATTGACAGAAAATAGAGAGTCATTCCTCAGGACGATATCCGTACTCTCACTTACTCTGTGCCTAAACGAGTTGCTACGTGTATCGCCGTCCACTGTGATCCTACAGCCTACTGACTATGTATATCATTTCGAAATACAGATCACTTATTGTTCGCTGATGTCTATCTCTGTTTGCTGAGTTTCGTCATTTTCTGACAAATCGTTCTTGGTGTTGAATTTTCAATGTCAGGCATTATAGTAAATAATCACCAATTTCTGTTTAAAGAAGTCTTAACAATCTTCAAATATGTGATTTAAAGAAATAATCAATGGTAAAAAATATATATAAAAATATAATACTAAGGAACCTAAACAATAAAATAAATTTCACATGACTAAAGTACATTTAAAGTAATAATTTCCTACCGATAGCTGCGTCTCTTGTCTGATGTCTAACATCGATAATTCAATAAATGTAACATATCAAGTTTAGACTCAACATTGGTATTAACCTGTTAATACTACATACTACTTAACATCTTAATTCAACTTACAACATGAAACTAAGTTTATAATTTTAGTTTGAATGTAAACTCTGTATACATTAATATTTGTTATCGAGTTGTTATGATAGTATATTTGAACAAAATGTTGGAGAACCAAATTTCGATGAAAATTTAACAATAATCTTTTAGTTATAGACATAATTTGTCATACATTTACATGGTTTAAAGACATACACAGACCAATAAATTTGCAACTACAAGATTTTTTTTCTTAGAAATGATCTCCTTTGCTTCTGAGTGTGAACCAATCCATAGTTGGATCCATGGAGAATAACCTCAGAATATGAATAAGAAATTTTCGAATAAAATTAGAGTTTGCTTAATTTTGAGTCTATACCATATAGCTTTTGAGGTTTTATTTTGGGGAAATAAATCAGTATATAGTCTCTGTGAATACCTATATGATAATATATTTTCTTTCCAAAGAGAATTCTTATTGCAGATTGATTTTTTCAAAGCAAGCTTCTTAAAGAATATATCATAACATGATAAAGAACTGGATATACAATAAAGAATTTCATTTAAAAACTTCTAAATATCTATATATTATCCTGAGTTTCTCTTAGAAAAATAATTTAATCTTTTTTTTAATACAATTTAACAAATAATTTCACAACAGAATTTCCAATGCAGATAAATAATTATAAAGTCTAATATGTTTTCCCCATTATGAAATTCTTATAAAGATATGCATTCATGTGTGTGTTTGTACATTATTTGTAAAATGCATATTAAAGTCTTCCTAATTATTTATGCCCAAAAAGAATCATGTTGAAATATCACAATGCTATGTCCTATTAAATATGTTAAATAGAAAAACTTTCTGTAAAGGTATCTTTACCAATAATCAATCCAAAAATTATAACATATTTCAGAAAAGTATACAGATGATAAGTAATAAAATGATAAAATAATGAGCAACTTTCCCTGATTATATTCCAAGTTTACCGTTACTTATCTAAGACATCAAAGCAGTCGCTGTTGTGCTCTACATTTGAAATGACTGATTTAGCAAGTCTCACTTCAATCCTCCATTTTTCCTGTCAATAATGTAAAATAATTTTCAATTCTAATCATCTTACAATAAATAAACAATCTATTGTCTTCCAATGAATTCAAATCGTCAATCAAATTAATATCCAACAGATATCTAATAGCCTTTCCACTTAATATCTCATTCAAAACAGCCCCTGTATAGAATAAATACATAAAAAACTAAAGTCTTTTAAAAAAATATTTTTTGTGTTTTCTGTATAAATTTTACCTCAAGAATTTCAAATTCTGTCTTTATTTAATTTCAAAAATCATCACACATGGTAATAAATGTCTAATATTAGGAATCTTAAAAATATCAATGGAAATGAAGATTCTGATTTTTAGCTGATACAACGATTGTTTCAAAATGTGAAAAGTTTCGTATTTTTGTCTAAAACTAATTTTAATGTCATGTTTCATCTAAAATTTAACTCAATCATTTGATAAGATGCGTAGATACAATTATTGGATTCGGAGACTTTAATTTAAGTTCCTTTGATGCAATATAAAGTATGCTCAATAACATTAATTACAATATCATATCGACTGCTCATAGTTATCAAACCGAAAGTCAAATGATATTAATGTGATTAAAAGTCAAATGATTAATTTATATTTCAAATTTAACCTTATGCAACATTTAATTGTATTTAGTTTTACTCGAATACATATTTTGGTATTCAAATATAAGGGTTATCCCAACATTTAAAGTATTTGTAGATTGATTTCCAATTTTAAAAGCTTTACTGTCCAAATATTTTTTTAAAATTATAATTCAGTTGAAATTTTCAGTTTTTACTGATAATTATATATTAATATTTAGTAGGGTACTCAGTTATAACTTGGTACTTTATAAAATATGTCTGCTTAAAACCAAATAAAATTGAAAGTACTGGAAAAGTGTTGCTTTCTAATGAAAAATGTGAAATCGTTGAAGAAAATCTTGTTCATGGACATCAAAACAAAGAAGTCAAAATTTGCCTTCTTGTGACAATAACAGTTTGCCTATTTTGGAGAATCCTTTGCTGACTCACTCTGGAAAGAATTCTTTTCAGTATGCTACTTGTTTTAAAACATTTACAAGTTCTGGGAATCTGAAAAGACATGAGATGATTGATACTGGTTAAAAACCGTTTCAATGTGAAGTTTGCAGTACAGCTTTTAATCAGAAATCAAACCTTGTGAAACATATAACAATACACTCTGGTGAAAAACCATTTCATTGTGACATTTGCAGTCGAAATATCAGGCAAAAAAGAAGTCTCAGTTACCATTTGTGTGTGTGAAGTCACACTCAGAAGAAAAAGAATTTAAGTGCCAAATATGCAACAAGGCATTTGCTCGAAATAATTCTTTAATGAAGTATTTAAGAAGACTTTTTGGAGAAAAGCCGTATCAATGTGGTCATTGTCCGAAGCGATTTTCTTCAAAAATTAACCTTCGATATCACGAGAGAATGAACCATTGAAGAAAACCTTTTGAATAAGAACTATGCGAGGAGAGTTGCACTCAGAAGTGTAATCCAACGAATAAGAAGAAACAGAACATGTGAAACTTATTTTGCCACCATTATAAGAGGAATTCAAAGTAACCATAGTGGAAGAGACATTTTTATGGCAAATCAGATTGTATAAATTATGAAATTGATTAAAAACTATCGAAGCATGTTATGATAGGGAAGAATACAGAATATATTTTAATAAACAATAAATAATTATGCAAATTGTATGTGTAATAAACTAGAATTTGTGTTACATTTAATTAAATTTTTTAGCTGCATTTATTGCAACAATGTAAAATATACTGCTTCGGAAGATTTCATGATTAGAAATATAAAAACGGAGAAGAACATTGAATTATTCATCAAATGGAGTCATCCGGATAATCTAAAAAATATTTTCTTAGTTTAGATATTTTAAAATTTTTAGATATATTCTAAAAACATTTATGTCTTTCATATATATGAATATTGTATGAATAATTACATTAGCGTTGTTAAATTTGCTGCATGGTGTGCTGAGAATGGCCATACCTTATCACCAAGCAAGAGTAAATGTGTCCACTTCTGTAGAAAGACTAGCCTGCATAATGATCCAAAGATTTACATCAACAGCACTCCAATACAAGTAGTCAATGAAATAAAATTCTTGGGTGTTATCTTTGACCAGAGAAATTACCCTTTTTTTTTGCATGTTTTATATTTGCGGAAGAAATGTGAGCGATCGCTTAATATCCTCAAGGCGTAATCAAATACATCTTGGGGTGCAGATTGCACATCACTCCTTTGTGTTTATTAGTTACTGATTATGTCCCACATTGACTACGGAATTGTTGTTTATGGATCGGCTAGATCTTCCGCTTTACGAATATTGGACACAGTTCATCACTTTGCTTTAAGGATATGTTCGGGCGCATTCCGCACATCCCCCGTCCAGAGTCTATATGCTGTTTGCCAACAACTGCTTTTAGACCTGAGACGAATGCAGCAGTCTCTCAATTATTACATTAAGATCATGTTAACCCCTCATCATCCTATGCTTTCCATGGTTCCTAACACCTATCTTAAGAGACTATATGATGCTCGTCCAATAGGCATTCCACCTTTTCTCACACGAGCCAAATTACATCTGTGGCTCACAGACCTATGTAATATTCGGATTGAGTCTATTGACCAATTGGCTCATCGGCCTTGGTATGACCCAACAGATACATTTATTAATACCTGTGCTCAGTATCGAAAATCGGACACAACACCTTTTGTTTTTCAACAGCTATTCTCTCTTCTCATCGCTGTCAGTACCAATCCTATAAACCTATATTTACAGATGGTTCTAAAACAGCAGGACAAGTGGGCTGTGGAGTTTTTATTAACAATACAGCTTTTAGTTACAGCCTACATTCATCCTGTTTCATCTTTACTGCTGAAGAAACAGCAATCTACCACGCGCTTCAGCATGCGAATACAGATGATTGTCATAATTTTGTGTATACACTGACAGCATGCCTTGAAGCCTTGAAAAACAATAGCGTTACATGTCATCCTGTTGTGTCGAGAATTTTCAGAGCATTGGATTCCCTTGCTGGTAAGGGATACAAAATAATATTTTGCTGGGTACCATGCCACGTAGGTCTTGGTGGAAATGAAAGAACAAATAAAGCTGCAAAAACTGCAGCAGATCCAATTTTACCATCGGTTCCGCTCTCAGATGTGAAAAAGATAATAAAAAAATTGCTTGTTCTCTTTGGGAAGAATGGGACTTGCAGGTCAGAAACAAACTCCATACCATATTCCCATCCCTCATCTCGTTATCAGTTTTACCATTACGAAGTGTTGATGTTAGATTAACTCGCCTTCGTATTGGACACACCACGTTACACACACATTTGTACTTAAGTGAACTAAATTCATGGTATGAAATGTGTGATGAACCATTCTCTGTTTATCATTTTGTTTATCATTATCATCTCACATTTTAATTTCATATCATGGTTTTAACCAACAACGTTTACACTTTTTTAATACTGATTTTATAACTTTATTTGATATAATAGCGGATCCACACCCCATAAAAACCTATTCTCTTTCTTGAGGGCAATAGGTTTCACATACATTTTATTTAACTTACATTTTAAAATTATATGTATATTTAATTTTCCCTTTTTCGTATTTTATAATTAGATTTTAAAATATATGCACTGACTTTTTTTTTAAATTTTAATTTTGGTTTAATTTTTGAAGGAAAAATAATATAAAATAAATAAAATAAAAATAAAGCTACAAAATCATAACCTTGGTGCAGCATGTCCATTTTTGGACCTTGCGCCATAAAACACAACCAACCAACCTACCAACTTGTTCCTAACAATTTTTCCCAGTTTTGCTGAAAGTGGGAAATACAAACATTCTGGCAAATGTTGTAGATCGCACAAATATTCTCTACTTGGATACGATCCCAATAAATCGCCAATTGATAAAAAATAGTCAAATTTCTGCATTGAAATGCAAAAGTTGTACCAAATATTTTAGGAAGAAAACTAAAATTGTTTGAGTATCAAATTTTAATTAGTTCTTCCATCATAATCATTCTAAAATATGATTAAATCACGAAAAGTGTAAATTATACATTATCAACCGAACTTTATTTTGACAATTATTAGTATTTACAAAACCATTTGGCTGCAGAAATGGCAACGTAAATGGATATGTGATGCTGTTTGTTATTTTTCAAGAAACAAGTTCTATTAATTAGTTGATAATGAGTGATACAAGTGCACCCATAGCATTTACACCATAATTCTGCTGTTTTATATTTTAAAATTTATGTACGTTATTTAATGAATATATAAAAGATAAATGCAATAATCAGACATATTTGATATCGGAAAACTGAACGGTGTATTTAGCAGAAAGATTTCTATACTTCAGCTTGATGGGTTTGGGACTTTATTGGTTTAGGATAAACTGCAGAAACATGCATTTTTAATTTCATTTTTCCTAAAAATTAATTAAAAATCTACTATTATAGAACTCCTGTCTTTACTATCTATATCAATTATAAGTTAATTACAAATCTAATTCCATTTGTAATTAAATTATAGATCATTCATAATTCACTGATGTCAATGTCATAATGAACTTTCCACAAGTAGGTACTAATATTAAAAATTAAATTGAAGCTTATATTTTGTTAACACTGTGCAATGCATCTTTGTCCAAAGATTTGAGGTAAGCCAGTAGACAGTTTTACTCTAAGGAAATTACTCTTCCCGAAAATGCTGCTACACGCAAGCGACATGTCGAAAAGTACCACACACTGAAGCAATGGAAGTAAGATTTTACGCATGCGCAATACATCGGAGCGGATATTGTTTATATTTCTACTCTTCTGTTTTTGCGTTTACTTCTGTTTCGTTGTCTTCTGTGTTTGCCTGAGAACTTATATTGTCTCTAAATCGTTGACATTGTTATTAAATGTTAGAAGTTTGAAAAGAAAAGAAAAAATCCTAAAGAATATACTTTATTACAATTATGCATTTTTATTCCCTGCATTTTATAACATACACAATTAAATAATATTAATAATATAATACATTAGTTATAGGCTGTCCGTCGCTTCATTTGTTTTAGCCAATTTATGATTAATAAACGCGTATGATTTTCATACAAACATTTGATGGGTTTCTTTTTGTAACTGAAGTGTGTTATAAAAATATAGAATTAATAATACATGAAGCAGTAATAATGCTTTGATTCCTTCTTTATGAGGGTAAGCCACACCCAACCAACCACTCACCAACCCACAGAGAGAGAGAGAGAGAGATTATTTATCCTTTTCAATAAGAATAAGCGGAAAATTATTTGCATTTAAAAATAGTATATTGTTTATAGATTACATTTGGGCTTTATAAGTTATAATATCCAACTAATAAATATTTTAAAATTCATACCACATTCACCTCAGTCATTTAAGACTACTCGCAACAAACAAGTCATGTTATTTAAAACATAAATACATAAGAAAAAATTCAAGATGTATTTTTGGACAATGAAATGAATGGATTTTTCTATTAAAGATGCCATAAAATTGTTCCAAAAGATTTATAGAATTATTTCTATAAATAAATACTGATATGGTTTTGGCTTTATCTAGTTACTAAATTTCATATTTTGCTACGAATTATATAAAATCCATTGTTAGGTTTAATATAATGCAAATAATAAGTGTTTGGGCATGAATTTTCAAAGTAGTATGCAAAATGTTACCGATATTTAAAACTTTTGAAAATTCTTATTCTTGCTCACAGAGAAAAATAGTAATATCTATGAAAATATGAATGCTAATGATATTTTTCATTTCTTAACACATTCGGCAAAAATAACAGGATATTATAACAGTTGGTTAAATAACAACTAAATTTAACTAATTTGCTCCATAACTAACATTAAATATAGTTAAATGTGAATCGATATGTACTTGTACACATGTTAAAATGAGATATATATTTCAGATATACTAGAAATCACAATTCATTTAAAATAATGAAATTAAATTTTAAGCACTTTTAATGTTTTTAGGATATTTTAAAAGAGTAAGTTAAATTATTGCACAAAAGTCATCGTTGTCTTATAAAATTATTGCCCACTGTATATGAATAGCCCACCAGGAAGACAAATATGCAGTGAATGAGTAAAGAAAATTTCATGTTGCCGTTTTGTTTATGTATATTGCAATTATTAATTTCGAATTCTATTAACGAAATTTTTAAAAATTTTAATCGTCCGGTCAAATTTAATCTAACTATAAAGTGAATGTTTGTCTAGTTTTTTTCATTTTGCTATTTCTTCTATTCTATTGACAACATGTTAAAGGTTTGAATTAATAGAAAACGGCTTCTTAAACCGATGCTTTGGTCTTTATATAAAAAATTATTTTGTTAACCAAATGAACTTCGACACTATTCTCAGACATTCGATGGTGAGCTTCGCCTGTTGTTGTTGCTTATGACACTTGGACAAGCCAAGCTATGCCGTTTAAGTCAATTTATATTTATTTATTTTATTACATTACATATATTCAGACTTGTATGCTTGATTCTTGTGATCCGCTTGTAAGTCTTCGTCGATAATAGGACAAATAGCACAATGACAGATGTACAACCACAGAAGAATAACGAAGAAAACACCCAGGGCCATGGTGGGAATCGAACCCACACTCCTACGCTCTCAAGCGATTAGCGGTGATGCTTTAGACCACTCAGCCACGGAGCGCCCTTTAAGTCAATAGAGAGAGTCTTTCGTTTTGGATCAGAGCACCACGAAGATGAAAGTACGACTTTGCTCTAGTAAGGTGCCTCGTCATTTTGAACCACTGTCAGGTGAGGAGGCCACACCTGAGTTGGCATCCTCCTCTTTACATGCACGCCTCACCAGCGGAAGGACTTTGGACGTCACAGATTAACGTGGACACGTCCCCAACCCAGTGAAGGAGAGTACACAGTGATCACCCTCCCAACCACTGCCTGCGGCAAATGATGCTTCACTTTGCTGGGCTTACGGGAAGCGGCGTGAAGCTACTGAGCCACTGAACTTCGCCTTGTTTGCTGCGACGAGGACGTCGGATTTATAGCGCCTTCTTAATACGATGTGATGCAAATAAAACGTTATCTGACGCCATAAATGCAATAAGAATTTTAATAAAGTGGGGTAGTCATAATCTCATCTGAAACGAAAGAAAAAACCACTGGAAGTAGTAGAATATTGACGAACTCCCATTGATGAACTTTGCGACTTTCTTTCATCGTCAAGCAATTTTAACGCTGTTGAAAACCTGGAAACAACAAAAAAATCCAAAAAAAAAAAAACTAAAATTCAAATGCTTAACAAGGGCGCTCCGTGGCTGAGTGGTCAAAGGCATCACTGCTAATCGCTTGAGTGCGTGGGAGTGTGGGTTCGATTCCCACCGTGGCCCTGGGTGTTTTTCTTCGTTATTCTTCTGTGGTTGTATATCTGTCATTGTGCTATTTGTCCTATTATCGACGAAGACTTACAAGCGGATCTCAAGAATCAAGCATACAAATCTGAATGTATGTAATGTAATAAATAAAATAAATAAATGCTTAACAACAAAAGGAAAACCGGAAACACTGTAATTAAAACAAAGAACGGCAGATTTGGCGAGAAATCTCTTGGGTATTTGTGGTTGAATATAAGTATATCATACTTATACCCAACCACTTTATGTTTTACATAAATAATATAAACTTAACAACAGCCTTTAGCCTGTTATGTTACCTACTATAGAGCTGTCTATGTTACCTACTATGGAGGAGTCTAAATAATAATAATAAATAATTAATAAGTCAAAGATAAATATGATCATAAGCAGGATTGGATATTATTCTAATATATTTTTATTAATTACTTTCTATTTACGTAGGTTTATCTTTTCCTAATAAAATTCATTATATTGCGGGAAGATAAATGAAAAATAGAACTTTTTTGTTTTTGTGTATACATTATTGTATAGTAACAATCACGTTTATATTGTATTTCGCTGAATTTTTCCATATAGTCTGCGCAATACCTTATTTCTTGTTATTTTACTTTTAGATTTTAAATCAATGTTAACATATTTCTCGTATGTATACTGTATATGTGAACAAAAATTAGAAGCATTGGACAACTATCATTAATAGTAATAGCTCTGGACTGAATTAAGAAAAGAATTCATAAGTTGTACAACCAAAATTCGAATTATTACTTACAAATTGCTCTTTATCAAGAGATATAGTTTCCTCTGTTTTAGTTAAAATTTTTCAATAGTTTTATGATTCAACATATTTTACGTAGAAATAGTGTTCTTTTATTTTTAAATCGAAACATAGATCCCTCTATTGCATCTTGAAATATCGATGCTAATTTTGTGAATTATATACTAGTAAAATATTTGATCAGAATTGTGTTGTTTGTGTAACTTATAAGAATTATAGAAAGCTTAGGAATTTTCTTAAAAAAAGTTAGTTGGTCGGGAAATAGCTCGAAATTTTTAATGCATCTAATAAATGCAACTATACATTTTATTACTATACAACGAAACTTGAAAAAAAAATCATGCATTGTGTGTGCTGATATTGCAATTTCAATAGTTAAGTGACGAATGTAATAAGTTCGCATCCGCTACTAATGCTGATTAAATATTTTTCTTTTGAATCAATTGAAATATAAACTTTTACTTTCTAGACAAATTATTTTAACAAACAAAGGAATTCTCATACGTTATTCATTTAAAATATTTGCTAGTCCACCCCAAAATGCTTCCATTCATGTAATTAATAAACATATGTTGACAATCGCAACTTTTTATTTTAAAAATAATTCAGTTGTCATTTTTCTGAAACGAATGAAAGAAATCTAATTGCTTATTCCATGTTTCAACTCCAGTTCAAATGAAAGGAAATAATATTTCAAACCGATTGTTACTATTTATATATAACATAATCATAAACTCTATAATTTTATATTTAATTTTCAACTGGCATTAGGGTTATAGTAAAATTCAAAATCTTTATATTTTATTTTGATTTTTAAAAAGCCCACATAATATTTGCAATTTAATTATTCTATCGTGCGTTTTTTCCCTTTGTTCAGAGTGAAATGAACACTCTCTAATTTTATGTTAGGTGAAAATATTACTCCTTTGATAATAATTACATTTTAATAATATATAATAATAGTATCCTTTTTTGAGTAATAATTTCATAGCTTAAAGGAAGAACTATTTTGAAAATTTTTAATTTCTAATGCTAATTGATATTTATTTTCTTCTGTTTTAAATATATTTTTATAAATTGAAACCTAGAACCAAAATTGCTAACAGTTAATAAATGGTTACAATTTTAAGAGAGAAAATGAATAATTGATGCATTATATATACATATATATATACTGTTCTCCAGAAGAGATTGCAATGATGAACGTTGATTAAATGACTGGCGTTATTTTATTCACCGATTATTGAGCATGCCTTTAAATTTGAAATGGATATTTTCCGTGGTTTGGACACACTTTTACCTGTGGGTGCAGATGGCTTATCATGTCTTCAATTTATAAACATAGAACTTTATAGGTTAGAAAAAGGATTAAATTTATGAATTCACACTGTGGATACTCGCATGAATGTATGCATTTATATTTATCTATTTTTTCCTTTTTAATAACTCGAAATTTCTTTAATGTTAATTTCTTTCGGGATTATAACAAATGGTTAAAATCTGGAAACAAAAAAAAAGGAATAATGCAATTTTTGAAACTAAAATGTAGTCAGATAGCGAAAAAGTATGCCTTGTTATTTTGTGTATCAGTATTTTTTAATGTATCTCTATTTGAGAACAATTTAGCCTTAGCTTTGGATTCAATTTTGACAAGTGTTTAGTAATAAAAAAATCTCTTTTTTTCTTTGCTAATTAACACTTAGCAAAGAAAATTATTTTACAACAAGCAATTTGGAAAGTTGTAAACAATTTATAACCTATTAAACCATAAATTCAAAAAATATATTTTTTGTCGAAAGATTGTTTAAGTTAATTTTTTATTTCCATAACTTCTGAGCTAAAGAAATATATTGTTAAATTGAAAATATTACGTTACACATCATTTTTAAGTTACTATTTTTTACACATCAGTGTCATCACTGTTCATATAATCTTTCATGGTCAACTTTTGTTGTGTTGGAAAATCGGCATTCAGCTATTGATTGCTTCTGGATTCATAGCTACTGACTGTTATATCATCATAAGCATTTTACTGAGCAACACTAATTTACCATGATTGGAAAAATTAAAGATTTATAATGGTAGACACTGAGAATGTAAGAAAATTACTTTAAATTCAAACCTCATTTCATATAAAAAAGGTATATTTTAAATTATTTCTTAAGGATTAGTTTTCTAAATGACTATTTTTTTTCCTTTAAAAAGTTTCATTGAAATATATTGGAAATTTACTAATTTGATAGCAATTACAAATGTGATGAACATAATCTATGAACAATTTATTTAAAAACTTTTACAAAAAATTTACTCTAACTTTATCACAAATTATATAGAATCCAGGAAATACTAAGTTTAATTTAAAAATTAAAGTTGTATTAAAAATCGAAGAACATCAAAAAAGAGAAAATCATTTTACTATTCGTCTAAAGAATAAAATAACTTTTCATTCTTAAAAATTTCCTTGATAACTGCTGCAGTGAAAGCTATTAAGTGCAAAATATGCTTTTATTCATAAAATATGGTAAAATGCAACAAACTACTTGTAACAAAACCGTCCTGTAATTTTTAAAGCAGCGTTTAGTGTAAAAAATGAAGAAATTTAAATTTTAAAGAAAAATATTGAACATTTTTTTTAAAATATTCTATGTTGCATTCTATATTACGAAATATATTCTTTTTTTTTTTTTTCATTTATTGTCTGACTTATTATTTTAACTCAAAATGCGGTTCTTCTTTGCTTTCAGTTTTAAATTGGTATAAAAAATTGTTATGTCTAAAGACAACGTTTTATCATCCAAACATTGAATAGGAAGTTAATGACGAAATCAGCATTTTTTCATCAGCTTTTCATTGGCTGCTGTGATAGAGAAACTGCACGAGTGAGCTGCAGTCTCATAATTTTCTCCATTTCTGCCGTGGACGTCTGCAATTGAGCTTTTCAAGAGAATGCTGTTCCGTTACACTGAACTTCGTAAGTAAGAACGCTATTCCCAACTTTGAAATCAGATTTTTATTTTATTATCATTCCATTTTTTAATTGATAGAATTGGAATATTGAATACCGTAATAAACGAAATAAATAATAGACATAAAAATAAGTAAATAAATCAATTAATAATTTGAAATATAATTTTCTAGTTCGCAACATATTTAGTTCTTTATTATAAATAACAATTTTATTAAATTTTTGTCCTAAATAAGTTATATGGAAATTTTGATAATAATATATTAAGTTCATCGTTAAAATTATGATATTAGAGTTCATCGCAATTAATTTTCATATTAATTTAATTAGATTCATAAAAAATCGGATTTAAAATGAAATTAAATATTTCAATCATTAAACTTCTCTTTAAATAACGATTTTTTTTGCTCATCAAACTTGTTTCTTTAATAATCGGTATGGAATTATAAAATAATAATAAAGAACCTGTCATTAACACGAATTCGATTAGAAATCTAAACGAATAAAAAATACATAAAAATTAACTTTTTCGCTGTTTTCTAACAAGGGTAATTTCTCAGTAAATATTTCATCGTTCTTATGTACAATCTGCTTTAAATGTTTTAAAAATTAATTTAAGTTACATTTTGAAATTTAGTGCAATTTCGTTGTACCGTTTAAAAAGCAACTTTCATTAAAAGATAACAAGTATTATTATTTTTGTTTCAAAATTAAAATTTTAAAATTATTTTGCATCCTTTTTTAGTAAATTTAGGTATTCCTCTGAAAATAGTAAGATTGCTGTTAATATATATTTATAAATTAATGTGTTGAATATCTTTGTCATAAAAACATCATGAAATGGCTTAATTTTTTATGATCGGAATTCATCTGAATGATCACAACTAAATTTTTATGGTGCTTAATTATAAAAAAATTAGGTTAAATTAAAGCGTGGTTGAAGCAATCAATTTTAATTAAAATTGTATTAAATATAAGGCATTGTATAGTTAAGAATTAACTATTTGGTTTGAATATCATTCTTTTTAGTGAAAAATTGATTTGAAAAATAATGAAAATATTTTTAAAATGAATATAAATTTGCTTTAATTATTTGCTCAAGTATGTGACGTTAAAAATTTAAAACTTCCTGAAACCAAAAATAAAGTTATTTTTAAAATTTTATTTTGCCTAAATAATAGTAGGAAATATGCAATTTTAATACAACTTCATTGTTTTTTGGTCATTTTCCCCAAGTGAACATAAAAGTGCAATCCTCTGAGTTTTTAAATGTGCAATAATAATTTAGTTAAGTAATTGTTTCATTTTATCATAATAATAATAAGAAATATGAAGTTATAAATAGAAACTTTTTAAATATGTCCAAGATTCTTATTCTGAACATTTATTCTGAAAAGTATTAAATATGTTTGAATAACCAATTATATTGTAAAATAATGCGTGTCTTAAAGCAACGTGTATATATATATATATATATATATATATATATATATATATATATATATATACAAACATTATTTTTATACTAGTGTTCAAATGCAATTTCAATCACTAATTTTATTTCCGCTTGTAATATTGTAAAAAAAAAAATTGCTGCGTACATACACAACTAGAGACAGATGGTGACCGAAAAGTTAGCGCTTTTGCCTTCGATTCAACTGTTCGTGGTTTCGAATCCCACCTGGGCTTAGATATTTGTAGTGGTTCACAGAATCCACTTTAAATTGGCACAGATTAATTAATCATTTACGAGTATTAAATGGCCATGAAGCGACAAACAAATATTACCAAACTCTTGCTGTAAAAACTTAGTGAATTTTTTTTTTGTCTTAGAGAAACTCATTTATTTAAAATTGAAATCCAAACTTTAATAAAAATAGTCTTTAATGAAAAGGTAAATGCTTAATCTTGAAAATTTGAAATTGGAAATTTCTGATCATGATATAAATGATTAAGATGGAAGTGATAATAGTTTTAGTGAAATAATGATTCTTTTATGGTTACAACATTCTTGAGTTAATTTGTGGTTTTTTCTAAAGATATAAATTTAGATTTTTCGACATCAGTTAGTGAAAAAAAAATTTAATAAATTTTGTTATAATTTGTTAAAATAGTTAATAAACAATTGCAATTTATAGTTTTAAATTTTATCTCATAACTATTTAAGTTAAAATAATTAGTGTAATTGTCATTCTTCGTATCATTGGTGAAATATTCCCATATATGAGAGAGTTAATAATGAAATTTTTTTAAAGTACTCACTGTAAAAAGATTTTTATTAAAAAATTGTAACTTTTTTTCAATGATCTAGAAGTTAGAAGTTTGTTGTATTTGAGATTTTTCAGAGAAAACTCACTCAGAAATAATTGGCATTATAACATGTTGTCTTTATTGATAGTAGCTGATGAGGTAAATATTGAGATCTTTTTTATGTATCTGCATTTCTATTTGTATTAAAAATAAGTTTTCCATTTTTCTCAAATGTTTACCGGTTTCCAAAGTGAAATCTTTAATATTCAGATTTGCATTACCCTGTATAGGTTAAGAATCTAATATTTTCAAATTTTAGCTTATTGAATTTACCTTTAATTTAGAAATTTAAGTTTTGCAATCATGTTTGGAAAGGATGTGTGTTTGATTCATTCTATATTATATATTTTAACTGTGTGTGTGTGTTCATATATATTAAATAAGCATTTCTGAGTAACTATTAAATCAAATATAAGAGGAATTTATTGAATGAAAAATCTTCTCATGTGTTTAGTTTCGACGTGAAATTAAAAATAAATATTTTACAAAGTTATTTATGTTGAGATTTTGTACTCGCTTACAAACTGTGTTAATTTTCAGCTTAGAAAAATTATGTAATTGGTATAAAACTTTTTGAGAGAAACAATATTTCTAATTTGCAAATAGAATTTCTTTTAGAAATGATTTTTTTTAAAGACTTGGTTTGATCTTTTTAATAAAGTAATTCATATGCTTAAATGGGAATTTCGCCTGATTTCATTCAAAGATAATTTATTAATTATATATTTTCATAAACTTGTGCCGTAATAAGTGGTTAATAATTTATTCACAAATCAACTATTTTGGCAAATTCTTTTCTAAATGGTTATGTCATGACTTTTGCAGCTATTTTTCTCATACTTAGTATCCAGGTAAAATAGAAATAATTTCTACCGTTAGCTTGTCTAGGTTGCTCCATGTCTCTACGGACTACAGAAGCTGTAACTCTTTCCCAGTACCATGAATTCAGATCGAGCTTGTATTTCGCGCTACGCCAGTGGTCACCTAAGGGGCCTAGAATGTGTGCAGGGTCAAATGACTTAGTCTATGCACAAAATGCAAAGCTGAACAGGCGTCGCCTGAGCATATCTTGAGCTGCTTGTATTTTATTTTGAAGAGTTTTTTCAAAGCCCCTTCTTGGATTTCCTGACTTTTGGAGTTGGTCTAGTATTGGAAATGAATCATCTGGATTAGCAACAACAACACTATTTGTTGTCATTTATTGATAGAAGCTGATGGAGTAAATATTCAGATCGTTTTATGTATCTGCACTTCTCTATTTGTACTAAAAATGAGTTTTGTCTATTTCACATATTTTTACCGGTCTAAAAACTAATACCTTTAATATTCAGATTTGCATTACCATTTATAGGTTTACAATCTAATATATATTTTCAATTTTTAACTTATTTAATTTACCTTAAATTAAGAAACTTAAGAATGTATTTCAATCATGTTTGGAGATGTGTGTGTGCTTTATTCTCTATAATTGTTCATATATATTAAATAAGCACTTTTCTTGGTAGTTATTAAATAAAACATAAGAGGAATTTATTGAGAGAAAAATCTTCACGTGTTCAATTTTGATTCGAAATTAATATTTAATTACGAATATTAATATAAAGTAAATGTTCTCCTAAGTCAAATATGTTGACTTTTCAAACTCGCTTTCAACATGTGTTACTTTTCAGCTTCGGAAAATAATGTAATGAGTGTAACACTTTTCGAGAGAGAGAAAGAGATAAAAGCAAGATTGCTAATTGACAGATAAAATTTCTTTTGAAACTGAATTTTTATTTTGGAGATGTGTTTTGATCATTAATAATGGGAGTTTTAATAATTATTTAGTAATAATTTTAATATTTTATAATGGTATATATTATTATAACATAATAAGGGTATTTAATAATAGTATTTATTATTATACCATATAATAAGGGTATTTAATAATAATAATAATAAATGGAAATTTTCTACTAATCAAAGATAACTTATTAATTGCATATTTTAATAAACTGTAATAGGTGGTTTGTAATTTATTCAAAGAGCAATTATTTTTGCTTATTTTTTTCTAAATGATTTTATCATTCTTGCAGATATTTTTCTCATACTTAGTATCCGAATAAAATATAATTGATCAATTTATTAAATTGAAAATATGCTTAACTTTTCTGTTTTATTGCTTATAAGCAAGGTTTTTCGAGATCGTTTTGTTAATAATATAATTTCTTAAATTTTAAACTTTAATTTTTAATTTCAATCTGCTTTCGGAAATTAGAAGTAACTTAATTTATATAAAATGAAAAACTTAAGTTATTATATTTAGATTTCTGGAGTCTGTAAACAAAAATTTATGTATATTTACTATATTTCAATTACTTTAAAAGTTTCAAAATCTATCTAAATTAATAATATTTAAACTAACACTTTTATCATTAAGTTTATGTACCTTATATGTCCCTGATGTGCAATCAAACCCATGAGCTCATGCAACGACACTTGAGCTTCACTCCACGGGGTCCCTGATCTGGAATCAAACCCGTGAGCTCATGCAACGACACTTGAGCTTCACTCCACGGGGTCCCTGATCTGGAATCAAACCCGTGAGCTCATGCAACGACAATTGAGCTTCACTCCACGGGGTCCCTGATGTGAAATCAAACCCGTGAGCTCATGCAACGACACTTGAGCTTCACTCCACGGGGTCCCTGATCTGGAATCAAACCCGTGAGCTCATGCAACGACAATTGAGCTTCACTCCACGGGGTCCCTGATCTGGATTCAAACCCGTGAGCTCATGCAACGACACTTGAGCTTCACTCTACGGGGTCCCTGATGTGAAATCAAACCCGTGAGCTCATGCAACGACACTTGAGCATCACTCCACGGGGTCCCTGATGTGAAATCAAACCCGTGAGCTCATGCAACGACACTTGAGCATCACTCCACGGGGTCCCTGATGTGAAATCAAACCCGTGAGCTCATGCAACGACACTTGAGCTTCACTCCACGGGGTCCCTGATCTGGAATCAAACCCGTGAGCTCATGCAACGACACTTGAGCTTCACTCCACGGGGTCCCTGATCTGGAATCAAACCCGTGAGCTCATGCAACGACAATTGAGCTTCACTCCACGGGGTCCCTGATCTGGATTCAAACCCGTGAGCTCATGCAACGACACTTGAGCTTCACTCTACGGGGTCCCTGATGTGAAATCAAACCCGTGAGCTCATGCAACGACAATTGAGCTTCACTCCACGGGGTCCCTGATCTGGATTCAAACCCGTGAGCTCATGCAACGACACTTGAGCTTCACTCTACGGGGTCCCTGATGTGAAATCAAACCCGTGAGCTCATGCAACGACACTTGAGCATCACTCCACGGGGTCCCTGATGTGAAATCAAACCCGTGAGCTCATGCAACGACACTTGAGCATCACTCCACGGGGTCCCTGATGTGAAATCAAACCCGTGAGCTCATGCAACGACCCTTGAGCATCACTCCACGGGGTCCCTGATCTGGAATCAAACCCGTGAGCTCATGCAACGACACTTGAGCTTCACTCCACGGGGTCCCTGATGTGAAATCAAACCCGTGAGCTCATGCAACGACACTTGAGCTTCACTCCACGGGGTCCCTGATCTGGAATCAAACCCGTGAGCTCATGCAACGACACTTGAGCTTCACTCCACGGGGTCCCTGATCTGGAATCAAACCCGTGAGCTCATGCAACGACACTTGAGCTTCACTCCACGGGGTCCCTGATGTGAAATCAAACCCGTGAGCTCATGCAACAACACTTGAGCATCACTCCACGGGGTCCCTGATGTTAAATCAAACCCGTGAGCTCATGCAACGACACTTGAGCTTCACTCCACGGGGTCCCTGATGTGAAATCAAACCCGTGAGCTCATGCAACGACACTTGAGCATCACTCCACGGGGTCCCTGATGTGAAATCAAATCCGTGAGCTCATGCAACGACACTTGAGCATCACTCCACGGGGTCCCTGATCTGGAATCAAACCCGTGAGCTCATGCAACGACACTTGAGCTTCACTCCACGGGGTCCCTGATCTGGAATCAAACCCGTGAGCTCATGCAACGACACTTGAGCTTCACTCCACGGGGTCCCTGATGTGAAATCAAACCCGTGAGCTCATGCAACGACACTTGAGCATCACTCCACGGGGTCCCTGATGTTAAATCAAAACCGTGAACTCATGCAACGACACTTGAGCTTCACTCCACGGGGTCCCTGATGTGAAATCAAACCCGTGAGCTCATGCAACGACACTTGAGCTTCACTCCACGGGGTGGGAAATCAAACCCGTGAGCTTATGCAACGACCTTAAGCTTCACTCCACGGGGTCCCTGATGTGAAATCAAACCCGTGAGCTCATGCAACGACACTTGAGCATCACTCCACGGGGTCCCTGATGTGAAATCAAACCCGTGAGCTCATGCAACGACACTTGAGCTTCACTCCACGGGGTCCCTGATCTGGAATCAAACCCGTGAGCTCATGCAACGACAATTGAGCTTCACTCCACGGGGTCCCTGATCTGGAATCAAACCCGTGAGCTCATGCAACGACACTTGAGCTTCACTCCACGGGGTCCCTGATGTGAAATCAAACCCGTGAGCTCATGCAACGACACTTGAGCATCACTCCACGGGGTCCCTGATGTTAAATCAAAACCGTGAGCTCATGCAACGACACTTGAGCTTCACTCCACGGGGTCCCTGATGTGAAATCAAACCCGTGAGCTCATGCAACGACACTTGAGCTTCACTCCACGGGGTGGGAAATCAAACCCGTGAGCTTATGCAACGACACTTAAGCTTCACTCCACGGGGTCCCTGATGTGAAATCAAACCCGTGAGCTCATGCAACGAAAATTGAGTGAAATACAACGAAACTTGAACTTCACTCTAAGTGGTTCCTAGTGTAAAAACCAAACTTGTGAGCTCGTGTAACAATACAGCTGAACTTCACTCAATAAAGTTCCGGAGTAGTTCAGACCTTACTTAAGAAAAGTTGTGATCCCTATAAACGTTTATTTGGATTTTGATTTATGTTTGTGTATTTGGTAGTTCGCTATTTTCTTATGCGTTTTTGTGAGCATTTGTAATTCTTATAAATCTACTTGACTTAATAGTCTTTAAATATCTTTTTCTATTTTTGGTTTAATAATTAGATATAAAATTAATTAAAATTCCAAAGTACTAATTTTCTGAAGTCTGAATATTTTATTTTAAGAATAAAATATAATTAAACTACACCTTCACGAAATTTGTGTAAACTCAGATTATTGATTAAATATGATGGAACCATTGGAAATCTTTAACTTTTCCACTAAAATCAATGAATTCAGCAAAACTCAGATTCTGTAATTCTTAATTTCAAGCTGATGTGAGAATTTTATTGTGTAGTTGAGAAACATTGATTTCGTACTTAAATTTTTTTTTTTTACTTTGAAATCGATGAAGTAATGCTTAAAAGTTTATTGTATTTAGACTTAGCAAATGTTTTTAGTACTTTCGGTTCTAAAAGATACAGAAAATTACTTAAAAATAAAATTATCCTAAAAAATTGTTTTTTAAATTTATTATAGGACAATATGTGCATCATGTATCAAAATATTTGTTAATTTTTGTTTTAAAATGCTGAAGATTATTCAAAGGAAAGTTTTTATACAAAAAATACTTTTCCAAAAATTTAAGTTTTATTGATACTTTGAATAATTAAAAAAATTTTATATATATAATTATAAACACATTTACATATCTATCTAATTCAATTTTACTTCGATATTTTTTAATATAATGTACAGTTTTGTTTTCTATCTCTAAAGGAAAAAAATTTACACGTAAAAACTTTGCTGTTAAAATTTTTTCACGGATTTCAGATTAATGTAAATAAATAAATATACATAAGATAATTATGGGAAAACACTTGTGAAGATGGCTTTATTAATTCTTATGCAGTAAAAAATTGAGTTCATGTGCATTTGTTAAAAACTTTAATCTTGACCTCTGATCTATTAAATAAAAGTTGAGAGTGATTGACAATTTTTAGTTTGATAATTAACATCCCAATCAATGCAACAAAAATTTTGAACAAAGAATTTGAAAGAGAAGAACTGAATAATCATTTGTCATTACTCTAATTTGATTTATCAAGTGTGTTATATAAAAATTAAATATTAATATGATTAATTTATGCATACTACTTAAGTTAACTAATAATTTTATAAAATGAGATAAACTGAAATATTTATTAATGAAATAATTGATAAATTAGAATGAACTGCATATTATATTGTTTTTGTTAATCAACATTTTTACTGTTACTGTTGCAATTTTATTTTTACTTATAAATTGACTTTTAACTGTAGCTATAAACTTTACTATTTTCCGAAAACAGCCTTTGGTAAAATGCGAAACATTTTATTATAGCATATTCTTTATTTTGTCTCAATAAATTCATTATCATGGTTTTAATCCTATCATCATACTTTTAATTTAATAGGAATATTTATAATAAATATTAGTATTATTATGTGTGTGTGAGATTTGAACCGGTAGTTATTGTTAACAGTTCAACATGTCTGCTTTGTCAGAGCACTTTTTATGCGAAATACCCCTACATCCAATGTTATTTCGTTTTTATTTCTTTGGGTCCCCTATTTCATTTAAAGTGTTTAACGATTTAATGAATCTCAAGTATGTATTATCATCAACAGCGCAGACATTCTGAGGTTGCAATTGGAAGTTTTAGAACAAATATATGCAATTCACACAATTTCACAATAGTTATACCTTAGAAATAAAAAATGAAATGGGTTGCCACGATTTTGTGATAAAACAACGCACTTTAAACGATAATGTTCCAGATTCCATCTCAGCCACTGTTGGGCTGCAGGAGAATGATATTTTGTCACTCTGTAGTAGACATTCTAATGTCCTACTCTAAGGCATTTTAATACAGTTTAAATTGATTTCCACGTGGCCGTGTATTATAGGTTATATAATTTTGGACCGATTGTCATGTTGCTCTCACAGAAAACTTTCCAAGTGTCCACCTCGGCAGACCTGCATGCAGAAGGGAGGGACTTAAAATCCATCTCTTGCTGTTCCATCGATCAGAACCAAGAACTTTCCTTCTAAAAAGCACTGTCTTTCCATTTGACCACGATGAGGCCGTATGTGTACTTATGTTGCATATATCTTATCTACTTTAGCGTACAGCTAACTACTTACAACTACAAAGACTAAAATGTATACCTTGATAAGGCATTATAAATAGCATGCACCTCTTGATGGAACAGCCCTCTTTGAAGCATAATGTCCTGGGTTTGATTAGTGTCACTGTTAAACAGTAGCTGAAAAATGTGTCGCTTTTCCCTTTTTCATGCACATCTGAGGGGAACAGTTTTCAGGGTTTCCTCCCTTGTGAAACTTATAAATGACCCACTTTCAATGAAAAGAATTCCCTGAAGGCAATTTATACGGTGAATATTAATATGCTTAGCAACAGTGTTCGGCCACTGTAAACTAGTCATCGTCAAATATTTTTAATGTGTTTATATAGATAGACGATTGTGTACAATTTAAGACCATCAAAACTGTGCGCTGCAACCTGAATGTATGTATAAATATCATGTACCGAAGTTAATACTGTAAATTCAACTGATTTTATTATGATATGCACAGTAATACTATTACATTTTTGTTTAAAAAAATTGTTATAAAATTCAGAGTCAAATATTGTTTTACATAAATTGATTTGTTTTGTTTTTCCCATGAGAAATTCAAGTTATTTTAAATTATTCTGTCTAGAAACAAATATAAAAATGTATCCATTCAAATGATTAAAAATTTTTGATTTCTATCTGTCAAGAGTTAAATTACTGATAAAAGTAAGTGTAAAATAATATATACATCATTCATGAAATACTCCTTTAAAATGTGCAAAATTGTGCATATTTTTCTCATTAAAGCTGATGTGTATTTAATTATCCGTTTTTCAAGTGCTCGTCTAATTTGATGAATGGGCAATTAAGGTTTATCCTATATATTTACATTGTGTATGTACAAAAAATGCCCGGACTTCACTTCCCATTAAAAATGCTTATTGGATAAAATAAGTCTTCAATTTTATTTTATCCACGCAAAAATTGACCAATCACTTTTATTTTATTGAAAAGATAATTATAATTTGAAAGGACAAAAATGATTGAAATGTTGTACCTATGAGTACAGAATGATAATATATTCAATGAGATTTCAGAGTTGTCATTTTTTTCCAACGGCGGGCACTTGAGGGTTGAACTCTATGCCACAACAAGGACAGAAACTGCTACTCATGTGTCGTTACCCAGCAGGCACCTGTGAACCAAGTCACGGAAGTGAGTAACGTTACCCGCGTCATACCACTATAACCCCGTTTATAAGGTGGGCCACATTCATACATCATCACAGAAGAAAGGATAGAGAAACACAGAGAGAACAGAAAAAGAAAGTAACATCCATGCCCGAACCGGGATTTGAACCAGGACCCACAGCTCAGGAGACAGGAGCGCTAACCTCTCAGCCATCGGTCGGCGTAGTTATCATTAGTCTGATTTTCTATGGTTTGAACCTGTTAACTGTTTCATTCAATCATAATTTGCAAGAAACATTTTTTTTTTAAATTTATGAATCACAATGTGTAGGTTGACTTTATTGTCATATTCTTTAAAATTTTTGGAAACTATTCGATAGTCTATTATCATTGTCTTTTCCAAGATTTCCACGAATACAATATTGGTGGAAATATATTCTTAAATGAAAATTTCGTATAACACTAAATATTTTGAGTTAGAGTTAATAATATTTTATCAGACACATTCATTCAAGAATAAAATATTCTCCAAGGACATGTTTTTAATTGTTTGAATTTTGCTATTTATTTTAATATAATAAATAAACTTCTTCAAAAATTCCCGAACACTATAAGGAATTGAATGTGTGTGATAACTCAAGAAATTCATGCCGAGTGATGATTTAATAATTTAGAGCAGGTTGTTTGGCTTTTAGCTTAAGACCGTTCAAATTGTAATATTTATAGGAGAGAGAGAAAAAACTAAATATTTACCCCTTTAAAAAATAAAAAAATACCATATATTTCTGCAAAAAATGCAGATTTCATCCAAATCCTTAATTTTATGTAGGAAGTAATTTCATGCATTTTGCTCATGCCATTAAACATGCCAGCCTTATTTTTATTAATAAATTTAATTATTATTTTTATACGATTTTTTAAAGCCTTATTATAGATTCTTAAAGTTCTATCGTGATATGTTGACATATATCCTTAATATTTCCCATCATATGTTGACATAATGTCTGTGTTGAAAATCCTTCGATCACCGTTAAGTTATGGAACTACTGATTGAAGCCAGATAATGAATCTTGGCTTGCCAATACCTTGACACAATTCATCACCCAACATCGAAATTTTTGGGAAATAATCCATTTAAATTTTACGTATCATCATTGGAGATAAAAAACTGAATAAAATTATTTTGAAATAAAATCACTTCCAAATTATCAATTACACGACTTAATGGATAATTTCGTATAATGTGAATGTTTTTGTATCCATACACTTTGATGAAAATGAAAGTTCTGACTAAAATATATCCGATTATATAACTTGATTTTCATATCATATACTTCCCAACCTTAAGGTGAAAATCACGTGTTTTTATCCGCTCTTGCCTTCGGTTCAACAGTTCGTGGGTTCGAATCCCACCTTGGGCATGGATGTTTGTAGTGGTTCGGAATCCATTTTAAACCGTAAGTCCCGGTCTAATTAGCCCTCGTGTGCAAAAAATGACCGTTGAGCGACAAACAAACCAAACCAAACCACGTGTTTTTATCCTCAATTTATTTGACGACATTAAAAAATACATTAATTTAATAATTTAAATAAAGAAATAATGTCTACTTTCTAAACTTCAGAGATTATTGAAAAATTAACTAATTATTGCTTCAGTAACCAATTTACATTGCGCAGCATTTTCACCAAAATCTCATGAATTAAATGCGATTTATTATCGACATTAAATACATTAAAATGGAAATTTACCAATTAAATTTTCTCATTTAAATTCGAAAAGTTGTATTTTTGCCTTGAATAATACTTTGATATAAGCCATTAAATTTTATTAAAAATATTATTTAAAGTGTTTGCGAATAATTGGCACTATGAACTTTTGTACGTTATAAAGTAAAATTCTATGAATTTTAATGCCGAAAGAACAGCCTCAGCATACCCAGTAATAGTTCTGGTACCAAAATACTTAATTAACCAAGCAATTTTGATTTAATGTCATATGATGGATTAATAATTCCGAAGTATTTAAGGTTTTATTCAGTCATGAATTTGAAATATTTTTCTTGTAAAATTCCAAATACCGTGTAATTATTCTTATTGATTGCTTGTGTGTGATAATTAAGAATGTATAAAGATAAGATAGAGAAAGATAATAAAGATGTAAATTAATTTTTGCATTCTTTCTTTAACATATTGATAATATTTTGGTGTCATTCATTTTGTCAAAAAATAATTAGGGTGCAATTGGTCACAAGATTCTAACGTCGTTCTTTAAAATGAAGGGTTATAAGTTCGAACCCAGCATCTATTAAACAGCCTAAAGCAAATGTGCTACTGTTTTCTGCATATATATATATATATATATATATATATATATATATATATATATATATATATATATATATATATATATATATATATATATATATATATATATATATATATATATATATATATATATATATATATATATATATAATCGGTAATTGAGTTTCTAACACACCAATACATGAGTAACACTCCATAATCCAGAAAGCAAAAAATATTAAAAAGCTTATTACTCTGTACCTGACTGTTTCGACTTTTATTTATGACGCAATAGTGGAATATATTTCTTGGAATGAAAGGTTCAGAGTTCGATCCCAATTCCATGGGAACAACGGAAGATGACATGTATCAGAAGAGGATGTTTGGGTGTTTTCAGGGTTTCTTCACTAGTGACATGTAAATGCGGTCCATTATCTATGAAAAATATTTCTATTAATCTCAAATCTACAAAAAAAGTAAAAATAGGTTTATACTGTTTTGAAGTGGTGTTTGTTGTATCTGCTTCTTAAATATCCGGAAAATGAACTGTTATCATTCATTAAATGCGTATTAAAGAGAATTGTTTTCTTGTTAATATTTTTGTCTAAATGTATAACGTTTTTATTTTTATTTTTGAGACTTTTCCTTTAATTTTCTTCAAACATTTCTGAGTATTCTCAGGCATCTAATTGAAGATTGGAAATATAATAATTAATTGGAAACTTAAGTCATTGATTTCAAAATTTGGAAGGAATATGTTGTAGCTCTAAAACATGATCGATTTTGTATTTTCTAATAAATGATAAATATAACACAGTTTCAAAGACAACTAATTTAGATGAGTAAAACGTGAATAAATTTTAATTTTAAATTGTATCTTATCATATTATATAAGGTAATTGTTTGGTCGTCAGGCAAGCTTATTTTCTTTTAATATGCTTATCTCAATGGAGATTAGAAATATTTACTCCTATAACGAGTATTAGTTTATTCAATGATTATCTGAACGTAGGTGTCAGTTTGTTGATCCACTTTGAGGACAATAGAAATATGCTGAGGTAATGAATGAAACAAAGGAAGACTTGACACCACGTGTACTGGAGGAAAAGTACTCTGTAATAAACAATTGATCAATTCATGAAAATAAATGGTGACACCTTTGCTTAATGGTGCGTTCTTTTATTCCTACGTAACATTTGTTGACTAATTTGCACAATTAATTATTTAAGTTCACTAATTTACAAAAAATAATACATTTCATCCCTTGTGCGTATAAGTCCACGCAATCTCGCGCACCCCATAACCACTGCTCCCTTCTTTGCTTAGAAATATATCAATCAAGAAAGAATGTAGAACTGCCTGATCAGTCCAAATAGAGATTGTTTTAATTTCAGCAAGTAGATTTTCCGTTCCGCCAAAAATTATTGACAGAAACTATATGCCAAATGTACAGAATTTTTCACGAACTTTGATTAAAATATTTGGATACTAATATTATATAAAGGAAGAATATTTATTGCAAAACTAATAAAACTAAATATATATTTTCTGATGAAACAGGTAAGAAGTTCGACATTTTTATCCGTTTAGAATGTTCACTTTTTTTTATCTGTTTAGAACTCTTTACTTTCATAAACATTGAATGTTCATAAAAGTGAAGTATGTGAGTGAAAAACAATTGTTTTGCATTTTCGTTAAGGCTCGTGAAAAAAGAAACAAATCTCATAAAGTCAAAGCAAATTGAATTGAAATTAAATGAAGAAAAATAAAATAATAAGCGTATTTTCAATACATTTTATACTAATTCATTTTGAATAGTGATAATTATTTTTTAACATTTAATAAATAATATTGGGTCTACCAGAAAGTTATGTCCATTGATCGATGGTGATGTTGTTAAAATGATAGAGAAAGATCCTTTTTTGACCACACTCGGTAACACAGAAAGCTTAATTCAGCTCATCAAACTATTTGGTACCCTATTTGGAAGACAGGATTGGTGTGGAAATATTCAAAATGGGCGCCACAGGAATTAAGTCAGATGAATTTTGATGTTCAAGTCATCACGTGCCTCTATTTCTGCTTATTCGGAACAAAATGGAGTCCTTTTTGAACTGGATGATAATTGGGAATGAAAAGTGGATTGATTACCTACGAAAACATTGTAAGGAAAAGGTATATTGAGCGGAAAACTTAGTCCTTACAACTCTAGTACAAATTTGATTCTGAATAAAAGAATGTCGTGCATACGCTGGGACATTTGAAATACATTATGAGAATTAAAAATTGAACTTAAAGCTCAATTCGTAAAAGTATTGTTAACCACTGATAATTTAAAGGGAGTAGTCTAAAAAAAGGAGAACGCCAAAGTCCTAAGAAAGAGCAGTTCAAGAAAGAGACCAAGAAAAGAGTTTGTCAAAAAATTGCAGAACTAGGCTGGGAAATTCTATCCCATACATCACAGTCTCCTTCCAACTCACTTGTTTTTGTCCTCACAGAATTTTTTGAAAAGAAAAAAATAAAGAAAGTATCAAAATCAAGCACTGTTTCAATTTTTCGCATGAAATAATGGAACATTTTTCAAAAATGGCCTATACAAATTGCCCTTTCGCTGGCAAGAAATCATTAATAGTAATAGCAATTATATTATTTAATAAAGTTTGTTGATGAAAATATTTTGTTTTATTTCAAAAATAGACAGAACTTTCCGGTAGACCTAATAATATCAAAACTGGTTAATTTTTTATGCATCTGCATATTTTCTTTTTATTCTGATTAAAAAAGAAAGCTAAACTCTTAAAAGTAAATAAAATAATAATTTCTTCACAGAATCGCGGAGCATCAATGCTCGATTGATTACGAAGCATTGTGGAATAATTTTCCCTGAATGCTGGATGACGTCACCAATAGGCATTTCCCGTGTTAGATTTCAGAAACATTTGAGCTAGACATTCTTTTTCCCTACCCCTGGGATGTACGGACATAAAGTTTCAGAAAGGCAAACTGACCACATATGCGAGAGAAATCTGCGTCGAAACATGCTTTCAGAAATTAGGAAGCTGGGGGGGTAAAATGTGATTTCTGTTTCATACCTCACTTAAAGAAAATAAAT